>VSDK01013596.1:88207-118331 GCA_009767595.1 Symbiodinium kawagutii
TCCCCGCCATGGCTGGCGGAGCGATGGCTGGCAGATTAACACGATTTGGTTCCAACCAATGGGGTTGCTGTAAGTATAAGGTACTAGGAGTGAGCAAAGAGTACTAGGAGTCACCTCTTGGTTGGAACCAAGTGGTATAACCTATTATGGTCAAAGACTACTAGGAGTCACTGCAGGAGTGTCATACCAATGTTCCAACTAAGGTTGTTATGTACTACTACTGTGTGATTAGGTTAACGACCAACGCAACCACTAGCTATTCTTTTTAACAATGGATGGCTCACTGCTGGTTGACAATGATTACTAGAATGGATCGATTTGGTTACTGGCCTTGGGCTCCAGCTGGTTTCGCTGTTTAATCAGTGGGGTTGGGCAGCGCAGCTACTCCAGATCCCAGCCATATGTCAATTCCTATGATGGCAGAAGGCAGAACTCAGTCCTAGCCTACAACCAAAATTTTCCTGCAAGCACAAGGAGCACTTTCCCGCCCTAAAGCATCCAAATACCTCAAAAAATCAGCATTTTTGGCTAGTTGCTGGTACAGTTCCCAACATGCATGGCACCAGCTTGAACATTCAACAGTGGCCATGTCGACAGCATCAAAGGTATGACCTGCGATTTTTGCATCCTTGCCAGTGAAGCGCATGTTTACCATACAGATTACGATTGCTTGTAATCAGCTGCTTTTTCATGCAACTCCCTGATATCATTCATGAAGCACTGACTGTCATAGTCTAATCACTCATTACGGCTGATTCCCAGCTGCTTCATGACTGATTATATTCATGCGGCTGATATCATTCATGAAGAAGCTGGGAATCAGCCGCAAAGCTGCTGTAGAACACAAACACAACACGTGCCTTGTCAACTAAAGGGTCAGGTCCTGACAACCTGACCGGACATTCCCATCAACTGTCTCTCTGCCTCATCCTAAAGTCCTTACAAACACTGGACCTCCTTGGTACCCCTTTGAAAAATATTCGTCAAGCAACAAATGTTTGAAGTTTGAAACCACCAACCACAACAACATCAAGCAAAACTCCCAAATTCCAATGCGATTTCAGCAGCAACTTCCGCAGCGGCTCAGCAACGGTTCCGGCTCCGACGCCAACGCCCCCATTTGACGCGTCGCGGACGCCGATCATCCGATCATATGGTGCCAAGGGCCACCTGCTCGTGACGCGCGGGTGGGAGAGATTAGCACACGGGTCGGTTCCCGCCATCCCAAGGCGCAACCAATCTGGGTGGCGCAACGAGCACATGGTGGGCCCCCGAAAGGTTAGCTAACTTGGGTTATAACTAGGGTAACTACCAGTAGCTTCCCTGCTAAAACTTGACTTTTTGAGGGGAGAAAGGTGATCTTTTATGATAAATCTGATGGAACCTTTCTAATTCCAAAGGCATTCAAAATCTAAGTTCATGGCTATAAGTTGGCTATAAGGCTATAAGCCGCCTCGAAATGTCTTAGCGTAATGTATACAGGAGCCATGTGTTATATATTGGCTCTGCCGCACATCATGGCACCACAAGCTTCTGACGCTTCGTACCCGCTGAGAAGGTCATGATGTGACCACCGTTGCTACCAGCCTTCTCTTGGATCTCGTCATATTGAATTCATGTGCGATATGGCGAGCTGGGTCAATACCAATCATCCTCCTTTGTCTAATTGGCAATAGTTCGCATCCGAACATGTAAGTTGGACTAGTTTGATCACAAATCATCCTTTCATAACCATCTATAGCAATAAGCCCACCATTCTTGGGGGTACCCATGGTGTAGCACCCCTGGGTACTCCTATGACTTGGGAAACGCCCAGCTTCACTCCGTGTCGGCCCAGCCTGCTCCTTGATCCAAGGGATGACTTCCTCCAGCGCTTCTTCCAGGCTGGTGGTGCACTCAATGCCCAGAACCTCCTGGATTTGTGGCTCCAAGGCATTGGTTACCAAGGCATAGCATCGTTAGCAAGTCCTTGAAGCACGAATTGGAACTAACCATGGTTTCTTCAAGGGGCTGGAAGCTGCCTTATGGGCAGCAAACACCCAGGGTCCATGGTTTTCCGCCCAGCTGCACATCCATATTGGTTGAATGATTTGGACTTGTATTACATTGCAGCATCATCCCAACCACTCCAACCATTCACCAAACTCGATGAAGTGTTGAAACTCAACGATTTGCCAACTCGAGCTTTTGGGAGTAGTTTCTATGTGCGGCCATGCCAGCGGCCAAACGACTCCGAATGAGTGGACAAGTGTCTGTCAATGTCATCACGCCAGGCTTTGCCTTGTGAACCACATTTTTCAATGCAAAAATGCCTGCAGGCGTAGAGAACTGCGTGGCGAATCGGGGAGAACTTCAACCATGAGGAGTCCATGTTTAATGACACCTCCAAACCGATCAAACTTTCAGTGTGATCTCTATAGCGAGAAAATAAAAAAATATGTTTTCTCGAGTTTTGCCGTGCGTGTGTGTATTTGCGTATGGGTGTACACATGCCACATCAAGCATTAGAAATCCTTAACATCTGGATATCATCTTGATAGCTGTTCGGCATGGTGCAATAACAATGGACGCGCGTGCCAAACTCATATTTATTGCGCCAAACTCCTCTCTGCATGTCAATCTCCAGTCCAGAAAAGTCATGGTCAAATAGATGTTGCAAGTGATGCCGTCAATATCCGCCAATCAATGCATGGCTGTGGGTACCCTGTACCCCCTGTGACCACCCCTAAATGACCAAAGTAGCCCAACTGCTGGGATGTTCGTCTACAATTTTCTTCGCCGGTTAAACTTGACCCAGATCGCAATAAAAAAAGCTTGTATATCCCCTCTGATTGTTGCTTATAGTCTCCCACTATTAACCAGGGTGATTCATATAGCTGTGGGTCAAAACCGTGTACCCCTGGTTCCCCCACTATTAACCATTGTTTCCCTTTATTTTTTGTTGGTCATTACCCCCCACTATTGGTTGGTTAATATTGACCCATAGCCATATGTAGATCTACCCTCTGGTAAACTAACATAGCATTGGAAAATCCACCATTTATGGCTGATTTCCCCGTGTTTCGCTATGAAACATGGTGATTTTCCATTGCTACGTTAGTGTAACAGAGCGTACATCTTGCTTGCGCATGCCTGCACCCCCATGATGTCAACGACCGGTGCCGTCAGGCGTGGACCCGTCCTTCGCCTTCTCCACACAAGGCACGCGCATCTGAACGTCGTGCCTCAGGTGTGCGGGATCTGCCAGGAGTGAAAGCCATGGTGAAGTGGTGGTTGTGAGGAGTGAAAAATGGTGGTTATCATGGTTAATGTCATGGCTGTGGTCAAATATCATGGTGAATATAGTAGTTGTAATTTATAATGGTTAAAAAAAGGTCGCTATCATAATAAAATGGTTGTTAGCATGGTTAATGTCCTGGTTATAATGGTTATATATCATGGTTGTACGGTTGAGTATATAGTGGTTATAATTACTATCATTATGTCTATATCCGTGGCCTCAGGCAGTGCCTTGAGCCATGGTTGCCGAGGGATGCCTCATGGGGAGTAGCACCGTGCCAGAAACACGGCCGTCCTGACGGCGACCTCCTAAGGTGCTCCTGTGTCATGCCTCGCATCCCCAAACACCATGCGGATCTTCGTCAGAAAACCTTGGATCTAAGTGGTGAACATGCTGCACCTGCAGCACAGAGTAACAGTGCTGGATGATGACCACAGTTTTTGTTCTCAACCTCCCTACCAGTTCTTGCACCGTATTCAATATCTTTCACTACGATAATCAAATATGGCAATCAACATTTACCATTTTTAAGAGGTCAATGATCTGCAGGTGGATTTGCAATTGCTAGATTGCCAAAGGCTAGCCATTGTGAAGCACTGGTCGTATCTTGTCGTGACCATCGGATATAAGCCATTAAGGATGAGCAACTGCCACGGCCAGTCCGAGTCGCTGAAAGGGTTCGTCTGAGACATACTCAAAAGGCACCTGGAGACCCGGTCATAAGGCTAAGACTACACTAAATGTGCATAACTAAGGGCAAATGGTTTGCATGCATTTACATGAATGGTTGACATTAATGTTGATATTCATTGTTGATGGTGATGTTGATATGAACGGTTGATATTCACATCAAATTCAACGCTCCACATGCATTAGCAACATTCGCGATTGATGCTAATGGTTGGCCAATAATTTCCAATTTTCTGCACTGCCCCATCTTCTGACAAGTATCTGTCCCCTATTCAAGGTGCGAGTGGATCTCGCTCCATGCTCTTTGCAACAGCTTGTCAGGCAGAAAAAACATGCATGAAACCTGCGCAAGTGAACCACTATATGAACATATCATACATTAATGATGTGCATGCATGAACGTGATACTGTGATCTAGTTAAATTCATGGACACATTATACAAAACTAATCAATATAGTATAAATGGCTACCATATGTGCGCATATGTGTATACTAGGAAAACTAAATGCCACACAATGCCAAACAGTTATGATTATCATTCCCTAAAATTCACCTGCAATGCATTTGTGATTTACAGTAGTTATAGCCATGGACACACTATACCTAACTAATAAATATGATGTACATGGCTACCCTATGTGCATAATAAATGCAAAACAATGCCAAACACTTAATTATCATTCCCTAAATTCACCTGCAATCTCTTTGTGATTTAGTTATCTTCATGAACACACTATACATAACTAATCGATATAATGCATATGGCTACCCTATGTGCATAGTAAATGCAAAACAATGCCAAACAGGTAATTATCATTCCCCAAAATTCACCGGCAATCTCTTTGTGATTCAGTTATGTTCCTGAACACACTATACATAACTAATCGATATATGGCTACCCTATGTGCATAATAAATGCCAAACAATGCCAAAGAGCTATGACTATTATTCCCTAGAATTCACCGGCAATCTCTTTGTGATTTAGTTATCTTCATGAACACACTATACATACTACCCTATGTGCATAGTCAATGCAAAACAATGCCAAACAGGTAATTATTATTCCCCAAAATGCACCGGCAATCTCTTTGTGATTCAGTTATGTTCCTGAACACACTATACATAACTAATCGATATATGGCTACCCTATGTGCATAATAAATGCCAAAAAGTGCCAAACAGTTATTTATTCCCTGAAATTCACCTGCAATGTCTAATGTTTTGCAGCTCGGTAGGGAAACCATCATTTGTGGCCGATACGCGGCTTGCGAACGCACATCCGAGGCACGTCTGGCCCGTTGAGCCGTTTCCAAATGACATCAGCGAGCTCTAAGACCTCAGCTGACCCATGGGAGGGTATCGATCGCTCAAGTTCTCCCAAGATTGAATCACTGGACGCTGGTAGGATCAAGTTCTCCAAACTTTGCCATGTTCTTCGGCAGTTGGTAGATGCTCAACCTCAATAAGTGGTGGAAATGACCAAGGACATGAAACCCGGAAGCCTGGGAAAGCAGCGGAATCAGTGGGTGACTTTCCCTTGCCCCTTCAACCTATCGGATACCATTCTAGGCTACATGGTTGGGACTCCCGCTGCCCAGATTCCAACATTACTTGGTCTTACCCCACGGTTTCCTATTGGAATCCAATGTGACATGCCTTGCGGAATCCAATGTGACATGCCTTGGCAACGAAGCTTTTCTTGGGGCTTCGTGGGACATAGAGCCCTGCGATCCCAAAGGGGATGTTTGTCCCAGAAGGTAATTCAGGGCACGGGCATGTAACCAGGTATAACCAACCAGGTATAACCCATTACATGTCCACAATGATCCAAGGGGATGATTGTCCACCATTTCTGCAGGCACAGAGATGCTGACAAAGTAAAACCATGAGTCATCTCTCTGCTGTCCCCAAGCTATTTTGTTGAAGCCGGTGCCCACCCCAGCAGGTCGAACACGCTGCAGCGAATCATTCATCATCAAAAACCATGATCCTCCCCATTCTGGACTACTATTTGTTGGTTAATGTCCCCTATGATTAACCATCATTAATTACAAGTCACTACCAATATCCCACCATCAACGCCATCAACACCATCAATCAACCATTAATTCACCATAGTTAGATTTCCGTTCGCCAACCATCACTTAACCATCCTCAAAACCATCATCAACCATCAGGTAGGCATCATAGCCCATCATTTGACCACGATTCATGAATCACCATCAATCACTACACCATCCATTAACCATCATCAAAACCATCATTAGCCACCACAAATCATTATCAAGTAATTAACCATCATTCGCAACTTTACATCATTATCCAACCCTTTGAAACCATCATTTGATAGTTGTTAGTTGGTAGCCTATCAACTAATAACCTTATCCATCATTCACCACCAGCCATTTCCCAAGGCCGCTCGAACCAGCCCCGCCATCGCTACCAGCGGCTGTATGCCCTACAGCCGTTGAGATGTTGAAGTCCTGCCGCTGCGGTGCTATCCGGTGGTGGTGCAGCCACTTCCCCAATGGTGAGCGAATATAACCAGGGCAACCACCAGTTATATGGCGAATCTTAACCAACCTATATAATTGGTTCATCAAATTGGCGAATCTTCACTATTGGGTCTTAAAGCTGATTCAATGGCGAACCTTCACCAACCTGCCCTCAACGCCCACGTGGTGGCTCTGCTTAAAACATACATTTTTCATGCGAAAGCCCTGTGGGCATGGTGTCTCTGGCTGGCTGGTTTCCCTACTCCAATGACCAATAAAAAGCTGGGGATGGACATGGTCCACGGACCGTTGGAGGAGGCCGTGGCCAGGTCCTGATTCTTGGACCGCGGATCCATGATGCACTTCACGATGCCTTGCGCCAAGTCTCCGGCCTCGCACAAGGTCGGACCCAAGCAGCGCGGCCCAAGGGGCTGTGAGGACCTTCGTGAAAGGCCCTTGGAATGACTGGATGGAGCCCAGTTGGATGGAGGGCATTTCCAATGACTGTATGCAATTTGGGAGAAGGATCACCTGAAAAAAGCACGGGCATCATGTTCTGTGCAAAGCATTCGCCAGGGTGTCCCGTCTATCTAGCGTTCTATGTGCCTGTACCTATGCATCTGCAGGCCTGATAGTCTAGTACGACCAAGCATGGAGATCTAGCTCCGTCTGTCCAACTTGAAATCTAGCTATCCATCTGCATCTATGATATCTATGCGTGCATTCACTCAAAGTGCCAAGGCCTTCCACTATTGTGAATTCATACCGATTAGTGTCACTCATTGAATCATCACGATGACAGTTGATACAAACCTATTAATACATCATCTACCAACATATCCGTGACCACAATAAAAATATAGTTGGTTGATTGTCATGATTTTGGTCGACTACTATCATGAGCATAGCCTCCAGCATTAAAATATCTACCAGTTCTGCCAACACATCGGTACAGGTTGGACGGATCCCAAGTCGGCCCTGCAGAAAAATGCTGGGAGCATTGTGGATGATCATACTGCACAATGGCAGTGGTTGATGACAAATATGGACCAACAACAAACAGAACCAAAACATAAAGGGACTATGGTGTAGTTAGTAATTACCGTATCGATTATTGCATTGTAGTGGTGTAGCTGTAATACTTAAATGATGACTAATAACTAATATAGGAATAACGCACTTAAATGACTATAAAAACATATACAAACTGCTGTGTACAAGATTTTCTATGAAGTAATCATAGCCTAAATCATAGCGGTGCACCATGAACGGCCTATAGTTGCTGATGGCAAAACCAATCTATGCTTACTAACTTGTCATTTCCTCGCACCTTTTTGACGCAAGCGATGACGCAAGCGAGTCTGCTCTGGTCGGTGAGACTGTTTTTTTTCTGGCCAGTCTCCAGATTTAATGACCCCAGTGGGTGTCGTGGGCGAAAAAAAGCTGTGCACTTTGTGTGCCCCAGCCAGTTGTGACGTGTCAAGTTTTTCAGACTTCACAGCCCATGAAAATCAATAGACTAGTTGGCATTGCCCCTGCAATGGGCCACCTGGTAGCCCTAAATCATCCTAAATCATCCTGCTCCCAAAACCAACATGTCATCTTAAACCAATAAAGATCCACCAGGCGTTGTGCGTCCAGGTGCCAAGTCGGCACCGGTCAAAGCTTGCCGTGTCGGGAGGTGGAACTCCCATTGCAAATTAGCGAACCACCAGGCTTGGAAGGGCCCCTTGGGGCCACAGCCAGGGGTTCAATTAGTGTATTGCGCACTGGCAGCATGTGGGTGGCTTGTCCATGATTTTTTTTTGGGTCCCCAAGAAATTTGTTGGAAGGTCTTCATGATGAAGATGTTTTAGGCACATTGATGGACAGCCCCACGGTATTGCGTCAGCAAATATTGCAACAGGTATTGCATGGTATTGCTTGGGATCTTGGTGGTCCAGTGAAGCATTAACAACCAGGAACGTGGATAAAATCATGATCGCCAATATCAGCATGGCTTTCAACGAGACGATACCTAGACTTATGTTCAGAATTTCGCACCGCACCAACCAAACCCAAGAAAGAATCCGAAGATTCGATTGGTTCTCAATTCATAGGGGCACCCCCAGTGATCATCCAATCTTGGTTTTTTATAGCAATGCAATTTCCAGCAAGCATGTTCTGGGGGTCCCCCAATGGCTTGAGATTTGGAGAACGAAAGGATCCAACAAAAACTGGATCCGGAAAAGGACTGGATCCGGAACACTGGACCCACAACTAGGCAAAAACGGGGTCAGTGGAATTGACCTCCAGGGACGGCAGCAGCTCAGTGCCGTTGGTGTCGTTGCTCTGACCCAGGCGTCGTCCCGTGCCCAGGGACACGTAGACGCGGCCCAGCTCGGACAGGGCGCCGTTCCAATCCACGAGGCCGGCGTCGGGGTTGGGGTTCGTGATGCCGTAGGACCACTCGTTGGTGAAGTAACTGAACCTAAGGAGAAATGAAGGAAAGTTAATGAAAGTTACCTTTTTTCTCAGCTTGAGAAGCTTTTACCAATGAAGTAACCCGGTTGAGGAGAGAGAGTGGTTGAAGAACCTCAGGAGCTGAAGTAACCGGGGGAAGTGCTCATAGAACCAGGGTAACTGCTCGGTTGAGCATGGAGCTGACCAGGGAAACTGGTAGAAATATAGTTCAATGGCTTACTTACCTCAAGAAGCCCTAAAGAGGAAGTGGTAATGCTGAGAAATGATGGTCAATGAGGCAACTGAACCTAAGAGAAGCGGCAGGAAACTGTGCTGGAGCTGTTGAGGATGGTAGGTTGAGAGATGGTGAGAAATGGTGGTTAAGTATGGTTAAGTTGGATCATGAACTGGGATGGGTGGGTGGGTTGGATTGATAGCAACTGTATGCATGAAGGAGGTGGATGACGAATGGTTTTTGATGAAGGGTCGATGGTTGGCGAAGGGCTTGGGTGACGGTGACTTTTGATGGGTGATGAGTAACCGTCAGGCCGGGGAATGGAATGGTAATATGGCTCGGAAATGGTTGATGAAAGTTCACGGTGAATAACCTCAGGTGAGTGGACATTCAGTCTGCGAAATTGGTGACCGCAATGGTTGGTGGTTGATGGTGGTGTGGCAAGTGAATGACGGGTCGCCATAATTTGAGAATTGATTGTGGGTGATGATGGTTGATTGGTCCTAGATACTTGGAGTAGTTATTGTTTGATCTACTGTATCAAAGGCTTGGTTCATACTCTGGCCAAGGTTGTTTGGCTACTTAGCCGCAAATGGCTAGGCTCGCAGTTGCCAACGTATACGCAAAAAATGGCGTTGGAATGTGTTGGAGTGAGTTGCGATGTAATCACTGGGCTCGATAAGTAAACATGAGTCAAAATGAACAATTATCAAATCACTATGGTCAATGATCATTACAATGGAGGAACCAAGACCTAGTACCCACTGACAATCATTGGACATTCAAGTGGCTCAACGCACTGTTTAATACATGTGAAACATGATGTTCCTCCTGGTAATTACTGTAATGTAAAACCAATCATCATTATATTGAGTACTGTATCATGCCGACATCTTTTTTTAATCCATCAAAGTGTAGAGATGACTACTCTTTACCGGGCCACCATCCAACATTACCGACCATCGTGCCAGAAAAAAAATCATCAAACTGCCTCCGGATCCAAAGCTGAATCAGCAACAACCTGATCCCCTAACGCGTGAACTTTCTGTCTGGCGCTCCCCGCGGTCCTTCAGAAGCCGCGTGAAAACAAGACCCCGGGTTGGCAACATGGGGGAGCCGCTGCGGCGAGAGCAGCCATGCGTACTTCTCCACGAAATCCTCCTGCTCCAACCATGGCACCACTTGCTTCATGAATTTGATCTGGCCATTCATCGACCTCGAGGCGTGTCCTACGGAGGGGCTGAGGGGCTTGCCACATGTGTCCTGGCGGGTTCACGTACGCATATTTTCGATGCTTCGAATGAGACACGCACGTAATATGCAGGCTTGACCACAAAACAAACACATCTCCTAAAACACCCTCCAGTCGTGGACATGGGTGCATGTATGAACATGTATATGTATCTAGCGCGCATCCAGTTGAATTGTGACCTTATTTGACCTTATTTGACCTTGTACCACCTTCAACTTCAACAACCACATGGGGTTGCACCTGGGTCAAAGACATGTGTATAGATGGTGTTACACCCAAAAATGGCTGCTTTTCCCATACAAACAGCCATCAGAATTCGCTATTGCTCAGGCATCATCAATCAGTGCTAAGCATGGTTAACCATCACAGGCTGGTAAACTGCTGACCATAGTGAATGCAGTCTCAGCCACTTATCAATAGCATGATATCGACATCAAATTGGTCTGGTTGGGACTACATGCGAGCTGGGATGTTACCATCAATACAAGCTGGAGCCCCAAAAGTTACAACTTGGTTTGGAAGCCATTTAACTACTGTTAGATCGACCAACACTTTCCAAAACTAGGAGTTGCCTTGGCTATATCTGGTTTCAAAAGCCATTCAAGTACAGTCAGATCTACCAAAACTATCCACAACTAGGTAGATACACTACTTCAAAAATCAAATCAGCTATCTTGGAAGACCCTCCTTGTAATGGATAGTTTCCAAGAAGCGATGTTCTGACCCATACACTTGACCAAGCATGAGCTGCGCTTGGTGAGTTGGCCACCATGAAACCACGATATTGTTATTGGCTACTAATTGCTACCGGTTATATACAAACAATCATTCATATGGTAATCATCATGAGCGATCATTACTCATCACTAAGCAAGTGATCATCAAGAACCATCACGATTTATGATAAGTTGATAATCATTGATAAGGAATAGCCAACGTTACTGTAATGATGGCCAACAGTCCCCAACAATCATCAACCATTGATAAGTCAACTCACCAACATCCACCACATATAGCCATGACCATCAGTAGCTAGCCATGAATAAACCATCATAAACCACAAGCATCCATTGATCCGGCATTGATGATCAACATCCACGATTGACCTATTTAAAATTATTAAACAATCACAATTGGCGATGTTAATTCATCAACTTTGAATGATTAGATAACATCAATCATCAACCATTTTGGTATTCTGAACCATTGACCATCATTTGCTGGCTTATGCGCCATCAACAAACGATGACATGATTAACGACTGTTGCTTACTATCCCCTATCATTGATAGCTTCGAACCATCCTTAATTACCATGCGCCAACAACCACCAACCACCAACCAGTTGACCATCATCAAAGCATCATTAACCAAGCTGTGAACCACCATAGTAGCCATCGTGACCCATCTTTGATTGACCATGATCAGCAACTCATCAATTGCTTCCAACCAATCAACCCTTCCAAACAATCAATCGTCCAGCACAAGTAATCAGCCATTTTCCACAATCATTAAGCACGAACTAACCATCATTAATCATCAGTCGTTAGGTAACCATCAACCATCAAATCACCATCAACCAACCATAAAAGTGTGTTTTCAACAAATTTGTAACCATAAATCTGTATGAACCACTAATTCTGCACCCACACTAATACCTCCATATTCCTAGCAAAAACATCCATAAACCTCCTTAAAAACCCTCCACAAACCCCTTATATGCACCAATAGGTTAGCCTCTCTAAACCCTTCATCGCTCGGCAGCCACTTCTCCCAGGCCAGGCACACGTCGTAGCTCTGATCCGCGCAAGCGAACTCGGTCAGCCAGATCTTCTTGCCGAACTTTTTGTAGCTCTCCTGGGCCAGCCACTCGCAGTGCCAAGGGCCATTTTTGACGCCCGGCGCTGAGCTGCTGAGTTCGTGGCGAAGCACGGTTGAAGAATGGTTCATGATCTGGCACTGAACCGTCACCATCACCACCGTCTGGTGGTGACTCACGATGTCTGCTATTGCAAAAACACAGCCAGTGAAGAATGATAGATGGGTCAATGATGATGGTTGTAGACCAGTCTTTGAATAGCGGCTTTTGGAATGGCAAACCTTGATTGTACTGTATTTAGATTTAATGGCAAAACCATGACCAGTGGTACTGAGAATGGGCTTTTCTCAATTGGAAATTGCGTTGTGCATCTACCAGCCGTTGGTTATAACCACAAGTTCTGGAAATTTCATCATCTATCAGCCGTGGTGATAACTACAAGTTCTATATAGTACTATGATTCATTAATAGTGTAGTGATTAATCATTAGAGATACCGTTAATCATTAGAAATATTGACCCCGGACCCCGGGTATCATCCATGATCCATTCTTGCTAGCCAAAACGGCCAAAGAAAAGGCTCTCAGACAAATCCGAGGTTGAAAGTGGCAAACCAGTGGAATACCTCCAGGTTAACCAATAAAATGAGCTCAAAAAAAAACTAAACAAATATCATACTTAGACGTAAAATGATTCAAGACGATTCATGAATCAATTATGATGAAGCGATTAAGCCATTATGGAGATGTATCTTTATGTCAACTACTTGCATGGCCCAAAAAATTGTCTGTAGATGAGATGTGAAAAAGTGAAAAAAAGGTGACGAGTTTCGATGAGATTTTGAATGCCCGACAAACTGCACCAGTAGCTGTGGACGGCAATGGCATCGATGCGGCAGTTCTTGCAAGCTTTCAAGAACCTGATTTTTCGGTGGCTGGGCCATGTTTGCGTGGTGAATTTCCAAGTGGTTGTGGTTCATCATTAGCTGGGGGATGATTCGGTATTGGAACCACAAAAGCATGGCATGGTCTTATAGCCAACAACCAGTATGATGACCAACTGGAATGATCATATCAAAATGCTTGTTGGATATTCTAAGCGTGATCCTAGCACAGTATTGCTCATGGTCTATGATCATGACAATAGGCATCATTGAGACTGGTAATGGTTGCTCGCAATAGTTCTGAAATGTTCCGAACACCTTATTCACCAGCTTGCAAGCTATCATTCTACAATAATCTAAAACCATCATCAACCAGCATATCATCCAGCTTGCCAGCCGACTAGCCATGAGCTAAACCTGCACGATCAACTATCGAGTCATAAGCGAATGATCAACCAGTATCAGTAGCTGATGGATCATTGGTCAAACCATCTTAAATCGTCATTAACGCCGCATGAGTTGTCTTTTTGCCAGGGCTTCCCACGGCTCGTCCTACACAAGCGTTGTTGCTGAACACCCTCAGGGGTCAGGCGCATGATCCACCTGCCCGGCATTCAGCTGGACACCACTGATGAGCTGATGCTCAGAAAGCTGGTGAAGTCAGTAGCTCACCATCAACCAGCTTACAATAAAACATCTTTTCGGTTAACCAGTAGATGAGCCTATAGAACCTATAGAACCACCAGCTGCTGGTTCTTTAACCAGCCTATTAACCAGTAGATGAGCCTATAGAACCACCATGATTGCCAGTGGATAGCAAGCTGAGCATCGCCTCACTACCTTTTTACCAGCCGGGTAATGATGATCAACCACTGATAAGGCCACTACTGCTTGGTGGTTTCAACCAGTATGAATCATATCAGTCAACCAGCCATTGGTTAACAATTACCAGCGAGTAGTTGTTCAACCATTATCCTTACTCACTATCCCCTATCATTACCCATTACTAACCATTAAACCCTTATTCATTCACCATTAACCATGGTTATTCACCATTAACCATGGCAAGCCAGTACTAACCATGGTTCGAACCACCAACCAGCAGTTGTTCAACCATTATTAGTTGCTCACTATCCCCTATTATTAACCAATATTAAGGGCTACAACCACCAACCAGTCATGACATTTCCCAGCTTCTCAACCACATCCGCGGTTCCCCCGGTCGCTGCAGAGCCAGGCAACTCACCCATCCACCAGGTGCCTTTGCCGATATCGCCGCACATGGCAGGACCTCAAAAAATGGCGCGACCGTGCGCCGGCAGGCACGGCAAGGTAGATAATGGCTTGTTTATATAGCATTAAAATGCATTAAACAATTATTTTAAGAAGCCCCCAAATGGCAACATGGGTCTTTTTTGCCGTTTCAGGGGCTTCTTTACAATAGGGGTACCCAAAAAACGGTTGGTTTATAGCAATAAATAAATGATAAAGGATGATTTAGGGGCCCCCCTATTTTGAGAAAGCCCCAGTTCTTCATGGTATGTCAATCATGGCTTTAGCAAGCGATGATTGTTGCTAGTTACTGGCAACATTTCGTGGTTGTAGATGCTATGAGCCGGCTATGAGCCGACTAGAAAAACAGAAACTATGGTCTGGATCAGGGCCCCCATACCCCTGTGGCTCACATCCCATCCACAATCACAAACGAAGAAACTGCAACAGTTGTTTATCGACGTTCACATGCTCCTTTGTTGGCTGGCTCAGATTGACACGCCACAGCAAACATAGGTGGCTTCTGAAGTCCCTTCTCAACATTGAAAACCACTGGGAAACCCTAAAATTATTGGCTTACTGAACCGTTTATTTTTGTCGCTTGAAGTTGGTTGAAGCGAAAAAGGAGATGGAGTCAAATCATCTTTTGCACTGCAACCACGATCAAAGTGATATCAATACTTCTACAGCTATTGGGTCATTGCTCATATCATTACTTTCGACTAAGATCAATATCCAGTCCGATCTATTTATATGTTTTGTGCTTCTGACATTGATCCGCTTTCCTCACTTGTACAACCTTTTTGTCGACAATGTAGTTGACGTGCGATAGAACCAAATGTCTAAGTACCCCTGATTGATCACACAATCGAAACAACGCCAGTCGACATGGTCGGCCAAGTAGTGGCACGTGATTTGATGTCATCTTGCAATTCCAGCAGCTGAATCTGCAACTCCAGCGGTGTTCTGTGCAGCACAAGGCCCCGAACGGTTGCGCGTATCCTGCCCCCAAAAAAAGAAGATTCACTGAAGGTGCCCAACCCGACAGCCCACCAGTCACCCCTTTACAGGATGCTCCCTAAGCAGCCTTGGCTATCTTGGCAGCTGCATCCCTATTTCAGCAGCTGCAACAAGGGAAGCGTCATGGAAGTCACCAGCACCAAGCGCCCTACCGTAGCCCAGGCGCTGACCAACTTCTGCACGCCGTAGTTCCGTGCCACTTGCTCCACTTGTGGCCAAGTTGCTGCTGCGTGCCATGGGTTCATGGCTGCCTGGTGGTGGATGTCGGGTTCGTTGAAACCTCGGCACCCCCAGTGGCACCCTGGACACCCTGGCTGGGTGGTGATGTAAGTGTTGGGTGATCCAACTTGGTACATCTTCACAAGTCGAATCTTCACTGAACTCATAGTTACGTCAGTGTTGAATTCAACTGGCGTTGAGCCAAAATTCATATTATTACGATGACTATTATAGGCCCATTCCTATACAACGCCTGGGTTTCTGGACTGTAGTGCTGAGTGGTGAACAGCAATGATCAGACTTCACAACAACCAGCAATATCCCATTGTCGTTCCCTTTCCAAATGGTTACTTCTCGGATGGTCCTGGGGCTACCTATCCCAATGTGTTGGAATCACAGCTGGCACAGCGTGCAAAAAGCCATCTGATTGATCCAGGTCAAACCAAGCTTGATAACCCCAAGACATCAAAACAACATCCACCAATGACCCATGGATGCTGGTTGTGTCTGGACCAAAGGGCCCCCAAGAACACCATGAACTGTTACTGGCGGCGATCACCTTGCATCATAACGTAAGCGTGCCACCATTTCTGCAGGAAGAGTAGTGGTCCGACCCATCGGCCAGGTGACAATTATAGATAGATTCTGTTGATCCAGGCTGCGCCGAGTACGCAATCGGTCGCATACTGGCGACATCGGCTATGATAATCTTCGCACCTTTTTCTAATATGCATCTATGAATGCGTTCTTGAGTGAGAAATACAATTTACTTGTATAAGCTGAGCTTGAATAAGTGATGGCAGTGGCTCCGCGTCTATACCTATCTATGTATTCGTGCTATGGCCAACCACCATGACCATCCAGCCACCTCGAAAGCAACGATGATCATCAACGGAATTCTCAACTAAGTCAGACTGTTCATGACATAACTTATGATCCGCATCACAATCAATCTACACTTTCCTTCACATTGGAAGTGTCTCCTGGTGGCTCCAAATCGCTCCCCCAAGCGAAGGCAGGGACCACCCTGGCTCCTTAGATCCCTCCCAAATCCTATAAGCATGTGACCAGCGCCGTGACCAGCCTGGTGGTGCGCCAATGATGGTGTCAACTGCATGGTTGGCAAGCAGTGTTCGGTGGTTTCAGTGGTTTCAGTGGTTTCGGTGGTTTTGGTGGTTTCCCTGGCCCTTCTATGCGGGAAGATCTGCCCCGGTATGGCAGAGAAACCTACGGGGAACATCCATTCACCAGGGTCAGTCCTGAATCATGAAGCATGATTGAGCACTCTCAAATCATCACTATACTTTTCGGCGTCATTTACCACAAGCCATTAAGTGGTGGCACTCTCACTCATGTATCTACTTAGGCGTCATGAACCATGGTCAACTGGTGTGCAGGTTGATGTGGGTCTCTTCTCCGCAATGACACGACATAAGCACCATGATCATCATATCTAGCGACCAATCCATCACCACTTGGATCATCCCACAAAGTGGTGAATGTAACCCATGGCCAGTTCACCTATCTATAATCGGTACGGGTCCCACAGAATAGCCACAATCCCCATGGTAACCACGTAGGTAGCTTATAACATCTCATAACTGAAACATAACCATGGCAAATGATCCGTAACATTCCGATTTATTAAGCCTCATGAATGATCCTCAAGGCAGTTAGCTTATCCCTATACCTCCGTGGTTGACCACTTCCCGGCTGTGAAACCACCAGCAGCCACCAGCCACCAGGAACCACCAGCAGCCGTGTGGAGCCCAGGCACCCAACAAGGCACGGAACTGCCTTCCTCCAGCGTTGCGCGGGAAGTTGTTGTTGTGCACCTGGCCAGCCAGTATACAATGCACATATGTATACATTGTCGTACTAAAATTTATGTAAAAAGTGTAAATATATATATATATATATTTATGTATGTATGTATATATACTTATATCAAAGTATCTTATTGTACATATTTATATTAAAGTATTTATTTACAAATTATGTCAAAAGATCTCATCCATTGCAGTGTGTGTGTGTGTGATGTTCATTTAAGTATCATTACATATCCATGCTAATGGCGAGATACCGGCATGTTGGCATATGAATTAGATTGGCGTGCATGAATGGAAATGATAAGTGACGTACGGCTGATATATGCAAACCTATGTCCATGATGCCCGTCCATGCTTAGGCAAAAATATATGTAAAAAATGCATGTGTGTATGAGTATGAGTGCACATGAACATATGCACACATGCACGTGCACAGATTTAATTCTACAAATGCATGTCAACATCTTGGCGGAATATGTTGATGTATGTTGTTGCTGCTTGTCATTACCTGTAGTAATTATTCAGTATTCGTGCTTATATGTGCAGCTGCCAGTTGCGGTTAATATCCTGGGATGTAACCGTTATTACAAATCCTAGAAGGTAGCTCGGTTAACCCCTATGACCATGGGCGAATGTTGCCGGACATTACCTTCGCGACTGTCAGGCGCATCATCACCTTTGTCTTCTCCAAGTTGCCATCATTCATGATAAACCATGCAACTTCCGGCAATTACCACTCTTTCAGCAACTATGGATCGCCATCGACTACCAAAAAAAACCACCACTCTTTCAGCAACTATGGATCGCCATCACCTACTATAAACCCTGAGCCCTCATAAACCATGGCAGTTCTGGGCCATTTCTCTGCCGCGTGGCCATGGGAAAGAAGTCCATCTGCGCGGCTCCCCAGGAGTTGTGCGGGTTCAGATCCCAGTTGTAGCCCCAGGAGACGCCTGAACCGGTGGGGGTGAGCTGCGGCTGGGGGGGTGCTCCATGGGGATTGGATCGTCAGGGGAAGCTTACTGCAAGGGTTTAAGGATGGTTAGTTGGTGGTTAGTTGGTGGTGAGTTGATGGTTGGTTGATGGTTAGCCGTTATTCCCAAGCGTCCCAGCCCGTGCGGCTGTGCTTACTGAGATTGGGAGGGTGTAGTTCACTGAGCCATGGTCATTCTCTCGTTTGATCCTGCTGCCATTCAGAATGGTGACAGACATCATGTGGTAGTTGCACCGGTTGCTGTGGATCCGCAGAATCTACAACATTTGGTACGTGATTGTGTGTCGGGCTACTTCTATCGAGTTGATGGTTGCTTGGGGGAATCAGCTGCCTCCTATGCATTGCTGAGTGTCAAGGTTGTGGTGAATGGACGTGTCCCACAGCTTTCCATTGATTCGCAGAGCTTTGTCATTCCGCATAGCATTCCGGATTGGCCACATATGCATGACCTTGTTGAGGCATGTTCAGGCATGGGATTCATGGGTGTGGGTACCACGGCTGTTGGTCTGTGTCCTATTGCTGGATGTGACATCAACAAAACCTTTTGTGATGCCTACACGAAGATCCAAGGTCGGGTTGCCATTCATGGTGACATTGGGAATCCCTCGACAGTTGCTGACCTGTGGGCGAAATGTGCAAATCTCTCTGGGATCATTGCTGGGGTTAGCTGTCAACCCTACAGTGTTCTGGGAGATCATGGTTCTGGTTCCGATGCCAGAGCAGCAAGCCTACCTGGGGTCCTACATGCCATCCATTGGTTGAGGGCCCCATATGCCATTCTGGAATGTGTGCCGCCGATTGCCAATGATCCGTATGCACAGAAAGAGCTGGATGATTTCTGCAAAGGTACTGGATATACACGCCATGAAGTCATTTTGAGCCTGAGTGACATTTGGCCATCCAGACGCCAAAGATGGTGGTGCATTCTATCTGCCCCTGCCCTTGGTAAGATTGTGGTACCGCCGTTCCCATCCAACTTTGGCCTGAGTAAGATCGCTCAACTGATCACTGGTGACATGCAAATGGATCAACAGGAGCTTGATCAATTGTTGCTGTCAGAAGTTGAATGTGCTGCGTTTGGTACTGACTCACCCTCCTGTGAATACTTCATGAATGGTTTGGGGGTACTTCCATGTGCTCTTCATGCATGGGGAAATCAGTTGTCTGCTTGTCCCTGCGGATGCCGTCAGCAGGGACTCAGTGAACGGCGCCTCAAGGAGCGCGGGTTGCACGGTGTTCTGGCCATGACCTCAGATGACAAGCCACGCCACCTGCATCCAGCAGAATTGGCAGTGCTTTGTGGTGCAGATCCTGTTGAAGATTGGGAACCCCTCAAGTTCTCTTTGTGTGGGATAGGACAACTTGCCTCTCCACTGCAGAGCCTATGGGTCGGGGCACATGTGAAGGTACACCTTGAAAGGATCCAGTTTGGGGAGGCACACACCAGCCCCTTTCGTGAGTTGGCAGCCTATGCATCTTGGCTGATTGCACGGTCCCACATGATTTGGAAACCCGCCAAGTTGGGAGGTGAATTGGCCCCTTTGGTTGAAGCTTGGTCACCCCTACGCACGTTGACCATGGATCAGCTGATGTCATTGGAGTTTTGGGTAGTCAAGGGACATCATGTCACGCTGGCCACGATCTTGGAACAGATCATGCAAGTGGACCCTGACTCTTCTCTTGGTAGGTTCATTCAACGTGAGAAAGAGACTTTGTGTGACATCCCTGATGCTGCCTCTGAAGTGATTCCAGCCACGGTCCCATTTGAAATTGAAGAAGAACGTCCCCCCAAGAAGCTCCGAGTCACGACGGACTCAGATGAGGTTGGCTATGAAGTTCAAATCTCTGGGGATGCCACCATTGAAAAACTTACCGATGCTGATCGTGAGGTTAGATTGTTGACTGGCACATGCAGGGCCTTCTTCCAGGGATGCGTGCTTTCCCCTGGTGACATGGCTGCTGCGTATGATGAAGTTCACATTGATGAATGTGCTCCTGTGGTTGACTCTTCTGATGATGGGGAATCCGGGCCACTCCCCTGCCTAATGCCCGAAGAGACTCATTGTCCTGATGAGTCTGGTGCCATTCATGTCGTGGTTGAAGCTTCGTCTGAGGCCCCATGCCCAGATGGTGACGGTTCGGTGAGGTCTGCAGTGGATCCTGGCCTGATGCCAGCTGATCCCTTGCCAACGGAGGTTGTGCCTGATGTTGCTCTGGAGGATTCTCATGTGGCTTCGAGCGTAGATCAACACAGGGTGCCTGCTGGGGAATCCGGACCACTCCCCTTCCTAATGTCCGGTGGTGATCGCGAGGGTAGTGCCATGGTGGCTGTCTCCCACCTGGCCTCCCTTCAACCAGATGCCTTGCTTCAGGTGAGTGGACCCTTGATGACAAGTGACCTGCAAATCACTGGCCTGCTTGCTCAAGCGATTCAAGTTCAGGAACGAACTCAGGTGCTTGCCCAACAGGAGCTGCTTTGGGCTGATGATGAAATTAGGTGGCACTTGGTGCGCTTGCAACAACAGTTCCATGAAGGAGTTGCCAATGATCATCGTTTTGTTTCTCGGCAGTTCAATCGTCTGGCGGTGGTTGACCCCCTTTTGGCACATGGGTGGATCAAGTGTGGGGTTCGTGACGTGGCATCATGGTGCTCTTCGCATTGCCAATCTGGTGTAGACTGCATTGTCATGATTGCTCCTGTGAACCAGCATTGGGTCCCATTTGTCATGTGGGTTGATCAGGGCAAGTTCCGAGTGCACACGTGGGATGTTCAAGAGGCTGACCACACCCCTGTGTGGCCTGTGCTGTGTGCGTTGGGACAAGCTTTGGGCATTTCTGAATCCCCGGAAGTCTTTCGTGATCACAGAATGTTCATTCATCATTGCAGCTGTGGTGCATTGGCCGTCTCCTTCGTTGTCCACAAGTTGTTCATGCATAGGTTACCCATGGTCAAAGCTGATGCTGAGTTTGTTCATCAGACTTATCGAGAGATTTTTGTGCGAGCCATTGCACAATACCAGACGTGTTGTCGACCGTGGGTTTGGGCTGCTGGACCACATGTTCATGCTGAAAACCAATTGCGTCAACTCCTGGAGGAGAAAGGGGTGTCAAAAGATGACAGCACCAAACGGGTTGCTGATGCCATGAAAGCGATTGGAGCCAAGGGAATCTCACAGTCCTTTTCATTCAAGGATCCATGGCGTCAGTTGAAAACTCTTGGCAACCAAGTCAAGTTTCAGTTCATCCTGCCGCATGAGTTGCAGAAGTTCCAGGAACAACATGGAAAACGTCCACCCAAAAAGGCTTCCAAAGCACCTGAACCTAAGCGCCAGTTTACGTTGGACCCCAAGAAGCTTCAAGTGCCTCCTGGCACTTTCGCCTGCAATGGTGCTGCTTTGAATCAACTTGAACTGCATCAAATCGGTCCAATTGCTGAAGGTTTTGTGCTCACTACGGTTCTTGAAGTTGAAGCATACCTTAGAGCGAACCAAGCAGTGAGCAAGTGTCCACTTGCGTTTGTGATCATTTCTGGTCTCCCCTCTGATTTTCCCACGAGTCTGCCTCAAGCTAATGTCACATTGCCATGCAGATGCAGCATTGATCGTGAACCCATTCTGGTCGATGTTACGGTGGTACAAGTTGGACATGGGTTTGTTGAGAAGTCGGTTGAGAAGTCTTTGGTGAGTGTGGCAACTATGGAAGTTGCTACGTTGAAGCTCATGGTCTACAAAGATGAACTGGAAGATTGGGGCCTCATCACAAATGCACCGATGAGATATGTAGTCTCTCAATTTCCCATGTTGACACTCTGCGAAGAAGCCTCCTGCTCGTGTCCTCGATGGCACAACCCAAAAGGCCTGGCCACGAAGACTGCAGTGCTCGACGTCTGGCGTCGCCAGTACCTTCGCACTGGGTTCAAACAAGAGGTGCCTGCATCGGCATGCATCTTTAGTGTATGTATCAGAGTTCCCTTGGAACTCCTGCAGCCGCTTCTTGAACAAAGCGGCCGTGGAGGAATCTATTGTGAGCCTCGCAGTGATGACGGCAGAGCTGTGGTTAGTGAGTATGCCATTGTTTGGTCACCCAAGGTCTCCAAAGCCGAGTTGCTCCGACAAAAGCAAACGACTCCTGAGGTGGTGGGATTGGCGAGGATCGGAGACAGAATGGGGTTGCGGGTCAAAACTGTGGATGCCCCAACCATCCATGCACGCCTGAGGCCAGACTCGCTGTATTTAGCGGGGGGACAGAGGCTCCAGTTTGTAGTGGGACCAATGCCGTTCGGAAGCGACCGAGCCAGCATCTGCAAAGCATTGCAAGCATTTGATTGGGAGACCAAACCACTTCAACCAATATCGTCTCAGCCCAACAAAGGTGCGATGTGGCTGGTGCACGCTGTGAGTGAACCGTCCCAGAATCTCCTCAAGATGGGCCACGGAGATGTGATGATTACTCGTCACAGGATGGGTGACAAAGAAGCGCCACCTGCTCCTCCTCAACCGGTGGCGGCTCCTGCAACGCTAGCATTGTGTGGGCAGGTCCCTGGGAAAGACAAAGGTCAAGATCCTTGGCAGGGATGGCAGAGCCCCGACCCCTGGCAGAAGCCTATGGCCGTGGACATTGCACCACCTTCTGAGACGCTGAAGCGTATTGAGAGCCAAATTGAACAAGCTGTTTTGTCTCGACTCCCTGATGCTTCGCGTTTGCAGACACTTGAAGACCAGGTCACTACCATCATGTCAAAGCATGCAGCTTTGGAGAATCAGGTTCGTGAAGCTGATCATCGCCAGCAGGTCCAGATAGCTGAGGTTCGAAATGAGGTCTCTCAACAAGGTCATCAACTTCGAGGTGCGCTTGAAGGTCAGAAACAGGACATCTCAGCCATGTTTCAGAGTCAGATGCAACAAATCCGTGGCCTTTTGAAGAAGCGAGATCGCAATGAGTCAGATGATGACAACATGGAGTGAAGGTGTGGGCTGGGATCAGTCATAAGCTTTTGCCTGATGGTGCTGTGTGGCTGGTCCTATAGCCCGCTGGTTGGATGTTTGCTTGGGTTAGTTTTTGGGTTAGTGGTCATGATCATTGGCATGGGTGCCCATGAGCTTCGACCGTGTTCCAGGTTTGATCACCATCGTCGTCCACGTTGCGCGGCCAGTGCTCGTCCTTTTTGGGTGATTCGATGGTGCCTTTTTTGTGTTTTGGTCAGGGTTGGTGAAGCTGCCCACCCCGGCCCTGCAGGTAGTGATGATTGCAAAGCAGCTCAGTTCACGTTGGGATGCTTCAACCCTAGTGGTCTCAATGGCAAGGCTCATCAGGTTTCGCACATGATGTCATATGGTGACCTGTGGTGTGTCAGTGAAACGCATCTCACCACTCGCTCATTGCATTCGTTCCGTGCTGGCCTCAAAGCATCCAAATCTGAGTTCAAATACATGGTAGCAGGGTATCCAGTTCCTGCACGAAGTGACAAAACCCACTCTGGGTTATGGAGGGGGGTGGCCACTTTGTGTAAACATCCCACTAGGTCGCTACCACACTGTTGGGCCAAGGATCTCCATGTCACAAGTCGCATCAATGTTTCTGCTTCCTTGATTGGAGACTTGTGGGTCACGGTTGGGTCGTTTTATGGCATACCTGACAGCAGTGCCTACCCACAAAGTGCCGAGCATAACAATGTCCTGTTGAATGCTCTAGTAGACCAAGTGGCATTCCTTTCGCATGGGTGCAGAATGATTGCAGGAGACTTTAATGTTTTCCATGATCAGTTGGAGGCGCAACATCGACTGACACAGGCTGGGTTCCGTGAGCTTCAATCCATCGCTTTTGATCGCTGGGGGTTGGAACCCCAACCGACATGCAAAGGTCGAACCCGTCGAGACTTTGTCTACATTAGCATGGAACTTCAAGCCTTGCTCACAGGGGTTCAGGTCAATCATGAAGCCTGGCCTGACCACTCCCCGGTTAGTGGCACGTTTGTTGGACACTCACGTTCCATTCCCAAGTACCTGTGGCCTGTGCCTACCCCACTGCAATGGCCTCAACCCTTTGAGCCTGAAGTTTCGTTTCCCACGGGGTGTAGTCCCACGGAAGCTTACCCCCAGGTTTGGAGTCAGCTTGAAGCTGCTGCCTATACCCAAAAGCCTTCCTTGCAGCCCAGTGCATTTGGTCGTGGTCATCGCTGGACACCCAAGAAGGTTTTAGGTACTCACAGTGCTCCTATTCGGAATGCTCGGCTTGGTGAAGTGGTGCCCAATTGTTTGTGTCCCTCGTTGCAACACAGCAGGTGGTTCAAACAACTCCGTCGCCTTCAGAGTTTGGTTAATGGTGTCAAAGCGGCTGCACTGAAGCCTGATGATGCTCACCGGCAGCTTGCCAATGTTGAGTTGTGGACATCCATCCGTCGAGGCAAGGGGTTTTCACCTGATTTTGCCACCTGGTACGAGCAGTCTGAACATAAGGTTGTGGGAGCACCTCAGTGCCTTGGTCAAGCCCTTCCTGACCCTGCCATGGCTTGTGCCCTGTTTCAATCCTTCAACCTGGCTGTTCGACATCTTGAAACACAGCTTCAGAAATGTCGAAGGGAATATGCCAGTATCCGTAGGACTGAGAATCCTCATCGCATTTTCCAAGATCTTCGGGCACCAAGTGTAGGTGGAGTTGACTTGCTCATCAAACCACTTCATGGCCAAGTTGAAACTGTTGATGCCGATGCTTCGCAGGCTGTGCTCACCAAACCGGTTGACTTTGACCCCCAGTTGCCTGTGTATTGCCGTGGACAACAAGTCCCTGTGATTCACTCTGAGTTGGATAGCTTATGGTTTGAAGCATTTGACTTGCGACCCGGTGATGTTCTCACCCAGCAGAAGATGACTGGCCATATTGAGCAACTCTTTGAAGAATTTGAATCTTCATGGGCACAGAGGTGGAAGCGACATCAACATGTTCCGGTTAGTCAGTGGGATTCCATCATTGGTTTCGCTCGACAACACATTGCCACGCAAAACATCCCGCATGTTGCCCTCACTGGCTCCCAACTTGCTGAAATTGTTGCCCGTAAGCCAAAGAAAAGTTCGTGTGGGCTTGATGGGGTTCGAGTTGAGGATCTGCAGGCACAAGCTCCCTCCAATTTGCAACATTTCTGCAGGTTCTTTGATCATGCTGAACGGACCGGCAAGTGGCCACGCCAGCTGGTTACTGGCCGAGTTGTCTCCTTGGCAAAGGTGAGTGCACCGGTTGATGCCATGTCCTTTAGGCCAATTACAGTGTTGAGCTTATTGTACCGGCTATGGGGGTCGTGGCATACGAAGCAAACCATGAAAGTGCTGAATGCCAGTTTGCCGTCTGATCTTTATGGCAGTCGCCCGGCTCGCCATGCCACGCAAGTCTGGACACAATTGGCATGGCTTATCGAAGAAGCCTTCACACGTGGAGACAATGTAGGGGGGTTTTTTGCAGACCTGCAAAAGGCTTTCAACCATTTACCTCGCACAGTTGTGGTTGAAGTTGCAGCATTGTTTGGTGTTCCATGTCCGATCCTCCTCGGGTGGACTGGAGCAGTGACGTCGTTGGTACGCCACTTTGACCTACGAGGCCAGTTGAGTCCAGGGCTGAATAGCTACACAGGCTATCCGGAAGGATGTTCGCTTAGCTGTCTGTCGATGATATTGATCGATTCCATCTTTCATTTCTGGATTGACAGCTTGATGGGACCCCTTCGAACCTTAACCTACGTTGACGACTGGCAGGTCATCAGCACAGATTCCTCGTGGCTTGACAGAGCATGGACGGCAGCGCTGCGGTTTGCTGAACAGGTTGATATCATCATTGACCCGAACAAAACTTGTACTTGGTCCCTTGATCCAGGCACTCGGAAAGCTCTGCGAAATGGGGGGTATCGTGTGGTCCACTGTACTCGTCATCTGGGAGCGCACATCCAGCTTGGACGGCGCCACACCAACAAAGAGCTGGTTAGTCGTACATATGACCTTCAGCGACTGTGGGATGCATTGCGGCTGTCTCCTAGTCCTTATGTTTTGAAGGTTCGTGCCCTGAAAACTGCAGCGTGGCCCCGTGGCTTGCATGGAGTTCCAGCCGTGTCCATTTCCAATGCTTTGATCACTAGTCTCCGAGCAGGTGCCATGCGAGGATTGTCAGCGGATGCTGCTGGGGCTAGTAGTGTGCTACATCTGGGTTGCGTTGAACATCCTTTAGCTGACCCGGGGTTTTGGACTTTGATGCAAACGTTGCGGACAGTTCGGGATTGTGGTACACCTCAGCATGTTCGTATGATGTTGACAGAGATTGCACATGGTTGGTCAGATGCACCCAAGAACACCATTTCACACGTGTTACTTGAACGGTTGCAGCAGGTGGCGTGGTCAGTTGACTTGCGGGGTCAGCTGTCGGATTCTATTGGGACGTTTGACCTGTTTTCGATTTCCTTCCAAGAACTGCA
Source organism: Symbiodinium kawagutii (assembly GCA_009767595.1). NCBI lineage: Eukaryota > Dinophyceae > Suessiales > Symbiodiniaceae > Symbiodinium > Symbiodinium kawagutii. Next base: position 115,088 of record VSDK01013596.1, read on the forward strand.
GTTTCGGGCCGAGCTTGCGTGGGTCCAAGTGGTGGCTCATTCGGTAGCCCATCGCCAAGGCTTTGATCAGTTCTCCAAGGTTGATGCTGCCGACACACGACGTTGGGTTTCCTTACTCTCTCGACAGGATGCTGGGATGTTTAGGACGTTGCTGAATGGATCTTTCTTTACAGCCGACTTTGCTTCTCATTGGAACCCTGAGGCGGATGTGTGTCAGTACTGTGAATGTGAGGACAGTCGATATCATAGGTTCTGGCAGTGTGATGCCTTTGATTCCCTCCGTTCTGACCTTGATGAAGATGTGTGGGCACGTATTCCTGATCTCCCGGAGGCCTTAACATGTTATGGGTGGTCCCTGGTTCCTGACACCAATCAGTGGTGGTTGCAGTACTTGGGCTCCATTCCGGACTATGACCTTGGTTCAGGGGTGCTCCTTTCAGGACAGGTGGTGCGAGTGTTTACAGATGGTAGCTGCTTTCATCAACATGACAGTTTGATTCGACATGCTGGCTGGGCAGTGGTTGCTCGTCTTGGTGGTCAACCTATTGTCCTGGCTAAGGGGGTTCTTCCTGGTTTGATCCAGACGTCTTTTCGGGCCGAACTTTATGCAGTGGTCATCTGTGTGGAGCTGGCTACAGTGTCCCAAACGTCTGTGCAGGTGGTTTGTGACAACGAAGCTGTGGTTAAGGGCTTTCGTCGACTTCGTCAGGGCGGTATGGTCCGCCCCAACATGCCGAATGCCGATCTGTGGAGACGTCTTCAGGCTGTGTTGGATCCCCAGCGTCATGACATTGAACACATTCGCTCTCATCAGCCACATGGCGATGACAGCACCTGTGATGCTTGGCTCAATGATTATGCAGATCGCACGGCAATCCGTGCCAACCTGGATCGGTCTGCTGAGGTGTGGCGTTTGCATGCTGCTCATGTTGAGGCGGTTCAACAGACACGAAACATGTGCCGACAAGTTCAAAGGGTGTTGCTGCGCATCAGTCAGGCTGTGCTGACTGGTGACCGTCTGGGTGATGAGGTTGTCGACCAGCCTCCTTCTCCAGAACCGGTGTGTGATGACGATTCTCCGTTCGAACCGTGGTGCTGGCAGGGCTTGCTGCCCCCCGGGTTGCTGCAGTATGGAGCTCGGTATGTCCAGGTCGTTCAGACTTGGCTGACCCACGTTTTCCAAGGTGAGATGCTTTGCACTGACGGGGTGTGTCCCCAATGGATTTCTAGCTACCAGCTGTACTTAGATTTTCAACTTTCCATGGGTCATTGTGGCCCGCGATTCCTTGATGGACGATGGGAGATGTTTAGCCCTCTGTCTGCGATTGCACCCATCAGTTTCAAGGTGCGCTGCAGATGGTGGACACGTGTGCTGGCAACCATTTTACGTGAGTTTGGTTCTACTTTGGTTCGTGCTTATACCAAGCCTGTGAGTGACATGCTGTTTTTGCATACTGGGTGTTTTCGTGTGGTTTGGCCCCAATGGCGGTTACAAGTTATTGATGAGTGGTTCGGTTCTCATCTTCGTTTGCCAGCGACACGTGCCGGTGGGGCACTGCTGAACTTGCCATGTGCGACATTGGATCGTCGAATGGCACCAGCGTAGAGGAACTTCCATGGTAATTCAACCAGTCCCGTACAACACTGGGCTGGGGGAGCTGTGGGAAAAGGGAAAAGGTTGGTTGATGGTTAAATGATGGTTAAATGATGGTTGGTTGGTGGTTAATGCTGTCTAATGCTCGGTTTTAGGATGGTCATTGATGGTTAATGATGGGCAAAACTGGTTGATAGTGGTGGCTCATGATGGTTGGTGACTGGATAATTGATGAGTGATGGTTTTTCTGATCAGATGCTTCTATAACGGGAAAATGCTGGTTATGACCAACAACCAGCAACCATGATGGTGGATCAATAGTGGTTGATAATAGCTATAAGGCTCAACAAGTTGGTGACGAGTCAGTAATGGTTACAGTAAATAGTGGGAAATCATGATGGCAACTGAGCCACGATTGGTGATGAAGAATGAGGGGGGTTGTAATGGTAAGTGATTGGTTTTAGTAACGGTTGATCAATGATGAAGGGCGACTTTCCCCAGATTCGTTGGCTGGGTCGTCCGTGGTTGTTCGTGGTGAATGGCCGTCCCGCTGTAATCTGCTGTTTTTTGATGGCAGCTTATTCATCAGGTGATGGTGAAGACTGCGGTTTCACAATAATAAGTCATGGCAACTTTATATACAACGGATCACGGTCACTGCTGGAAAGCAGCCGGATGGTCCTGCAAACCATGGTTCAATGGTGGTTACTTCTAATTGTTCGCGGTGAATACTAGAGAGTAATGACCTGGTTCACAATTGTTGCAAATAGGGAACCACGACCAACCACAAACACATGAGAAAATCATGCTGCTGGTTGACAATGCCGGGTACTTGTTGTGTTCATAGCCAGTAAGGTCCACGATGTAGAAAAACAAGTTGGCTGTGATTCAGAACCCCGTACCCCTGGTTCCCCTATCATTAACCATCCTTTCCCTTGTTATTGATCATTATCCCTCAGTATTGGTTGGTTAATATTGACCCATAGCCATATATAGCTGGTATATGCCCTACTATTGTTCCTTATTATGCCTGATTACTAACAATTAACCAGCTAGTTAACCATTGTTGGTGGATTAATATTGACCATTCACCATAAATATCAATTGGTTGGCTATGGTTCTGTCTGGTGCTTGGCCAACAGCTAGTGGCGGCTCGCCAAGGCCATGGATCTGCCAAGTTTGTGCAGAGTTGGGAGTTTCTCAAGCAGCCACTGGGCCTTGGGCCCTCGAAACATGGAGGGAGGATGACACGGATGATGACATCACACGTAGCACTTGATGCTCCTGTTGGTGACCTTTTTTTTTTGCCGGGGCGTCCAGGGGTTTGCCCTAATGCTGGAAAACAAGCAGAGTTGGTTACCTTAGTCATGCTAATACTTGACCATATAGATGATACTCGGATGACTATTCTCGCAATGTTGAGCTCCACTGACCCTCATGACCATCATTTCACGAGCTTCTGATGAGCCAACATCGTGGGAAATCTGGAAATGGAGAAAACCTAGCTCCCAATGTGTTTTCGGACTGGTTGCTGATTGTTTTTTGTCAGCATTTCCTATGATCAACCATGACTACAAACCGCTGATTGCTCCCTACCCATCTAGTATTCAGCTTTGGGACCTACCAAAGTCTTATGAGTTTGCTTCGGTT
>VSDK01013596.1:118341-138497 GCA_009767595.1 Symbiodinium kawagutii
GGTTCAGCATCAACGATAACTGGTCTGAAACAAGCTTTGGGAATCTTTTGGGGTGAGTTGATTATTATTCCCTTGATCACGAACCAAATACGGAATCGAATCCCTGGATTCCTGCATCACATTCCCCTGTCCCCATATCTAACCAATTGTCTGACATTGTTTGTCCATCAAATATCAAGCCTATTCTGATCATGCAATCAGAAAAAATGCTGTACCAGGAGCAGGAATTGCTTTAAAGCACTGGAACAAAACCGCCAACAGCTCCAACGACAAAGCCACTACCACCACCACCACCACCACAACCACCAGCAGTGGTACCGCTACAAGACGCACCACTATTGCTACTACGGTTGCTACTACTTCTACTTCTGTTAATGGTAGATCCATTTTGATACACCCACCATGTTTGATGGTAACCCGCCGGCCAGCTGCAGCCCCTTCAACCATAAATGGCTGGTGATGGCTCTCATCAAACATTGGGGGTAGATCTGTGGACCTCCCACCCCTAGCCCTACATGACCACTTTGGAGGCGCCTTGCTTCAAGGCGAACAACTGATTCTGCTGAAGGTTGTTCTGGCGCAACGTCCAAGCCCCAGTGGTCCAAGCTCCGCAATTTTAGCATAGCTGGGAGTGTCTCCAAGTGATACGAGGGGTTCTCGAGGCAGTTTGGGGACCCCAAAGCTATAGATGGTTTATTACTTATTAATTACTCAAAAAGTGTTAATTAAAAGGATGAGATTGTTTAGGGTTTCCTGTTTTAAGAAACCGCTATGTCCGAGCTATTCATTCTGAAATTTGGAAATTGGATGAGACCGAGCTGCATCCATTGTAGATTCTCAGCACTGGTACCAACACCGCACAATGATTATTCACAATGCTTGGTAACAGGGGAAAACCGACAGGAACAAACACCCTAAGGTTTTTAATCGTCAATTTACCCTTATGTAATTGACCGTTTATAGACCCATGTACTGGCTGAATGACCATCATCTTGCGTCGGGAATCATCATTGTTTACTGGTTGATCACATTTTGTAATGAAGAAGTAAAGGCCTTCCCAGCGGACGCACGGGCACCACTCTGAGTCGTGGTTGGACTGACATGATATTTACGAACTTTATCGATGATACATTAACCAAACAAGCGTCAAACCCCAGAGTGGTCTCAACCTTGCACGGTTTTATTAACTATCAACCACCTAGTTTTTACTTGGTGGATTTTAGAACCCCTGCTAAAAGTCTCACTTTTAGTGGCTATACGTCAAATCAATCATATCCCAAAAAGTAAAAAAAAGCTAAGGTAGTAGCTATAATCAACCCAGTAGAATGGTTGATCGTGGGAAATCATTGGTATTTTTTGCCAGGTCATCTCAAAGGCTCGAAGTCCATTGGTTTTAAACCTCCGGAAAAGAAAACACGATAAGTAATAACCACCACCTGGTCGTGATATCAGCCACTGGTAGGCTGCCTTGAAGCAACTGATCAGCTGGTCGATGTTTGTTCGTCGTGGCTACAGCTAAGCATGAAAGAACTGGTGTTATCAACCAACATCATTGACATCATTCATCAAATCATGGTATATGACTAGCTCATCAGTGGTAAGTACTGGTTTCTCATTTATGAACGGTCTAAATGTTGATCATCCACCAGTTTTCCCTAAATAGCTGGTGATTGACCATGGAATACATCGGTTTATCCATATGGCTATGGGTCAAAACCCTGTACCCCTGGTTATGGTTCCCCTAAATTTTCCCCTATCATTAACCCTTGTTTTCCCTACTCTTGTTGGTCAAGATCCCCTATAATTGACGGTCAATATTGACTCATGGCCATATGTACCTAACATCATTGGCATTACCGGTCAAACCCGAGCCCCACCACCCACCAAGCCCAGCCGCTGCTGCGCCTTAGCAACGCCGCGCTTGGGAGACGGCCAAGCCGCCACCGAAACGCTGGCAGCAACGAGAACCAACAGGCGGAGTCCCATGGCGAAGCAGGCGAGGAGGGCGAAGGCGTGAGGACTACAGGAGTTGAGCTGCCGTGAAAACTGCGAAGAAACCCGGGGGAATTTGATGGAATCCGGCACCGGTTGGTTCCAGAAATGGTTGGGGAAATTTCGGCAGGAAACCCTTGCATGTAATCCGGCACCGGTTGGATATTTTAGAAATGGTGGGAAAAATTGTGCAGGAAACCCCTGGCAGTTTGGTTAAAACCAGGGGTTTCCCACGTGGATTTTTGGATCCGACCCACTGAATCGATAAATGTTTTTGCACCGAAGCCCCTGCAAATCTCACCCTGGCTATGCGTCCCACGCGCTGGCGCCAAGGTGCATAGGTGTAGTGGCGCTTCTGATTCCCTGCCCCCAGGATGTGCAGCCTTGGGAATGGCATGGGCCCTCCCGGATGGCTGCTCAAGTGAGGTTGGTTGACCATCAGCCAGATTCATCAACCAGGTTATCATCCAACAGCCTCATAGTCAAGATCTGTTGTTGCTTATCATCCAGATTTCTATACTATCAAGCAGGTTATCATCCAGATTTCTGCCTGTTTCCGGATCTTGGCAGCTAGGTTATCAACCACGTGACGTGTAGATCTAGGCCAACCAGGTTATCTAGAGCCAACACTAGATGATGAATCAGCAGAATCATCTTGCGATGACTCTATTGATCTAAAAAGTAGGTAACCTACCAGAATAGACCGAGCGTTTGCACACGGAAGGTGTACTGTGGATGCCTTGTCCCCAAGCTATGGAGGCATATGGAGGTTCCAGGTTTTCAATCTCAACGCAACGTCCTATCCTTTCCAAAACGAGATGCAGGAAGTCCCTTCTCTTCACTTAGGAAGTCGGATGCAAGAAAGCAACGTGAATTTTGATGGACCCCGAGGCATCCATCAAATGTCTCTCGCATGGCCAATGCAAGTTTTGCAGTGAAATCACGGGTGGGTCAATAACAAACCCGTGTCATCAATGGAAGTGTCACCCGGAACCTGGAAGGCGCTGGGGGTCCGCTCGCCAGGACAGCAGCATACAGCAACCCTCAATGATTGAAGTTTCTGCATCGAACAAAAAACATCCTTGGACTAGTGGAGATTTGGGGATCTTCTGAATATCCTTCTCTCCCTAGGCATCATGGAGTATCCATGTATGTTTGGAATAAATATCCACCTGTAGGGCGATACTTTTCATAGACTATGAATTGCTAATAACCTATTTGTAGATTTTCTATGCATGATTCAACATATCCCCGCATGATGAGAGAGACCGTAGGGGGAAGCAAGATGGACCCCAACCATATGTAGAAATAGGGGTTTCAACATTTTATCGGTGTTTTTTTCTGCGATTGCAACCCTGCACCGGGACAATAACCCCCAAATTTGATGGTAGATTCCTAGCTAATTCTAGTAAAAACCAGGGGCGGGAAAAAACCAGCTGGATCAGGTTGGATCTATCATTGCTGGTTGGTGGTTTCAACCCCGATGAAAAAATGTTAATCAACCAAAAATTCAAAAAACCGAACACCACCAGCCAGATTACCCAACCCCACAACTGGGCCCCACCTTGACCCGTCACCCCTGCTCAGCCACGGTTTCTGGCCCTTCAGGATCTTCTGAACCAGATCCGGCACCACGTGCGACATCGCCTGAGGTGCAGGGCCAGGCATCTGGGACCATGGTACCCTGCAAGGTGCCTGGATGAACCCCAAGGTTACCTTGACTTCAGGCGCTTGGATACCTGCAGCCAGTTGTACAGGCTATCGCTAACCAAACAAACCACGCAAGTCTGGATATGGCTATGATACTATGGGTCAAAATTAACCAGCCAATAGTGAGTGATAATAACCAACAATAATAGGGAAAAGCATGGTTAATAGTGGGGGAACCAGGGGTACAGGGTGAACTGACCCATAGCCATATCTTGAGGAGGAACCCGTTTTTGGTGTACCATGTTGAGCTCCATTTCAGAAAATGAGCTTCGCCGGTCCATGAGCCCCAGGCATAGCACCGAAGATTCGAATCTCGTCGATGATGTGAGATCTGTATTGATAAACCACCCTTGGTGAGGAGCTATGCCATGTTTTGACCATAAAAAAAACTTATATAGCTATATAGTTTTTTGGTATGTGACAGCCTAGCTATAGGACATAAGTATATCTATTGATAAACCACCCTAGTTTTGACCATAAAAATCTACGAACGCTGTACCTGGATATAGCCTAGAGCCTATAGCAATCACTGTCACATACCAAAAACCTATCATAGAGATAATCTCTGCTTGCCTTCCTCCCTCTGTGAAAGAAAGGCAAGCACGAAGATTGTTTTGCCTCTCCCCCAAAGCTTCGGCTGCTCCCTTGAAGGCTAGCAACTCATCATTCATGATGCTTGCAGAAGGGAAACTATCGAAAAACTTCAAGGACATGGGAAAAATCCATGAACAACCCTACCCAGATCTACCCAGTGGATAGATTCTGACAACATTTCACCGGCGCTTCATGTCTTCACAGCACAGTATGAGCTCCCGTTTGGCGAAACGGTCGCCATGCCGGGCGCTGGGATGATCCCCAGCCGCGGACGAGTCGCCAGTTTCACGTTGCCGCTGAGCACCTCCTGTGAAACGAAATTGCAGGGGTTCAGGGTGTTTCCGCTGTGGCAAAAAACTGGTGCTGTCAAGTTTCTTGCTATCAGTAGTAGGTTATGAAGTGGCAATCCCAACAAAAATAAAGTTATTGCTATTAGGAGTCTAAGTAGTAAGTTGTCAGTTGGTAGTCCCAACAAAAATGCTTGGGAAATATTCTCTCTCAAGGTAGGGAATATAACTTCTTTTGGGGATAACCAGCAAAAATACGGGATATACCAACATCCAACTATAGAGTGGTTTCTCAAAATGAAGGGCCCCCCCAAAATGGTAGGTTTATTACTATGAATGGTAGGCTTTAATGGTAGGTTTACAACCCCAAGTATGAACAATTGGGTGTTTCTCAAAATAGGGCCCCCGCCGAATCATCCATGAATAATCGTGTTTAGTAATAAACCAACCATTTTTGGGTACTACTAGTAGTTTCTCAAAGTAGGGAACCCCCAAAAATGGTAGGTTTATTACCATTAATGCTTAACAGTGGATGACTGGCGGGTCCCCTATTTTGGGAAACGCCCAAGTATGAACAAGTTGAAGTGTAACCGGGACAGTCACTCCCACCATATTTGATGGTAGGTTCCAAGCTTATCCTTGTAAAAGCTAGTGGCAGGAAATATACAACGTCGGTGGTTAAACCACCCCTATGAAAACCTTTGTGTCAACCAACCATTTGCTGATAATCACTAGGGAAAATGAACATGTGCAAAACCACCAACCACGAACAAACTTAGTTGAAGTGTCCAAAAAAGTCATGGGAGGTCATCCCCGATGATGATGATGATGATGATGATGATGATGATGATGATGATGATGATGATGATCCATCTCTCTTTTGCTGGCAAGCTTCTGCATCTGTTTTCGCACGCTGCTCTCCAATGCCTACCGCATTGAAGGGTCCTTGGTGGCATTGCCATTCAGCCGCCACAGGGTCCCGTTCAAGCCAGTTCAAGCAAGCTAGTTGGTTGGCAAAAACCAACCAGTCTAAATGATGTGCGTTTCAGCAAAAAACTTGGGTGCATACAACTGTTTCAGGGAGCCCCTCAAGTTGAGAGATGGAGCTTTGCGTCGTTCTTGTCCCCAAAACTAAGCAAGAACTAGGGCCGAGAGGTACAGAGGGTCAGGATGCCTAACATCATCATCCCAACTTGCTCGGTGCAAACATCGGCTCATGAATTCTTGGCTGGGCGAATCCAAGTCCGAATCAGGCCAGCAAATTGATGGCAGGCATGGACCCTCAGACCACAGAGGCGAGCTGGGATGAACTAAGCCGATGTATCCGAGAAGGGAACCTGCAGAACCATAAGAATTGATAAGAGCATAAATTGGATGAATGTACATCAAACATCATACATCACCACTAAACTTGGATGACAATTTCACGGTTGCAGTACCATCATACATCAGGAACCGTGAAATGTCATCCAAGTTTGCTTGTGCATCTTTGGAATGGTTCGTGGCATCTTGGACTCGGCGGTTCACCTCGTCTTGGGGAAGCAAAGAATAGAACCAGCCGGCCCTAAACCAGCGGTTACCCAGCTGGTATAGTTTAGCTTCTATTGCCTGCTGGCTAGTAAGGATTAACAATGGAGGATATTAACCAACGATGATGGTTCAACAGTCCCAGCAAGGTAGACCCTACCAAACCATAATGGCACGGAGACCAACCAGTGATAGCGAAATTAAGCAGCAAACTACAAGGGTGCCCATACCTTGGACATCATGGCACGTTTCTCCAGGGCCAGGATCGCAGCCTCCCTGAAAATGCTGAGCCTGTTGCAGCTGAGACACGGATGATGGTGTACGGAAGCCTCAGCTGCGGCTCAGCTCGGAATGGTCGGTACAAAGCGGTGCCACAGATCCGTTCATAAACCCACCCAAGCCAACAGCTGTTATATCTACCGTAGCTGGTTATATATATCTACCATACCTACCATATCTGCCATAGCTGCTATAGTTGGCACCCTCGCCAACTTGGCATATCCCAGGGGAGCATCGCGACATCAACACCTTGCAGACAAGACACTGGTGCTGTTCCCACGCGCCCTTGGCAAAGTACTCACAGGCCAATTTCTGGAAGCCATAGGTGCTCTGCCTGAGGCAGCTCAGACAAAGGTGGCAAGCCATGGGCAGAACTCATCGCCAAAGCTACGAGCAAACACAGAAAATCCGAGGGAAATCGACCATTGTTGGAGATCTATTAGTCTATGGTCTATTAGTCGTTTCTTCATGGACATGCCCTAACTTGGCTTCGCTGGGTGAATTACAATCTGCACCCCAGAGCTGCATCTGGCAACTTTGACGTTGCAAACCATTGGCAAACGAAACGCGTCTCCGAATTGCTCCCACTTCGAGGCAGTTATTGAAGCTAATTGAGCATCATGAGTCGTTGATGATAGCCATGACATTGTACCCATTCATGGTTGCATTGCCAACCGCCAAGAAATCACAAACCATTCTGGGCTACTACTGGCTTCTTTATCATATCAAACCAAATAATAAGGACTGCAAAGGGGTTAGAATAATAGCTGCCAAATGCGGCAAGCACCAGCTATCATCCAGCTATACCACTATTCAGAATCATAGCCGCCAAATCTATCTACAGTACCATCCAGCTATCATCCAGCTATCATCTATGAATGGCTGCACCGCTGTTGAGTATGATATAAAGGGATCAAGCTATGGGTGGCTGCACCTCTCAACACCTACCCCTCGGGTTTTCCGAGGCTCGGAGGCGGGCAGGACTTGAGGTCTACCTCCTGAGGTCAGGCTGTGAAATCACAGGCCATGGTTCGGGTGAAGTCGCTGGGAGAACTGAGGTAACATGCTGGTTGAAACCAGTGAAAACATGCTTGTTGAACACTGTTGAACACACTTGTGTTGAACAAAGATTGTGGGACATGCTTGTTGAACTTTGTTGAAAACGATGCTTGATGTGAGGGGATCTGAAGATGCCAACCGATGCAAATCATGATCCAAAAGCGGGGAGGAATCTCAAACATTGAGGTGTTGCCTCAAATTGAGGTTTATACTTCCGAATGCGTTTTTCGCTATTAAACGTGATCATTCATGCCGGTCACCCACATGTTTCATAAGTCTACTCATCCGAAGGGAAATCACCAGGTATTTTTAGACAGCTGGAGCCCTACCTTTCTGAAATACAGACTGGACAATTCTCAATGGAACATCGATTAAACAAAGCCAAACCGATCTGCTGAGTAAACCAACCATAAACCATGCATGCAAAACTCATCACGTGCACAGGTTTACCAAACATGCCCAACAAGGAATATGATCTCGTCCCATCAACATCGCTGGTGGTTGCGTCATATCATGTCCATATCAAGTTGACACCCTCTCATTGCCCAGGGATCCCTGTGATGGACTAAGATCACTAGAGCAACCCGCACTATCATGTGCTATTGTTCGGCACCCCCCGGTTGCAACACAAATCACCCCTTGACCCATAGTATGCCATAGTTTCATATAGTACCAGTATAAGGTCACCTGGGTCTTTTAAATGTCAACTTGCCGCTCACTGTCAGGTACCATGTGACCCCATCCGCTGCAAATGGAGTCAAGGTTTTTGAGAAATTTCGGTGGGTTAAAGAACGGTCCAAAAATCGCATACGAGCAACATCTGGCTGCCAGTTGCTCCTGGTCACCTCTGAAACGATCAGAGGTCTGTCAGTCGCAAAACGGCTCCACAAATGACATGTCACACATTTCATTTCGACCAATGTACCAGAACCATCATCCTCCACAAACTTCAGGTGGAACTGCGGGTGGAACCTGACAACAGCGGGCAAAGCCCCCTTTGGTCCACAATGATCCATTTCATCCAAGCTGAAGTTCTGGAGGGAGCGAATACTCACAAACGCCGGCTGTTCCATCTTGCCAATCTATGCTTGCATACAGCGACCTGCCCTGAACCAGGAGACTAATAGGGTGCATCATTCCGGGACCTGCCAGGACTTCAGTCCAAACTGTGTCGCCTGGATGGAAAGCCCACAGCTTCTGTTGTCCTCGGTCAGAAACGAAGATTTTTTCCTCTTCCGTCACGAAGAGACACCTTAGGCTGGCCCTCTCCTTGTTCGGTGCCTCGCCCACCACAACAGGTTCCGCCTCCCCTGGCTTCATTCGCAACACGCGGCTGTTGGCCATGTCCGCAAGGTAGATCACCTCGTCTTTGGTCACAAAAAGGTCACAGGCATTGAACTGCAGCTCTGCAGGCATATTTTCAGTGGAAATCAGTGGCTCAAGCCTTTTTCCGACCAATTTCTCCACAGCTGCTCCGCCCTGAGTCAGGACGTAAATGGCCCCACTTGGCGCGCAAGACACGGACCGCACGTTAGCATCAGTAAGCACCACGGTTCCAGTTCCGTTTTCAAAGCTGACAAGCCTGCGATGGTTGTCAAAGTCGACCACAAAAATTCGACCCTCAGGACACAAAGACAACTTGCAATTCGGCCCCAAATCATTCACTCCGTTGACTCTTGCACCTCTTCCTGCTACGGCTTTGCTCTCACTGTCTCCAGGCTTCCAGCGCAAGATGCGGGCAGGCTGGACCCAAGCAAATGAGGCACAGTAGATGGCACCACGGTGCCAACACATGTAGCCCATCCTCGGCAACACTCTTCGCGGAGCTTGCGCCCTACCACCAAGGTATGGCGACCAGTGCTGCAAACAATGCCTCTTTGGCCGAAAGGCATCTGGAGTTCCCTCTGCACTGCGCTTCTGGCGAACTTCCAAAGCGTCTTCGACTTCTCGCTGAAGATCATGACCAACTGGTCCGATGGATGCGGACAGGTGCCGGAGCCGGACCAAATTACTTGACGAGAGGCATTGGAAATCAATGTTTTGCAGGAGCCCTCCTAAGCCATCACCACGGTCTTTCGATCTCTTGAACCAATTAAAAAGCCCTTTCACAACTACTTCCTCGCGAGACACTGTCAAATCGTCTCGCCGCAAAATGCGACCAAGCTGACCCGTGCTCAATTCGAGAAAGTCGACCATGTCAATGCACGTCCCAAAGTTTGTAGCAACCTTCTCCTCACATTTTGCACTCAATTCACGTAGGTCCCAAGCATGTCGCAAAAACTTCAAAGCTGTTGCGACAGAGCCGTTTTCCAAAGCAGCACAAAGGCTTCCCTCAATCATCGCTTTTAGCTTTGGAAAACCATATGCATCTGCTAAACGCAAAAGTTCCACAGAATCTTCCAATTCTACCTGGAGTTGGCCACCGTAGATGTATTCCAGCAACGCCGACACAACTGCGTCAGAAGCTGCAATTTGCACAGGCTGCCCTTCTTGCACTTGACGTGCTTCAGCAAAGGATCCAAGTAGCATGTTTCTGACATCTATACTCGCAGCGCAAAGAACTGCTTTGTGGGCCGTGTGCTCTGTGCCATCACGGCTCTTCAGCACAACATCACAGAGTTTGCCCTCCTTGCGAAAGGCTTGCAGCTGCTTAAAGATGCTCGCCTGATGATTGGCCAGATTTGAAAACTCAAGAGTTAGGGCTACCATGGTAGCTCTCAAATGCACATAAAGCCAGCGGGCAGCTTGTCAGTTTGAATGGGTCACCTGTTTTTACTGGTGGGCAGGTGTAGCAGCTCTAATCACAAATTCGACGTCACAATGGCCCGGCAGTGTTTGGTGGAAAAACTGACAGTCTCTCATCATCTTATTCAAATAAATATCTGCAACATAATGTTCAAAACTGTCATTACTGCATGTTGCTGCTGTACAAGATGTCTGCGGATGATTTGCGCCTAACTGCAATGACTACAGTATCTTGCCTGAAATCACCATGGAGCCAAAATGATCAAATGCATTTGCACCTTCCAGTTGCCTCACCAACATAGCAAAACATAGCCATTCCGAATGGCTGTGGCCAGCGCGAGATCTCCGAGTGGAGCTTGTGGGGATGTGGAGCTTGTGCTCATTTTCGCGGTGACCCACAGGACGGTCCAAGTTCGGGGCCCTATCAGCGCGGGGAACTGCTCAACATCGGTTATCGTTTTTGGTGCATTCAGTTATTCTGGTTGGTGGTTTCAACCCTTAGGAAAATATTGGCCAACCAACCAATTTTTAATAACTACTAGGGAAAATAAAACATGTTTGACACCACCAACCAGTATTGAGTATAGCAACTAACCACAGCATAGCTGGCATAGCTAGTCATAGCTATCAACCATGATGAACCATGCTTGATAGTCAGAGTTGCTACTAACCAAAGCTATGAACCATTCGCAACTACCCATAGCTATGAACCATAGTCGCTAGTCATAGCTATTGACCCATGCTATTGGTTGCTATCAACCCATGCTGCTGGGCTTAGTTTTTTGTCCCGGGCTTGGACTTCATGGCCCACCCCACCTTGGAGGGAAAGCTGTCGCAGCATTCGTAGACCATCGAGCTGCTGATAACCACCACTTTCTCCAGGAAGCCCGCCTGCCACAGCTGCAGCCGCACGAAAAACAGATGGTTAATAATGCTGGTTTCTGATTAGTGTACCCCCCCCTAAAGTAATGAAAATAGATGAAACCAACAGGTAGATACTAATCAGAAACCAACATTATGCAACAAACCAAGCCGCAGCAAAAAAAAATATGGTCAATACTGATCAAGTTTGATCAAATTGTGGATATTATGAAACATGGTACACATTTACATGAGGAAAACATCTGGTTGGTGGTTGAACCACCCCTATGAAAACATATGCTTGTCAACAAGCCATTTGTTCATAGATGCCAGGGAAGATGATGGAAAATGCAAAATTTCAATTTCGAAACCATCAACCAGAGATGTATCTTTGCAGAATCACTCGCTTCATAAAATCAAATGGTAATCACTATTGGTTCTTGTTGCCCACCTTGTTCTCTCCATTTACTGCCTTCAGATTTTCTTTTTTCACACGCGTCCTCACTCACAGACCATTCCAACAGGCAACAGGTGTGGCTTGTGTCTACTCCAGGGGCGCTTCTGATGGTTACAGCGGTCGGTTGATGCATGAAAGAGCATACAAAATGCCGGTGAATGCTGAGTTTTGTCGCTTACTGCCCCAGGATGCACCTGCAACAAAAATCATACAAAAATCACATGCGCAGGCAAGAATTGTCATCAGGCATCTAAATTTTAGAAATGAAATGCATACACATGCTATGCACATCGTTTTTGTTGGTTAGATCTGTGTGATTGTCAGTTGTTCAACCATTATCCTTACTCATTATCCCGTATCATTAACCATTGCTAACCATGGCAAGCAAACCACCAACCAGGTTGCATTTCCCAGCTTCTCAACCCGTTGTGATTCTTCTTGTGCCTGGGCTTGGCTTCTGTAAGCACATGGTATGCACATCGCTCCGCCCGTCGCCGCCTGCTTGGCCTCTACGCACACGTCGAAGGCGGCACCTAAAAAAAGACAGGGCTGGAGCCGCAGCCTATCTGTGAGCAGTTGGGTGCTAAGAACCAGTTGGTGGCGGTTGATGAATGATGACGCTTCACAACTAGTTGGTGGCTAATGATGGTGAAGAATGATGAATCGTGGAACTGATGATAGGTCAACAGCTAGGGAGTTGCAACAACAACAGCAACAGAACAACAACAAGGGCACATGCCCCTAAATGAGAGGACTAATTAATCTTTGCTCCCTCGAACTCGCGAAACTCAGCGCGACCGGGGAGATCAGTGAGATTGGCCGAATTTTTCCGATCTGGTGTGAAACCTGTGATGCTTGGGGTTCGGCGAGGACTGGTTATTCCCTTAGGTCGCAGGAACTGCATGCCACTAGAGAGAAATAGTATGGTTGATGATGCGAACCATGGTCAATGATGGTTTGCATTCACATTCACAGGTGGGGTTGCGGCATTCGTTGTCCATCAATTGCGTATCCCAGTGCAAGTTCCCCCGCTAGACTAGTCATCGCTGATAAAGCCATCATTTACAGGAACAAAGCCACATCTTGGAGTGTAAAATCCATGATCTGAAAGCATCTTAAAGCTATAAAAGTTCAAACCAAACAGGAGTTGTTCCGCAAATCGGCCGTCATTTCCCTCCAAAGCTTTGGTGCGAGCCATGGATGCCACACATCAACTCCTGGCAGAGTAAAATTGGCTCGGCACAAGTGATCCGCTCGTTCTCAGCCAGCAGAAAGTAGGCCAACTTGTGAAACCTCGTCCAGTCATTGCTTGACCGCTTACACGTGGTCGAAGGTGATGACATCGTGATGGTAGATCCATGAAGCGGCATAGTTAATGAAAACAATAAACTATAAATCATGGCTAGGTAACCACCATGGTTAATGATGACTATCAATTATGGTCAACAATTACAAAGGAATTTTGAGCCACATTGATAGTTGATGATCGTTTATATATAGTAGTGATTGATTTCTAAAACCACCATTGGTTTAAACATAGGTGTAATCTACTATCAAAATATAGGGGTTTTGTTGATATGGATCTACCATGATCTACCATTCATATAGATAATGAACACTAACACGGCTGGAACAAATGAAGCTGATCAATGATGCTCTGGTGATGATCAACCGTGGCGAAGGGATGGTGGTCTAATGTGATTTTGGTATATCTTGGTGATTTTCCATGATTTTACCACGGTACTATGGCCGAGCAGGATTCCGTTATGGGTTCTGTTGTGGGTTCCTCTCTCGCAATATCTGCTCATCAAACGTGTCTGGAAGTGAAGGCCACTGTTGCACCACGTCCCGGCCCTTGATGGTTCACAAACCTTCATACCAGCGCGAGTCTACACAGCACACCCGCAGCTGCTCTTGGCCGCCGAGAGGCATCGAGATGCCACCAATGATGGCAGCAGCAGCTATGAAGATTTCGATCTTGTTGTCAAAGACAATCTGCAAGGCAAGATTGAACAGGGGAAGATTGATCTGGTGCACAGCTATGAAGATTTCGATCTTGTTGTCAATGATGGCAAGATTGATCGGCAACGGCTACAGAACAAAACTGCTGGCTTTGCAGAGAGCCAAATTTGAGCAGGGCATCAAACATGAGATGCCCCCAATCATTCCCTCAAAATTGCCATGTATGTTAACCACTCTTGAAGCCGCCAAATTCGAGGTACACTACCACCCAACAAATGAGACATATTGCTTGCGTACAAGGAAACATATGTTTGATCATAAATACTTTTACACATATTAGGTGTGTCGCCTATATGTAGCAACCACACGCAGGAGCAATTTATACGTTATATGAATGCAAATGTGAACACACATATGTCGATATGCAGCAATGCGAACATCTACCCATCTACATGTGCCAATTCTGGCTTAAGTAGGCAACTGTCCAAGGAATTTCTAGTCAATCTACCTATCTATAATATATGGTAAGCAAACATCCTCTTATGCAACAGTGGATCTGGAATCTGATTAAATAACCCTAAGAAATAAATAACTAAACCAAACATGATAACCATCAAAACCATATGTGTTATCTCTCCGGATATAACTATAGATGTATATATATATACATCTAAAAAACATATTATCTTTTCTGATACAACTACTTTGAAATATCAAACATATCATAATGCAATATGATATTTACACACTTTCCATGTGGCATCACCTTCGCAGCTTGGAACAGCCCCCAGCTCAACTCAGTTCTGGAACGTTCGTTCGTCCGCTCTTCCGCGTCGCCCTGGAAGAAATGGAACCGCGGATGGTTCCTAGCAGCCAAGCGGCAACATGCCAAAGCAGGGACATGCCGTAGGTTCCAAGGAACATGCTGAAACCCACCAACCATCAAAAATGCCAACCACTGATCATAGATCATACATTTTGTCATTTCAAATTTAGATTAGATTCATTTCTGCTGATGATAGTGATGATTTATGCTGAAACTGTGGGCCGTGTGCCCACAACGAAACCAATCTGAAAGCTAAAAGAACGCCATTTTTTGCAAGAAAAAAAAATCATTCACATATCTAGTGCTCAGGTGTTTCGCTTCCAAGACTGCTGGTGCAGTCTGGGAGAATTGCCATGCAGTGTGCTACAAATTGGTTGGTTGCTCACTGGGTTTTGCAAGGTGGGAAGCGCTACCAAGAGGCTCGAAGCCGCGAGTTAATGGGCCATACTTCCAGAAGTTGTCGATACCATAGACCTGCACCAGTGCATCAGATTGGGGATCGAAACCTGCCTGGCAGGATGCCTTTTGATTGGAGTGAAGTGATCCGATGATTTTGACTTTTTTTCACAAATTCTTGAAGTCAGAATGGGCAAAACGTACGCGTGAACCTCTTACAATCAAGGTCAACTAGAGTGGATGCACCCTAAAAATAGAGGAAAAGGCAAGGAGTTGGCGTGGGACTCGAGCATTTCACCAGCACTTGCAACAACATTTGAACAAGCAGGAGGCCCAAACTGCTCGAAGTGTCTGCGAGATCCAGCTGCACATAGTCCCCAGGCTGTTCGTGACTGGCATCTGTTTGTGATACAACTGGTGGTGGTTCATGATGGATCTTCGATGAGTCAGCCTTCAGTGCACAAAACATCAGGGTCTCTTATGGTCAAATGTGTTTCTAAGCGGGGGTCAACCGCCAAATGCCTTAATTGTCCTTGATTGGTGCCAAAGAAACGGGAACGGATACCCTGGCTCGTGCTTGAGGGACCAAATCCACCAAAATCCTGCATCACCTGCGGAAGTCTGACCTCACCGTGCCTGCGATAATAGTAGCATCCCAGAATCCCATCGAAACATCCGAACTGGTCACGTTCCGAAACGAAGTGAGATGGCTCAGGTTCATAGCTGCAGGTGGCTGGCTTCCATCAGAAAAAGATGTGCTGGTCAAGTTGATCGGCTTGGACACCAAGTGGTGGTTTCTTAAAATAGGGGACCCCAAAAATGGTTGGTTTATTGCTATAAATGACTAGTAATGGATGATTTGGGGGGTACCCTTATTTTGAAAAACACCCAAGTAACATTGGTCTGCCAGGTGAGCAGCTTTGGACACAGTCAAGCTTTGATTATGCTTCTCAGCAGCTCCAACCTTCGAAACCTCAGAAATGTACACGTTCCAGCAGGGATTCGGATGTTCACCCAGGCCAGCGAATCACCAACACGTGGCTACCATAGCCAAGAATATCTGCTGGGTGGTTTCAACCAACCGATTGTTAATCATTAATATAGGGTAAAACATGGTAAAACATGGTAAAACTAATGAATATAAAACATGCTTGAAACCACCAAGTAGATACATAGCAACAAAAATACAGAAGCACAACAAACTCAAACTTCGGGTCCTCTCCCAGGCATCTGCAAGGCACCCCTCCTGTTCCCATGTGAGGCCTTCCCTCGTTCCCATCCGGTTCCAGCCGCTTCCAGCCTCGTGCCCTTGCTCCAGAAAGATGGGAATGGCATAACCCATGATGAAGCCATGACCTTGGAACATCTTGGGACCCGTAACTCTCAAGGCCAAGCAGCACACAGCTGAGCAGCGGTGCTCAGTCTGCGAAAATATGCAAAGCTTCAAATCTCTCTCTCTTTCTTGCCAATGGTAATTACTATTTATCAATCATGTTTCATATTACTAAAAACGCATTTGTGTACTCCACCCGTCTGTCTTGGGCACGAATTGTTTGCCATCGAATGAGGGCCTTAGTATATGCCAGTTATCATCAGCTGGGTTATCCCAGTGCTCTATTTTCGGACCCAACTTTACGTCGACAAGACCGATCCTCCCGTGGTTGCTTGATGGTTGATAGTGGGTAACTAATGGTTGAATATTAATGTTAATGATCAAATAGTAGTTACAAACCTGATCATTCGTGGTATATAATCAGTGGTTGAATATCATGGTCAACGACAGCTGGTGCTTGCAGAACAGAACCCCCGTGTTTGTGAAGATCCTTGCAACCACTCTTACCCTAGGAAGGTGGGACCAACAAATATCCGCTTGTATCTTAAATCCGAAAAAATCATGACCGCAATGACCACAGGGCTAATTGTTAACTCTTAGAAGGCGGGGGGGTTACTGGCCATTTGGAGATGATCCTTTCGTGTGGCAGCCAGCCAACCAGCTTGGCAGTCGTCAGCGATGAATTTCTCTCCCTATCCCGCTGTCCCGGCACCACCCAACCGGACGCTCTACCGAGACTCTGCCGGTGATCAAGATCTTCTTGCCCGATGCTCGGCCATTGGGAGATCGGGACCGGTCCGCCATGGTGAGAAACCACTGAAGTGCGTCTGAAGGGTCTCAACCGGTGGCCTGAACGACTCATGAGTAATGCTTCATGGGGCATCACTATAGTCCTCAGCATGTTTTCTTTACACCTTCCAAGCCGACATGATCATTGCTTCCTGAAAGCCAACGCTTCGCAAACACATATGGTTGCGCATCTCCCTGCCGTAAAGCCACCTTGAGGGTGAACTGTGGCCATTTGTGGGGCACAAGCCTTACATCATATCCTCATGGCTGACGCATCTGACTGGGTATGCCTCAAAACCATTGGGTAGCTATTCATCCTAGGCTGGCTGATCTCCTAGTGAGCTCATTGATTTGAGAGTTGAGCTGATATCCATTCATCATACTGGGAAAACATGTAGGCGTTTGTGCTGACATGACAAAAATGGAGGGCCGAGCAGCATCCCTTGCAATCGGTTCTTACTGGATTCAGTAAACATGAAGTCATCGGGAATTGACGGGAACCACATTTGAGAAGCATGCAGCAATAGCAGTGAACTGCTTGCTGACCATGTGACAGCCATGATGTGCCCAAACCGCCCTCTAAAATCATCAGTTTAATGCCAATCCTGGATTAATAAACCCCTGCTTGATATTGTTTGATTAATTCGGGGTATCCCCCAAGTTCGACTTGGTTTCCCGTGACATCCCATGACAATGGTACCCCCAAGTCCCAAATTAAAACCTATGGAATTTATTCATCCGGGGCCGGGGTTAACATTAGAAGGGAAGGATCAATGTTGGGGGGGTCCCTTCCTAGACAGCCCCCACCCATGTGCTCTCCTTACAGTCGATGATGCGCCCTCCGTTGACGCACCACGTGTGTGTAATGGGTGGGCAGCGTGAGCCACATCATATGAGCATGCAGTTATTAGCCATTCATAGCCATTCATGGTCTTTCATTACCATGAAAATACGATCAGCCGGCTAACCATGTTAACCATTAATGACGTGAGCTAGCCAAACTGAATTCATTGTAAACACAAAAATGTTTATAAAAAGGACGATTGACAACTACGATCGATCATGGTGCATGGCAACGGTTGTTCGCAATCATATAGACGGTTCATCAAGGTTGACAATGCGTCAGAATAAACCATGACCAGCAATAATCATCAATAACCGAACCAAGTTCATGGGCAAATTCGTGAATATGTTGATAGTAAATATAGTGAATACTGCAAATCCAAATCTATAGATTCTACAGTCCGTGATTTACTGGTTGGATCTGGTTGGTGTTTTCAACCCCTATGAAAAATATTAGTCAACCAACTATTCGCTAAGAATTACTAGGAAAAAAGTTTCAAACCACCAGCCAGTGTAAGCTTCAAAAATCCCCATGGCCATCCTCGCTGCCCACAGAGTCGGTTACGCCCACCTGGGCTCACAACGCTGGCAGCGAATGCATACGCCTCCAGGGGGCTGCAATAAGCCTAGCTGTTGGGATCACTTCCATGCTTTGGATTATGATCATGATTTCTCTATTTCGATTTGCCAATTTCTCTATGCTCATTTCTCTCTTTTTTTGCTGGTTTTTGTTCGTTTCTCTATGATTTGCTCTTGCCTGAAGTTGTCTTTTGATCTGCTTAATTGATGCTCGAACTTCTGTTCACGGGAAGCAGCACTCTCACATGGTGTTGTCCAAAGGTGACTGGGAAACCACTGGTCCAACGCACTAGCAGTTGCACTCAAACCGTTTTACCCCATCATTGGGAGTCATCATTTCTCAGAAAGTAATGTGTTCAAACAACGGTGGAACATCAAAAACAATCATACACCATTGAGAACCACCGTTCTGTACTGTGTCATCTGTCATCAACCATCGATAGCGGTCAGCCGTTGTCGAGCTTCATGTGGCATTCATTCATCAACATCGTTCATCACCAACCGCTATCTACCAACATCTACCGACCATCTTTCATCATCATCAACCATGAACCGTCATTCACCGGTACGGTACGCATATGTAAAAACAAATATACATCATCAGCCATCACCATTAACTTTCGATTACGGATCATTGTGAACCATTCACCCATCCACCGCTATGAACCATCATCTGCCACCTCAAACTATTACTAATAAGCGTGAATCATTATCTACCGTCATTGAATCAATAAATAACAATCTCCGTCAACCATCAACTGACTGTTGCCAGCATTCCTTAAGCATCAACAATAAATCAAGTATCACTAACCATCAACTAACCCCAACCAACCCCAAAGAACTACTCATGCACCAACCCCTCCCACTTTCAGCAAGAATCACCACAAATCATCCAGCCAGCTGCGCCATGCTGCGCCACCAAATGCCACCAGCACCCAGCAGCTGCACCACCCACCCCTCGTTACGTCCCTCGCGCGGAAGCGCGCCCCCGCGTCCTTTTGCCCCCGGCGAGGATGGCACAGTTCCTGGGGCTCGCTGAGACACTGAAGGCTGCGCTCAGCGCGCAGTCGTAGCCCGCCTCCTGGGGAGACGCCGGGGAGCCAGGGCACACCGCGGGGAGGAAAGGCCTGGGATGGATGGACCTATTTTTGAGGATTTTTTGGTTGGATGTTTGAGGTCAAAATGCTGAAATCATGTAGAATCCCGTTGCTTTGAACTTCGTTGGGAGCATCAATGGATTGATTGCTGGCGGTTTTTGTACGAGAATTCCCGTGGTTTTGTGCCGCAGTGTGGCTACTCCCACAGGAAGAAAGTTTTCGAACAACTGGCTCATGAGCTTTGTATGTTGCATGTTGATCTTAACTTGTGAGTTTCTTGTTATGGCCCCGTCCACCCCGTACTAAATTATAATACTATATATTTAGTACGGGGTGACCGGGGCCACACTGGCACAGCGACTTTCAGTGTAGGATTCTAAGGGGAAAGGGTTGTGCACAGCAAAGCGTTCAGAACTTTTGTCCGGTCGATGCGTCCGAGAGCAGGTGCAGCCTTGCTACCCAATCGACCGGGTGAGTCCAGTACAGGACCTACAGGCAAAACATTCTGTTGGAACCAGGTTTTCTCTTTAAATGATTTTGTTGGAACCAGATTTTCTCTTTAAATGAAAGAAAATCTTCTGCGTCCGAGAGCAGGTGCAGGAACAACTGGCTCATGAGCTTTGTATGTTGCATGTTGATCTTAACTTGTGAGTTTCTTGTTATGGCCCCGTCCACCCCTGTAGCTACTCCCACAGGAAGAAAGTTTTCGAACAACTGGCTCATGAGCTTTGTATGTTGCATGTTGATCTTAACTTGTGAGTTTCTTGTTATGGCCCCGTCCACCCCGTACTAAATTATAATACTATATATTTAGTACGGG
>VSDK01013596.1:142313-166226 GCA_009767595.1 Symbiodinium kawagutii
TCTGCGTCCGAGAGCAGGTGCAGCCTTGCTACCCAAGTGACGCAAGCAGACACACTGTGTTGGAACCAGAGTTTCTCTTTAAATGAAAGAAAATCCTCTCCCACAGGAAGAAAGTTTTCGAACAACTGGCTCATGAGCTTTGTGTGTTGCATGTTGATCTGTTGATCTTAACTTGTGAGTTTCTTGCTATGGCCCCGTCCACCCCGTACTAAATTATAATACTATATATTTAGTACGGGGTGACCGGGGCCACACTGGCACAGCGACTTTCAGTGTAGGATTCTAAGGGGAAAGGGTTGTGCACAGCAAAGCGTTCAGAACTTTTGTCCGGTCGATGTATGTAGCCAAAAAAATGCTGGATGTCGCCCTTACCATTGCGTGCCCTGTTCGCTGCATGGGGCCAATCATCACAGGGAGAACCTGCACCTGCGACCACACATTTCACTGATCTTCAGCGTTCCGGCAGCTCCCCCCAGCCCACTCCCAACTACTGGCAAACTAACCTGGAAGCTGAAAATCACTACTTTGAAAGCTAAAAATAACATCATAATTGATGGATTTTCTACTTCCAGGCTAGTTTGCCGGAGTGTACCTGATTTTTTTTCATTGCTCTCGCCGCGAGGACTGCTGACCAACACTTGCCCTTTGGTGCTGGCCAGTGCCCAACCCGCCCCACTTAGGCGATATGTGAACACGGCGAAAATCTCCTGGTGGCAGCGCAGGAAGATTGACCGGTGGATCACAACTCTAGGGGTCACCGTAGGATAGTCATATGGTCATTCATGGTGCAAATAATGCAGATTCGACATGGATGGATCACAGAACATGAAAGTAAACCAACCTGAAATGCGCACATCAAAGTGGTGGATGAGGTGTTTGATCTTGATCCATACTTGCTGGACAGAGACTTTGGTGTTGCAGCTCCGAGTAAGGCACCAACAGTTGTCAGAGATCATCGTTGCTGATTCTGCACATGTGACCCCGGAGAAGTATGAATTATCAACTATACAAATCATCAATTATTGTTATTTTACCAACTGTTACAATCAAAGGTGATCAATGGTCATAATAATCAATGATTATCAATTGTTTTCAATGATTCTCACCTCCCAGCAATCATCAATGAATATCACTGCTGATCAGTGATTAACACCAACTATCAGTGATGGTCAATGATCATCAGTGATGATTCACTGCTAAGCATGAACTATATCAACTGCTGATTCTTAACTCCAGGTTGCTTATCATCAGCCCGGCCCATCCTGCGTGCAAAAGAGGGCCCCCATTGGCATCTCAGGTCGCTGCAGGTTTGTCGGCACAGGGCCCAGCATGGGAAGATCTTTCAGGCCGCTGAAGGAGCAGCACGGACCCAGCAGCTCCAAATGTTGCCGCAGCCGTGGCCGGTCACGCGACCAACGCAGGGGCATCCTGGTAGGCTGCGAGGTGGTCGCCATGATGGCTGATGAAGCCGGTCTTTACCAAGGCTTTCATCAGCACGAAAACAGGCAAGTTGGCCCCAGTGGTAGATTTAAAGGATGTTTTTTTGCCCCAGTTGTAGGTTTCAAGGATGTTTTTATGTCACACATATTCACATCTGTTTTGGCTGTAGGTCAATGCCTGGTACACCAGCTGTGAACATCCCCAAATGACCAAACTGGTCACTAGTCTAACGGCTGGGGTACTCGATATTCACCTACATGATTGTTGGATGGTTAATATTGACCCACCCCCTATGTAGATAAAATCGTAGATAAATTCCTTTGTATAAACACAAAATAATATAAAAGTTCATCAACAAGGGCTGGAAGGTCACGACTGAGATGCCTAAATAGCTATAAGCTCTCACATGGCTTGGCAACACATTGGTCCTTGATTTTTGTTCAAATCTTGATGTCACAAATGAACGCAACTGAGAAGCTATACAGGGGATGCCATCCCAACCTGACCCAACCCACTACCGGCCTTCCCAAGCAATCCCTCCCAACAAGGACTGGCTCACTGAGTTGAACCCTGGCCCCCTCCGGAGCTTTACAAGACATCATCAAGTAGCAATCCACGAATCATGGGGCCCTGGCGGTCGTAGATGATCCCCCCAAAAAAGGGGCCCACCTGTCATCAGGGGCATATTTTTTCGGGGCTTTCTCTCTCCCTCTCCATCGCCATCACGAAGGTTCAGCTAAGGCTGAGGGCGAGCAGTGGCCCAAACAAACGGAGCCACACTTTGCCCTGGGCTGCGAAGCACCATATTTTTTGCATCAATCAGGGCCCTGCATGGCTTAGCGACAATCTTATGCCATCTTAGTCCATCCAGCACCGTGACGCCAAGCGTCTCCAAGATCTCTTGTAACAATTGAAGCGCCTGCATCCTGCGAAGCAGCACCCGCTCGAAGGGACCCAGCATCTCCGGATCTGCAGCATGACTCGCCAGGAGTGTTTGATGCTCTCCATCTGCGTCAGTGTGAAAGGTGCTGACGTGCCTGGTTCGTGGCCGGTCGCCAAAAACTCAACTGTTCTTGTTCATCATCATCATCATCATCATCATCATCATCATCATCATCATCATCATCATCATCATCATCGTCATTCACGATTCACATTTTTCTCATGGGCAGAAACACAATAATTTCTTGAAATATTGCGAAAAATGTCCAGACAGGATCCATGGAAACTTTAGTCTCCTTCCCTGGAATTCACCCAAAGGCAACCACAAACATGCATAGATTGTCTATGAAACACTGATTTTTACCAATTCTATGTGGTAAATTCTGTTGTTTTTATACTAACACGGATCTCACATTGCAAGGCTTTGACAACTTCAGAAAACTTCTATCTGAAGCACAGCTGAGGAGGCTTGCGCATGTCTTTCGCGAGTCCTCGACATGACATTGGGCCCGGCACGTGTGCAAAGTGACGAGCCGCTTCGAAGGCTTCGACAGCCGCCACCAGGGAGCTCAAGTCCTTCCCGATCCAGTTCTCTTCACCAGGTCTTTTCAACTGCGATAACCAGTGGAAGGCTGCTCGCCACTTGCCGTTGAGGTGGCAACTTCGCAGTAGAATGCTGAAACTCACGTGGCTGGGACATAGAAAAACATCTTGCAATTGCCTCAAGTCGCTGGCCATGTGACGGCCACAAAGTACCCCCTGGCCTTGAATTTCTGGGCATGGTTCAAAAAAACTTTCATATCCCACGAACGAAACCACCAACTTCGGATCATTGTCAACCTTGTGTTGTACGCAGTATGATTGAATTGCAGGTTTTGAGCCCATTCAATTTTTCTTGGTGAGTTTCAAGCCACCGACCACATAATCCAATTGAGCATCTCAATGAGAACAATATCTTGATATTGGCATTGCCACATCCACTATCATCATCCTCAAAGTGACCCCATTGAAATCCAGCTTTACCAAGGAAAAAACACAACTCTCAACCATGGTGCCTCCATGCTTGCGCTGGCAACGTTAGGCGCTAGATGTTTCAGCAGGTTGCTTGAACCAATGAAAGGCGTGCTCCCAACGCATTGCGCTGGTATTGGCCAGCATCGCTGCGTTATATGTAGACCTCGGGGCGGTTCACTGGCACGGCTCAGAGCAAGGGGCACAACTGTGGTGGCCCTACAAATCTAAGGATACATCGCCTACGTTGGAAGCAATGATTGTTTCTAGCAGGGAAACCCGCCACTGACTGGACGGTTGCGCCATCAAGATGGACAAAATCATTCTTAACCATCATCAATGGTCAGCATCCAATCTATGGTTCACCGACCCTTGTGAACCGCATGTGTACTATCCATGATTAATTGAGCAGAATTCACCACCAATACTTGCAATTCTTGACTTCATGAGCAATCAGTCCGAATCGTAATCATGACAAAGCTATATATTCTACAGGAGGAAGAAATTTTGGAGCAAACCCGTCTGGTTCTAAAGAATAGCTGAGAGAATCGTGTCCATCCGTTTCCGCCATAGGGATGGCCCCGGAGGAATTATCACCCCGAAATAAACTACAATACTATAGTTCGGGGTGGTAATTCCCCCGCCCCCAGCTCATGGGTATGAGGTGAGATCTTCAACTTGTTGGATTCTATGGGAAAAGGGTCTGCAGTCGGGGGCCTTATTTTGTTCCAATCTTTTGTCCTACCCCTGTATGTCTAACATTGTGGCTATACATATCATCTCAAATCCTAACAGCATGATATCGCCATACTTGTAGGTATATCTTATTACCCTGTTGCAAGGACCAAATGGATAAACATCCCAAACAATGACAAGCTGGGTCATTAGTAAAGGGAGGGGGATGTTGTGAGCGCCAAATTTCATGAAAGCAAGCTTGCTGAAATACCTTTTTCATACCAGATCCCTCTGTACTGCACTCCTGTTTCAATAAGGTTTTGTGTAAAATTTGTGTGTATCAAGTAGTTATGGTTAAATTTAGCAGTCTCTCAGCTTCCTGGGTACATGGACTTCATGGGCACCTGTACAACTGTTGTGTTCATATTATGAATGTGCTGTATGCAAATAGGTTCCATTGGGCTAATAATGTTGCTATATGTTGCTTCATGAGTTGTTCAAATAAACTAAGGTCAGAGTATTGCTATGTACTAGCCAGCTTTCACTAGGTATCACCATACATATTATTTGTAGTGTTGCTTTGAATGCACATGGGCTTTATTGGATTGATATGTAGGATGTGTTTTGTTTAAGTTTAGCTGTTCAAGGAAGCTTGGGTATTTATCTTATTATGTAGTAACTTCCTTTTACCGAGGGTGTGACATCTATTTGAAGTATTGTTTCTTTGTGCTGAATTGGAGCCCGTTGGCCTGATCTTGTTCATTCAAATGGGCCTCCTTTTGTTCGCACAATTGGGTTGATAGACCTTTGTTATTAATCTTAGGGCACCAAAAGATGTAATGACTCAGTAATTTAAATTGTATCATCTATATTTTGGATACAACCCTTAAAGGACTTATGTAAGGAGTTTGCAGTAAGTACAATCACAGTAATTATAATTTTCCCCAGATAAGGGGCTTCTGAACCATTTCATAAACTCTTAGCAATCACATTCAACTAACTAGCAGTAGTCAACAGCCATAACTCACTATAAGTATATAACCATGAAATTACCCATATACAACATGTTACACTTTAGAATAATTTTGAACCATAAAACCTTATAACGATGCCCTACTAAAGTATTAGAGCCCTGCAAAAGGACAGGCTTGGCATTGATATATGACTGTTGTTATATTGGCTATGCTTGCTATGCTTTGTGGGCTATGGTTTTGATAGTTATTGTTGTTAACCCAACTTGTGGCTATTTTGATTTCTACACTTGCATATGGTTTGTTATGGTTTTGCTGATGGTGGCAATTGTTTTGGTTTCCATTGTTATTCTTGATGTTTATGGAATGGATATGATTAGTATGGTATGAAAGGTTGCTCATAGTCACTCTGGTTAACTATACTTTGTTTGCTTTATTCCTCAATGCACAGCTGCTGTGGACATCATAACCATTAGGATGCTATTGCAAGATATTCCTTTGAATTGCCAGAACATACAGCCATAATACACACCATGACCACAGTCTTAGGCTGTTAGGGTCTCTGTGAATATTTATGGTTACTAAATACTGTTCCAATATATTTTTGGATGGCTAATAATCTT
The DNA here is from genome assembly GCA_009767595.1 of Symbiodinium kawagutii. Taxonomy (NCBI): domain Eukaryota; class Dinophyceae; order Suessiales; family Symbiodiniaceae; genus Symbiodinium; species Symbiodinium kawagutii. The sequence goes on from VSDK01013596.1 coordinate 147,976, forward strand.
TATTGTGGCTACCCCTGGCTAATGGGTACATAGGTAGAGTTGTTGTGGTCATTGTGGTTACTTATGGTTGTTGATAGTCATTATGTTTTATTTGTAGCTAATGATCATTGTTGGACTTACTCCTTGTTATTATGGTTTCTGTGGCTACTGGGAGCAGCCACCTCGTGGATGCCAACGATGCTAGCAGGTTAATCATTGTTAGGCTAATGGTCATTAGTGTTACATTACATTAGCCTATCATTACCCATAGCATAGTTTAGGTAATGAAGGAAATTAACATCAGGATTAATCTAGATTAATCCTGATTAATCCCAAATCAAAAAATAGCAAGCATAAGACAAAACAAAACTCGAAGTATGGTCCCTCAATATTGGGACGACCCCTCAATATTGAATATTTAGGGTTCCTGAATTTAGCCCCTCAATATCGAGATAGCCCCTTGATATTGACGACTAATGGTTTCAAAAGCCCGAAGAATCGAAAAAACCAAAAAACCAAAAAAAACAATGTTTCCAGAACTAGTCTGATCTCTAGACTAGTTGCCAAATCTGTTTTTTTGTTTTTTTGTTTTTTGGTTTTTTTTTTGTTTTTTTTTGTTTTTTTGTTTTTTTGGTTTTGGATTAAGCAGGATTAATCCAGATTAATCTTGACCAAACTAGATGCATGAAGGCAAACAAAATGACAAAGCATTAGATGGAAGGGTTTCATTCATTCGCTTTTGGCAGCAAATATTCGGTAAATATGTGGTATTATCTCGCAAAAAATACAAAATTATTGTTTTCTTAGCGCTCACAACACCCCTGGCCCCTTTCTGTTAATAAAATGCTCATCAGGTGTACAAGGCATTGATCCACAACCATATAACCATCATTCCGGACAGTCAGCATCACAAATTTCCACATACAAACATGTCATTTAGTCTCAAAACACCACTCAATTGCGAATTATAGCGATTTATGTGGCTATACTTATGGCTAGAGATTTGGCTAAAATGGCTATAACCATAGCATTATCACATGTCACATCACTATTTATGGCTAGACATGGCCTTTCACCACGTCCCAGCACCAGTTTCTCGCCATCTCCGTTTACCCCAGCGGCGTCTCAGCTTCGCTGACCGCGCGGGAAAGGAAGATCCGCATGGCCAGCGCCCAGTGGCTGCTGCGGCCCAAGCTCAGCACCGTGGAGCCGTAGCAGGCGACACCTGAGCTATTGCATGCACAACACCAGTAACTGTCATATGTTAACTAGCAACCGCTGTAACTGGTAACTGGTAACTGGTAACTTTCACCAGGTGTAACTAACATATAGTAACTGGTTCATGACACCAGGAACTGTCGTGGAAAAGCATGGCTGCTTGGGTCACTGTCGTATGACCAGCTATGAAATTTTGGAAGGACCACTGTCCAGGTATAGCATGGTATAGGCATCCAGGACTAGAAAGGATATTTCCCATGCATCTTCAATATGGTATATGTCAGTTCATTACTGTGTAACTTTCACCAGTGAATTAGCAACTGCTAATAGCTAATGAGCCAATAAGCTAATTACAGTAATGAAACTTACACCAGTAACTGCCATATGGTAGTTTCTCAAAATAGGGGACCCCAAAAAGGTGGGTCAACATGGGTTAACTATTACTGGAACTACTATAAGGGATGATTTGGGGGTACCCCTATTTTGAGAAACATGAAAATAGTTATTGCTGTCATTAACTTTTTAAGCATAATAATAGGCTAGAACTCCTTGTCGGTTGATCTATTGACTTAATACCACTTGGCAATCAAACATGGCAATGGAAGATGGCCATGGATTCTCCAGCAAGCCATGTTAAATTGCCAGGGGTAATTAACGATGATTGATTCATCACAATAATTGCATCAATCATATTCCATGATTGTTTCTAGAATGGTTGATTGCTATAGTCAATCAATTCTTTGATTAATGAATAGCATCAATTAACCAAACAGTTGGTTAATTAACTAATCATGGTTTGTTAATTGCTAATTATGGTGAATGAACGCATCAATCATTTCGCTGACGGCATCGCCGCCTGCAAGCTTTTGTCCTTCCGCCTGCCGCAGCAAATGCAACGATGCCTGAGGCGCTGGCATCGAAGTCCCAACGTCACCGGGGGCGGGGCTGTCATCGTTGAGGAAAATCAGAACTTGCCACATCATACGTGCGATGCTACCTGTTGGTGATCCTGGATAAATGGATCCTAGAGCAAATGGAATATCAAACTGGAATAGATTGGACCAATCCCAATAGGTGACTGGTTTCCATACTGAAGATGCATGGGAAATATTCTTTCCACTCCTGGATGGCTATACCATACCTGCACAGTGGTCCTTCCAAAATTTCATAGCTGGTCATACGACAGTGACCCAAGCAGCCATGCTTTTCCACGACCTATCCGCTTGCACCACGCCTACCATGCTTGACTTGATTCCTCCCCGAACTGCTCCCAGATCACAAAAAACGATAAACTGAACCAATTGAGCAGTGTGAAGACAGCTGTATGTCACCAGCGTTTTCCTGATTGGAGGACCGTCCCCTGGCTGCAACTGGATAATAACACCATACATGCAACTCACGAAAAGAAGGCTTGTTGTCACGCAACTGGTCAGATTGGTAAGTAACACCATTGACGATTACCGGTTAGACCTAGTAACACCATGGATACACCATAGACACACCACTGTAGTCAGGAGCCGTATAAATACACCATGGACTACACTCCGGTAGATTGTCCTAGCAATAGAAAATCACGATCTTTTTGAAAGAGAAATCCTCGGAAACCATGCAGAACTGGTGGATTTTCCACTGCTTAGTGCGCTGCTTGTGGTTTTTCAGGCCTTGTATTTTTGCTTCTAGTTTCATGGCAAACCCATTTTTTGGGAGGTTATGGTTTTCAGATGTTTTCAGGCCTTCTTTCACCCCAAACCGCTTGGGGCGTCACGATGGCTTTGCCCCGGCCTTGACACGACCGGAACCCGATGCCTCGCCTGCCAGTTCCGGACGCCTTGCGAGGCGCTCATCGCTGCCACATAGGCGCGTTCCGACAGCTGCAGCCGCTGCTGGGGGATCTCCTTGGGGGAGCCGCTGAACCGTGAAGCAACGGGGGTGGTTGAAACGAAAGTGCCACATGTTTCAGGTGGGGCCCCTTAGTTGCAACATCTTACCAATTTGGTTTATAAGATTTCAATCGATCTTTTACGGCATTTCACATCATTTAAAAAATGGCTGTATCTGCCATAACTAGTGGTTGCCCTTGTTCTGCTATAAGCCGACTTAGCTATCTTGGGGGCCCAACTTGTGGTTGATGATGTTTCACCATTCCATAGCATGCATATGTAATGATATTAATGATGGTTCTGCAGCGTTCTTTCACATCAGAAGCTCATGGAGGACATGACTATGCAGTTCAGCTGGCAAAGTGGGGCACTGGGCTGATCTATGCTGATTTATGGTTTAAAACGGTGTAAAAAATGAGTGGCTCACGGCTTCACCAAGGGCACCACGAGAAGATCCACACAAGTGGTTTGGGGGCGGCTCATGGGCTTGATGACCCAAAACATTGTGAGAAAACAGCCAACGCTGAAAAAGCAATATCGTTAAGGAATGGCATCGTTGGTGCTTATGCTTGACAAGCAGCCAAAAATAGATATATGTGCTTATCAATGGTACATTTGATTCCCACAATGTTTGAATTGGATATCCAACGACACCAGGGTTTTTTCCAGCATCCATTAGTTCAATAGCATGTTTCAAATCATTGCAAGGGGGAATGGTAAGGATGTGCATCAACAATGACGGGCTGCCGCAAGTTACCGCAATTCAAATGCAACCTGCCTCTCTCTCTCTCTCCATCGCCATCTGCAAAGTTCAGCTAGGCTGGCGAAACTGTGGCCCAGCCATCTCCAACGCCCACCTCTTCGGCTAGCAGCTTCATGCGGTGGAACCACTTAAATTATGTACAGGTAGAGAAGATGCCTCCACAGGTTGCATCAATCACCATGTTTTTTTCTCCTTGCTGCTCGTTATTGCTCCCCTGGTGGTCCATGGTCCATTGTTCCCTGTATTGGAAAATGCTGGTTGAGCAGGTGAGTGTCAGCTCGGGTTGCTGATACCCCACCTAGATTGGTAGGCCACAGCGGCCCATGTTGCCACCTTGACCTGTGGGTTGCCCCACTGGTTCCTTTGCCGCAAGGAACCCTATTTTGGTTGATCGGGGCCATCCCATCCCACGTTGCTTTTTTCACCATCCCAACATCCGACACCTCGGCCAGTAATGCCACCATCCAGCAGGTTATCATCAACTCTTTCCAATTTCGATTCTCTGAGTGGCTATCATTATCCATCTATCTAAGTGGCTGCTTCTTCCAAACCGATGGATCTTGGATCATCATGATCTAACCTAACCCAGTGTCTAATTCAAAGATCTCCTCTTGTTTCCTCGGAGAGTCTACTCACCCATTTGGTTAGTGGCCACTTAGTGGCTTCAAATCGCTCCGCATTTTCGAAGGCATACCGCTGGCTCCCAAATCGCTCCCTCTCAACCAGCAGCCAGCCTAAGCTAGTCCAATCTATCCAGCATACCAAACCTAACCAGTCTAATCCAGAGGCATTATCAAAGCAAATCTAACCTAACACAACCGTTCACCAAGCAGTAGTCCAAACTAATCTCTTCTCCCAGGTGTACGCCAGGCGTCCTCCAAGATCTCCAAGCTCCGCGCCCACTGCACCGCCCTTGCCATGCTCCGCATGGCCCTCTCCAGCGCTGCCGCATCGCGGAGTGCGAAGGCCAGATGGAGGGCCAAGGTCCAGCGGGGCGACGCCATATGCCATGGCGATGGGCCGCCCCAAGCGGTCTGTGATGGCTGGTGGTTGGTGAAGGGTTGGTGAATGGTTGGCTGCTGACTGAGGGTTGGTGAAATTGTTGGTGAAATTGTTAGTGAAATTGTTGGTGAAATTGTTGGTGGATGGTTGGTGAATGGTTGGTGAATAGAACTTGAACTGATGGATTACTACAAGGTGGGCCCCCAACCACTTAGCTTAGTTGGTTTAGAAGTCACTTAACTAGGGTGATTTCTACCAGTTATAGGGGTTTATAACCCTACTTATAACTGCCAAGGGCCCACCTTATAAGGGTGAATGGTTGGTGAATAGAACTTGAACTGATGGATTATCAGGGTTGATGATGGTTAGTGATGGCTAGCCATGGCGAATGATGGAGAAACAAATGGCTAATCAGGGTTGGTGATGCTTTCATAGTGTGGAATTTATCATCGAGAAACTATGGCTGGTCCATGGCTGATGATGGGATCAAATTGTGTGGCTTGTGTTCATGGGGGCCCTTCCACCTACGTCCTAAGATGTCGCAAGGAGCATCCAATCGCGAGGAAGCAGCTGCAAGTTTGGGGTATCAGTAATGTCAATTGTGATCATGGTTTGAGTTAAAGCAGGTCAACAATGGGCCTATAGGGTTATAATGGCTATTAACAATTGATTAGCAATCAAAATCAAACAATCGAACTATATCACTTCATTCTAAGAGTGACGCATCTACTGTATGGCTTCCCTCTCTGGCTATTTTTTCTTCGTCTTGTTTGTTCAGTTGAGTGGGCCAAGGTCTCCGCCTTACATGCTTCCTGTGGATCATTTGGACCCATTTTGGTGATGCTTTGCGAAGCTGGCAAGGATCTCACCACCAAACTCCATAACCTTCTGCCGGTGAGGAATCTTGCTTGGGAACTATGATAAAATGCCAATACAATGGAAACTGGCATCCAAGGGGGTTTCGTGCAGGTCCTATTCTTGAATGGGCGCATCCAAAGTGTCATATCATGATCATAATGATTACCAAGCCCCATTGAAATAGATGATTGAGGAGCACCCACGCACCAAAACCCCCATGCCCAACCAACGGTCCATCTTGGGATACAAATCAGGATGAAACACTATCAACTATATACTATTACCCATCGTTAACCAGCAGTTTACCCATGACTCACCATCATCAATCAGCTCATTCACCAGCTTATTCAAAACGATTACTGGTTGGTGGTTTCAACCCCTATTTACAAAAAAATCTTAGTCAACCAACCATTTGTTAAACTTTGCCAGGGAAAATAAAAAATGTCGATCAAACCAACAACCAAATTAGCCACCACTACCCATCATTAACCATCAGGGTACCCATCATTCACCATCATCAACCAGCTCATTCACCAGCATATTCACCACTATTACTGATTGGTGGCTTCAACCCCTATAAATGAAAAAATATCCGTCAACCAACCATTTGCCAAAAATTGCTAGGGAAAACAAAAAGTCAATCAAACCACCAACCAAATAAGCCACCACTACCAATCATTAATCATCAGTTAGCATCATAAACCATCATCAGCTAGCTCATTCACCAGCTTATATCTTCCATAACTGGTAGTCACCCTAGTTGTAAGCCAACTCAGCTAACTAAGGGGCGCCCACCTTGATATAACCATAGTTAAGCGGCTTGAAAACCCAGCCAATTTATTCACCAACTTATTCACTAGCTCATAAGGGTGTTTCTCAAAATAGGGGGCACCCCTAAATCATCCTTTATGAACCCTTTATAGTAATAAACCAGCTAGTTTTGGGGCCCCCTATTCTGAGAAACCATCATAAGAATCAACCAGTTTACTACACATCAGTTCAACCCTTCGAACCAATCACCGCCCTGCACCGTGTTGGATGACCCCGCATCTCCTGTAGCGCCGTGGCCCGATCGATGTTCACCGTCAGCTCTGCCCAGCGTCCCAGCAACGGACGGAGTAACCTCAAGGCGACCAAGGCGCTGCGGTTGGTCCAGAGCTATGGTGCTTGTAACCAGTGGTGTTTAGTAGCAGTTAACCAGGGGTTTAGTAGTGGTGAATGTGGTTGGTCAAAAAATGTCCAAAACTATGGCTTAGTAGCGGTTAAAGACGGATGATGGGTAATAGTATGGTTAACCAGTGGTTTAGTAGTGCTTAACCATTAGCCAAAACTTAACTGAATAGTGGTTAACAACTACTAAGCCATAGTAGTTAAGCTAAGTGGTGAATGCGGTGGTACTAAGTATAGTGGTGAATGTGGTCGGTTGGTCCCAAACTATGGCAGCGGTTAATGATGGATGATGGGAGTATGTTTAACTAGTGGTTTCATAGTGGTTTTAACCTCTTGGGGATTTTTGATGTTTGTTACAGTGGTTGATAATGTTGTTAATGATGGCTAGGAGTGGTCGATAACGGTTAATCACGGTTAGTAATGTGGTTACGAATCATTGATAACAACATATAACAACCAACAACAATGGCTAACAACTGGGTTTGAATGGGTTTGATGTTCGCCATGGTACCTACTCAGCCATTTCCTGGAAATGTCTGCCATTTTCCGCCTTCATCCCAAGGGTTCCACCAGCTGATTTCATCCAAGGAAATGGCGTGCCTGGCAGGGAATCGACTTGGAGTGACCTTAATAACCACAAAAAAAACATCCCATTGCCCCATTCCCCAGATTTCGCATCAGTGAGTTCTCTGGTGGCAAAAAATGAGATTGTAGGGTCCAACAACTTGACATGTCGTCTTTCAGTAACACCATGCCGGATGTGTGACATGGGTAAGGGACAGTCCCCAAAAAACATCCACCAACAGCCGTTCTTGTCAACACCCTGATCATTCATCCTACTTTTTCAACCCAACTACAGAATGGTACCCCCACCGGTAGTGAACTTAGATTACAAGTAGGGTAACTACCAGTTTGGGTAGATATCGTGGCTATAAACCAACCTGTAACCGGGGGGGGACACCACTCTGTAATGATCTGTATCCATAGGTCACCAGGGAACTGGAAGCTTCGACCCCGTGCCCCTTTTGATGACAAGCACACATTTCCGCACAGCTTTGCTGGATGCGAGGTTGGAGCTGACACAAATAACGGCCGGTGCCCATCAGGGTGGGCTGTTGAGTCTGGATGCAAAGAGACTGGGAACTCCCAAAAACCTAATATAGATAGATATATGGTGGTTTCTCAAAATAGGGGACCCAATGGGACCCAAAAAATAGTTTGTTTATTGCGCTATGCAAGCTTAAATTAATAAAGCATGATTGAGGGGATACCCCTATTTTGAGAAACACCCATATAGATGTGTGATTGCAGTCAACTGTATGTATGCAAGGGGGGATCCACGTCCCACCAGTTTCACCATAAATAGCCGGCAAGCGCAACACGGCTTTCCATGCCACATCTGCCCAGGAACGGATCTGAGAAGGTTTTTGCGACCAAACATGTCCAGAAAACCTACACGTCTGTGCTTCCAAAATGTTAAAGCAGTCGGATTTCCGATCGATTTTCCCATCCACCAATCAACTTCGTACATAAAAGTGATAAACCAAAGTAGTCCCAATAAACAATGGTCTACCTTCATGATCACCAATGAGTCAGGGACGAGAGAACATGGAACCTACCAACAATCCTCGGCCGAGGGGTGGCGGGACCTGGATGTTGGGGTTGTTGACCACTGCTACGCCCGTGCCTGTAAGAACAACTCAGGAAGGTGCGCGCTAGTTGCGTCCCGGCTGTGAGTGATGTATGGGAAGAATGTAAGTAGACATTGACACACATAGAGAGACACCAAGAAAGCGAGCATATATAGCTAATGACCAACCATCCTTTGACTTGTTGATCAATGAAGATTCTACATCCTGCATCATGAAACTCGTTCATGTTTTTTCTCTCCCTCTCTTCTTTCCACTTCCGGCAGAGTGTGGAAGGACCCAGCACACGAATCCCGCGGTTCTGGGGCGCCGTCGCGATGTGCAATACTGAAACGCCTCCACTGGGGTCGTTTGACTCAGTTCATCTGATTGGGTATCTTCAGCTGCTTTTTTCTGGCTAGGGTATGGAGTGAACCAAAGCGGCTTGCCCATGGATGATTCAGCTGGAAGATGGTTTCGGAATGGATCAACAAAACATCAACAAACCATCAACGAACCATCTACTGTACTGGACCTGCAAGGAGGTTCTGAATCTGCCAGGCATATGATCCTGCCAGATTTTTTGGAGCAAGCTCATTGCGTGCTGCAGCAGTCCATGCCAAACACTGCAGGCGCATTGGTGTTTCTGTGCTGACGAGTATGGCTCTGTCTTGTGGGGTGCTGTATGGTGTGAGATGGTGGGGGGGAACCGCAAATTCTCCCCTGGTGAACATCCCAAAAATGGGACAATCGTATGGTCTTCATTGGGATGTTCATGCACCTTTTGGATGATACTTGGCACCATCTGAATGCCCTGTGCCATGGTGTACGCCTGGATTTTTTTTTGGGTATCATCAACCAGTGATCCTTCCCACAATTTCCAAGGGTTCAAATCATCCAAGGATCAGCAAATGGTTGCCAGTTGCTATCATGACCATTGTCAACATAGCATAGTTGGTACTGTCAGAGGCGATAAGGCAACTAAGTGCTAGTATCCTCATGATGTGCTTCCATTGAGTGGCCGGCGCCACACACAAACAGAAATATTAATCAATACATATATACATTGCATATATTCGGATGGTGTATCGATGGATATCCATGAGTAAACCACCATAGTGAATTTCGTAGAAATGCTCAATTATTGAGCATGTCTTCCAATTGAAGGCGATTGGAGGCGAAGAAAAACTGCCTCAGAAGATTCGGAAACGTCTGCGCTGCTGCCTTTTTCTGGTGTCGTTGGCGGCCTGGAAGTTCGGGGAACAAACTGCCACTGTCATAGCTGGTAATTTACCTGTCATGCGGTCACTGGTCTCCCATCATTGTGGTGAAAACGGCCCGGTTTTTTCGGGGAACCATGGTTGGGTACCATTCATTTTTTTGAACTGCTCGCGCCATCCTGCACTTAACCAGCTGGTCCATGCTGATCCTACCATTCAACCCAGTGGTCAGGAAAAATGCGCCAGGAAACCAAAATTGAATGCTGGCCAATGAAAAACAAGACACACTTTCCGGGAGTTGTTTCCAAGCAAAGTCCTCTCTGCAACAGTCATTGAGGCCTACTATTCTTGGTGGCTTATAGATCCATCGCTAAAAATGTATTTTTTGTGGTTCTATGGTAAATCCATCATATCCCAAAAACACTAAAAACCTAAGTTGGTGGGTATAAGCCATCCAGCTTCTATTCACACAAGTTTTGGCAGCGCGATTTCCAAATTTCCACGTCCAAGATCTATTGGACATCTCTTCGGTCACCGAGCCAGCACGGAGGGACCATCGAGGCATGGTAGGTCCCAGACTTGAAGCATCCATGGCATCCATGGCGCAGGGAAACCAACCAGCACGGATACCTTCCATCAAACCTGATTTCAACCGATTGGTTTTGCAGGAAAACAACCTGGAAAGCACCAGAATTCATAGTAAATCAACCTGTTCAAAGCGGGTCTTTTTCTATCCCACTTGATGACTGCAGAAAACTGGCCCATGCAAATGATACCCCCATTGAAAGCATCAACCGTCATCTCATTGAGGCACCTGCTTCATTGGGAGGCGTAGTTTTTATCACCACATGTGTGTTGCCCCTAGACGCGGTGAAAAGACGGTGGAGTCCTACTGTTTGTGAATGGAAGCCCCTCAAGTCCTGGCAAACCAGAGATTGTTTATAGAAATGACCCATGCAACTCCTAAAAAGACGAGCCATGATTCCACCATCCACAAATACAACGCATTAACACAAGGGCCCAGGGGTCTGCCTAGAAGCACCTTGAGGCCGCCAATGGACCTGTTTAAAAGCCGCTTCAAATAACGAATGGCGGTTTCCCAAGCCATAGGGTACCCGAAAAATGGCTGGTTTATAAGCATCAACGGTTGATAAATTCGATGATAACTTGTTGTGACTTGAAGAACACTATTTGGTTGAGATGTTCGAGGCACGTTTGGAAGATTCGAATCTGCTCGGAGTGGATGATTTTTTTTAGGAAATAGGCCTGCTTCTTATGGGAAATAAATCTACTCATTGGATTCTCGGATTCTCCTACATGGTGGTTTCTTCATAGCTGGGGTACGCCCGTATCATCCAGCTTAATCAGATTAAATAGTAGTAAACCATCCAAAACTTGAGGGTCACCTATTTTTTTGAGAAACCCAGCACATAGTTAGTATATACTTACTTGTTGCTGATTATATATCCCCTAACAATCATGAAATAATCCCCTATAAAAAGCCATTGAACCAACCATTGCTATGCCATGGCCGCCAGTCCACCCGTGCTGATCCGGTGCTGAAGCTCCGGTCCTCCCGTCTCGCTGCACCGCAGACGGCAAAATGGTCCGGGAGCCACTGAATGACCGGATGGAGATGCATGGTAATATGGCTATGGGTCAAGCAGTTAACCAACCAACTAATGGAGGATTCACCAACAATAATAAGGAAAACAAAGGTTAATGATGGGGAAGCAGGGGGACTATGGGTTTTGACCCACTGCCATATGATTCTCTCCTATACTATGCATACCAATCTTGAAAACTGCAGCTAATTTAAACTTATGACAATCGAAATTGCCAAAACCACATATACAAGCAATTTCAGCACAACCTACAATCAATAGAGAATGAAGATCAAGGTCTACAAGGATGCGAATGCTGGTTGCCCACCATGGCACCAATCAACTCCTGGTGACCTCCGACCTCCAAGCCTTGAGGTCTCAAGGTTGACAGGTCTTCCCATCATGGCGGCTGGAACATCTTGCTACAAAACATGGGCGAACCCATGGTGTTTAGCCTAGGTGTTACCAAGGCAGCGACTACAACTTTCGCAGCTTCGCCTGCTAATGTTGTTGCGAACAAAATTAAAGTGTGAAAAACACAAGACCTGCAAAGTTATAGGTTCATGTTCGGACAACAGGTTGCACCCAACCGCACACTAAACGCGCTAAACACGGAATTGCAAACAAGGACCAAAATCACAGATTGGAACCACAGAAAATCCATGTTGTCATGATAACAATCCTGGCAACAAAAAAGTCTCCATCCAAGTCCCTGGAAAGGCTGCCATTGCAGCGTTCGAAGGTGCGGCTCGTGGTTGGTGCCATTTCAAACAGATCGTCCGCCTGTCCCATCCATGGATTTCCATCGTGGCCAGCACGAAACTGCGACTTAGATGACGTGAGCTCCCCGACGGTTGATCAACCATCATCGAGGTTGATGCCATACAAATCTGGTTGGTGGTTTCAACCCCTATGAAAATCTATGAAAAATATTAGTCAACTAGCTATTTGTCAAAAACCAATAGTGAAAATATTTGAAACCACCAACCAGAAATCCATACAACACCATGTCTTCACTCTTGCCATTGATGCACCTTGCACTTGAGATACTTGAGGCTCTCATCATCAGCAAGTGATTTACACCAGCGGATCGTGGCCATGTTGAGCTCCTTCCCCCCCAACCAGACTTCCATAGTCCCACTACCGCCCATCCCCCCCACCAGACTTCCATAGTAGACTTCCCACTGACCCTAGGCTTCCCCTATCCCAAAATCCAAGGTGCCCTCGCGGAAAATCCGCGAAGGCTCAGCACCCACCAGCGGCACTCTCAGCAGTCTCTCAGCACTACGTGAGATATGTAGGCTCAGTAGCCTTTAAGGACGTTTCCTCCATGAAAGCATCCAAGACTTCGGCCCTTGGCCTGCGCAGGGTGAGCCTCTGGGAGAGGTTGGCCCTTGATAAGTGCTGGCAATCTACTAGAGGTGGTTTATGAATTAACACCTGGCTCCAGCATTGGCTACTGTAGCTAGATGTAAACAACCATGATTTATGACAACTAATAACCATCAAAAACCACTAATTCGATACTAGCATCATGATCATTTTGGATCATCACTGGCCAAACAACCTACAATTAATGACCATCAAAATCATGAATGAGCATCAAAAAACAGGAATTGTATACTAGTTTAATGACCCTTGTCTTATCGGTTCTATTGCCGATACTTGCAACGAAACCATTGAACTGAGCCGCTTGATGCCGCTTGCTGTTTTGTTGCCGCCCTTGTGAGCGATCCAGCTCTTCATCAACCCCCACTTTACCGGCATGATAGCTGCCGACTTATCCCAAAGGTGGTTTATCAATATGGATCCAGCATGATTTGGAAATGGTTCCCTTGAAATGTTTGCATACTTGGAATGAAATCAAATTGAAATGAAGGTCTTGCGGAAATAGTTCTACCTAGAAATCCATCACCTTTGGATCCTCGCAACGACGATATGAAGAGAATCCGCCAGGTTCACTCTTGAGGATTCCCCCAAGATGCAAGGATAGCGCCCCAGCGGATCACAAACTCCAACTGACAATTCATGGCTACCGGGCCAGGCTGCCTCCAAGAGAGTTCATTGGAGGCTTTGGTCAGGAAGACTTGAAAATACTCCTGGCGGCCAAGACGAAGCACCTGCCGTCACCCCAAAGCATTGTTCATCAACGATGTGTGCTGGTCATTTACCCCCCTCCCCCAACCCAACCAAAACATGGTCAACCACCATGACCTATCACAATTTTGTCACGCAGTTGCCACCACCGGTTTCCGGAGCCTGAGCGATTCAGAATGACGATAGCTTTGGGGTGGAATTGCTGTATGAGTCACTGAATGTGGCAGTGCAGATCACCAGCAAGAACTCGCGGATAAGAAACTGGTTGCGATTCTTGCACCCTCAACATGGACAACCATTGGTAACTGTTGCCATGTAACTGAAGTAACCAATGATCAACCATATTGGATTAAAGGCAATGATTACGAACCTCCCACGTTGATTGAAATCTGCCATCGGATGCCTATCATCTGCGGTGCAGCAGTCCTTCGAGAGACCGTAGTTCTGGCCCAAGACATCCAATTGCAACTGCAGTGTGTCGTCAAAGACTTGGCCTACCCTCGACTTGAAATCCTCCATCCGTTCACCTGAAAGCTGCGCAGGACCGCTGTCACAGGTGCCTGCCCTGGTCTGCCCTGCAGGTTAAATGCTATAGTTCTCCAAAGCGGAGAAAGCCATGAAACTTGGCGGGCAGAAAGGAAATACAACCCAAGAAACATGAGTTTTGTCACGTTTGGTCGATAATATTGCTGCTTTTCCCATTGAAAATCAATAATTAAGCCTATTTTGTCACGTTTTCCCATTGAAAATCAACCTAGTCGATTTCGGGGATGTCTTGGTAAAATCAACCCCCTGGCCCCCCCTCCCTGTCTAAGAGCTGGTCGGCCACCCGGCGTCAACGCCATGTGTGAATCGCTCGCTACCAGCCAGGCTGAATACCTGGTTTACCCATGAAATCAAGGGCTCAAGTGATTAGCATTATTGCTTGTGATTGGCATGATTTTCGTGCGTAAACCAGGTATTCTGCTCATTTGCATTCTAAGATGGAGCACCATACTATTGATTTCCGCCAATGATGATTAGCATTATTGCTTGTGATGGCTCATGGAGCACTATTCTAAGCACCATGCATTGTAGCGGTGGATAAAGCATCCATTAGCCACCATCATCAACCATCATTGACCACCATCATTGACCACCAGCGGTTGCCAATAATTCACCAGATCCACCGCAGTTCACCAATAGATGCCACCAGTTGGGGAACTCTATAAATTGGTTAAAATTTGCCCTGACCCATTTTTCAGCCATATATCATTAGCAGTTGCCCTTGTGGAGCCATTTGCTATACTATACCCAAATAAGCCCTCATGATAGCTAGGGGTGTATGGGCATAGCAATTGGCTTATAGTGAACTGGCAGTGGGTCAAAACCCTGTGTCCCCGGTTCCCCTTGCACAAAACATTGTTTTCCCTATTATTGTTGGTAGTTATTATCCCCGATTATTGCTTGGTTAACAGCTTGACCCATAGCCATATGGTTGGTATATATATTCCCTATAATTGTTGGTATACATCCCCTTTTATCAACCATTGACCAGCTATTAGTTGGTTGGTTAACTGCTTGACCCATAGCGAACTGACCGAACTGTGAACGAACGAAACGGACCACTCTGCATCTCAGAGTGGCCGGAGATAGCGCCACTCTCCACCAGGAGCTTATTGAGGTCCGACCGGCGCAGGTAAATCTGATGCCCCAACCTGCCCGTGGCGTACCTGGCTGGTGAAAATGGCGGCCATTTATGGTCGTGGATTACTAGTGATCATGATTAGGTCATAGTGACTTAGTGATTTGCTTAGGATGATTAGGTCATGGTGATTAACTATATAGAGTTTCTGAAGAATGGTTGCACACTTCAATTGATTGATAATGGCTTGAATCGAGGATAATCCACATGATGTTCTCCATAGTTGCCCTTTCCGTGTGGTACCCCTCAGGGAAACGTCCTACATTGATCTTTTTGAAGGGAAGCCATCTTAAGGCTATGATTGTTTAAAGATGCTTTCTTGCCATTCAACCTTGCCCATGGCACAAGTAGAATCAAAAGAATTGGAATCAACATCCCACAAACCTAGTCACATAATTATCATCACATGGTTTTCTTCCAGGGTACTGCATCTGAAATCAACAGCGCGTGCGAAATCGATTTCTGACTCCGTTCAGGATCTCCCTTTGTGAGGCTGTAGCTTATGTCACTCCTGCGAAGTACAGACGTGTGATGGTCGTTCATAATGGCCATAAGCAACAATGGTTGATAATGGGCTGGCTAAAATACCTACAACATGCGGCACACCAGTTATGGCCTATCAATATCTATCAATCAACTTTAACTGGGGGCCACCTTGTAGATATTTTTGAGTAATGCTTGATTTCAGTGGCTATAATCGCGCCATTAGTTCTTTAGCCCACCTGAGTAGCAACAGTGTCTCGCTTCTTCCCTGTGGTCACCGACCCCTCCAATGGTTGAGAAGTCAAATGCGACGCTGAAAGGGAGCAAATGACCCGCAAAATCATGTACAGCAACAGCTTCACAACGGTTTCATGTGGCTGTAGACAGTTGTGCCATGCGTTGCACACAGACCTTCAAGGGGATCATGCCACCGAACTCCCAGCAGCTTGCAACATTGCCAAGGTGTGCCATGGGCTCCCAGGGTCATCTCCCAGGGCCGCGCAGGGCACCGGTTGAAAACGGCTTCCGTCAGCTTCCTCTGCTCCTCCAGCGTGTCGCCCTTCAGGTCCAACGTTAGCTGAGCTAGGCGCTGGATCCTCAGAGTGACCCCATCAAACAGGTTGATAACCCGTTAAACGAAATATTGTCTCATACATATATGGTGGTTTCTTAAAATAGGGGACCCCCAAAAAATGGTTGGTTTATTACTATAAATGACTACTAGTGGATGATTGGGGGGTACCCCTATTTTGAGAAACACCCATATATATATATATAATCTTTCTAAACACATGATATGTATATATACATAATATACATTTATAAATCAATCCATCTATTTTTCACTTACCTTCTTCTTCTTCTAGGCGTGGCCGTCCGAGGCGGCCGTCCCACAGGGACGCCTCAACAACACTTACCTGTTCATTTATGTACGTTTTTTGTTAGAGTTATATCT
The DNA here is from genome assembly GCA_009767595.1 of Symbiodinium kawagutii. Taxonomy (NCBI): domain Eukaryota; class Dinophyceae; order Suessiales; family Symbiodiniaceae; genus Symbiodinium; species Symbiodinium kawagutii. The sequence continues at coordinate 164,517 of VSDK01013596.1, forward strand.
ACTATGAATATATTTACCCTAGTTGCAAACAAACTTAGTTCTCCTGGAGGCCCCACCTTAACCAACCACTGCTGGTCATTCGTGGGTCACCTCGTTCAGCCTGGGTCCCCGTGGTGGCAGGGCATCACTGCAGCCTGGTATCTTCAGCGCATCTTCCTCAGTGAGTTTCAAGCCCGCGTGCAGGGACTTCTCTCGGACCAGCTGGCGCTTGAGCGGATGAAGATCCGATCCGAAGTCGTGTTCCTGGTCCTCCTCACGATCCAGGGCCAGGGGCGGCCCTAACCACAGCGGCAAGAACCAACAACCACAACTCCTTGGCAGTGGTGAAGGACGGCTTATGGTGGTTGCTTCGCGCTCAATTCGTGGTCAATTGACGGTTCACAAGTGGTGAAGGATGGCTCCTGAGAATGATGGCTAAGAACTAGAGAATCATTCGGAATAACAATCACCACCAACACCCACAACCAGCACCAAGAAAAACACACCAGCAAACAAAACGGCAAGGACAAAACTATGGATGCCACCACCGCTGCGTACGGCTACTTCCACCACCACCACCACCTCCAAGACCACGACCACTGCTGGTAACAGCTCCCATGGTGTCCTCCAAGTTGTCGATGATGGAGTCCTAGGTATGGCGACAGCACCGGAAATCCGTGGAAGTGAGCTGCCTTGCTGTCAACAAACGCCTGGCTACTGCTCGAACCAAGAGCCATATCCCAGGACAACACCCCACCAGCTCGGCGTTCAGTCGTTGATGGGATCAGCCTGGGATACTTACAGGGGTCCCGCGGCCACCTGAACGGTGGTGATAAGCTAGGAGTATCAGGCCCTTGCGGTGGCCCATGCAAACTGCCAATGGACCACGCCACGCGAGTTTCTGACCGTGAAATGATTCCCCCAAAACTGTTTCCCAATATAGCGGTATTGCATAGCTGAAGAAAATACTACACTTTCAATAGCATGCCCTACAGGCATCGTTCCAAGCATTTGCAAAAGCAACCTTGTAGCAAACTCGCTGGACTTTACCGTTGCTTGAGCTTCGGGAAGAAGAGGAGCTGAGGAATCCAACCGAACATCGTTGCTCTTGGGCTGTTCAGCTGGTGGTGATTCGCCTCTACACCTCAAAAGTATGCAATCTAGATCTATATGGCAAACTTCATAGTTCCAGGCTTGGATCGAATTTTCAGGGATTTGCTAAGGAGTGGATAGCTGTCCAACGTTCCGCCTTGCATCCTCTCAAAACGAATGATGGCTCAAGATAGTCAAAGCTTACCCATGCATTGGTTGGTGAGACCAGGTTCACCTTGGGCCTTTGGTGTCTGTACCCGGCAGAGCCGCCCAAGAACCCGAGACATAAATATCAAATTGTGTATTGCTTAAATCTAAATCAAAAAGATGTTTATATCATATAAATGAATATATGTATATATTTTTTGAGATAAAATTACATACAATATACACACGTATTTATTGTATCTGTACAGAACTAGAAAAAGGAAAACGCAAACACAAAGTAACAATAATTATTCAACATGCTGGAAAATGCAGGTATAGGTTATAGCACATGAACGAGAATTATGAACGCACACACCTTTATATGCGTGGATGCTCTTCTCCAGATCCGTCCTTCCAAAGACCAACAGTAAAAACAATTACCTCTGAAAAGCAATCCGGTCACTCCAAGGGTGCCAGGGAGGAGATTGAATA
>VSDK01013596.1:166237-176423 GCA_009767595.1 Symbiodinium kawagutii
GTTCAGCAGCTTGCGTACAGCACAATTGTTTCATACGCAAATGAGATATCCAATGAGTTCAACAGAACAAACTCGCACTTTGCTCATTGAACCATCTCCAAATCCCACCAGTCGCATCAGATCAAACGCCCTGCGTCGCCGAGGATCAAGTTCTTGGGTGAACAAATGCAGGTTGCCAATTTGCAAATGGCCATCTGCTGCCGTGGCGCATGGCAAACCCAGATCCTTCGCGACCTGCGCCACGCTATGTCTGTGCAGCCGAGGTTGCAAGGCCAACCGATGGTACCAGTGCTTCCATCGATGATCATGTCATTGGTTAGGAGATGACAATGCTAAGCCATGGACCATGAACTCACAAATCTCAAACAGTTATGTTAGGACATGACAATGCCAAGCCATGGTTCACAAATCTCAAACAGTTGTGATGATTGTGATGGTGGATCCATAGTTGCTGGTTGACTGTAAGCACAAATGATCAACAATTTCGATTAACTACAGCAGCAAGGCAACTGAGACAACAACTGGTTGATGGTTTCAACCCCTTTGAAAAATGGTCTACTACAGTTTTTTGAGAGTGATACACCGGCGTGATTTAAAATGGATGCCTTCAGAATGGCATTCCTTTGAGGGAAATACCTGTTGGCAATCCAGAGCTTTGAAGTTAGTTCATTTCCACGATCAGGTGCATCAACCGTCGTAAGGGCCATGCCTCATCCAGTTGTACAACGCTGACAAAAATTCCGCCGTTGCCCACTTCATCCCGAAGTTGGGAAGCAGCAAAAAGGCGACGATCTTCGCCACCAACCTACCCACCCACCTACCTATACCTATACCCGCCTATACCTCCCTGCCTACCCACGTACCAAGCTACCTAACCTATACCTACCTACCTACCTACCTACCCACCTCTATACCCATACCTACCCACCAACCAAGTGCCACCACCCTTGCCGTTGCTTCCTTCACCACTGCGGCGCGGAAGCGCGAGTTGGCCGCCAGCTTCAGGGATCGGATCTCCCCATCCGCCAGGCCACACAGGAAGGCCTGGTAGCGAAGCGCTGGCTGCCGCGGCGCGTCCGCTGTAGGTTGCGGCGAATGCGCTATCAGGAGCTGGCAGCGGGTTTCCCTTGTATTGTTGGTGGAAATCCCCCATCATTGGTTGGTTAACTGCTTGACCCATAGCCAGCTATGAAAATAGCAATGTTTTTATTATGATCATATGCTAGTGACATAGCATTTTTTGATGATTGTATGATTAGATCATCATTAGAATATGTATTCAGTAGCTTTTAGTTGCTACATGTTTTTCTTTGTCGTTTGGTTTATGACTCTTAGGTAGTTCTGCACATTAACAAAATCTAATCACAATGATATGGCCATGATGTAAATTGATATCACTCATCTCACGTCGTTTCTGTTTCATTGACTTGAATGATGGGAACTGACCCCGGCCAGAACGGTGAGAGTGCTGGTTGCAAGCTATGATCTGGGGGGTTCTTAAAATAGGGTCATATATCCCCAAATCACCCAATAGGTAATGAAAATTTCAAGTCAAAAACCCACATTTTTGGGGTTCCCTACTTTGAGAAGGACCTGTAAAGTAATCACTAGCTAACCCTATACCAACCCATGCCGGTGTAGCTCACCATTCTGAACCCCCCATCTTTCAAATAGAGCTACCGCCCCCCCAAATCATCCAAGTCCAATCCATTTTAGTTGCAAACCATCAACTTCTGGGGGTCCATGGATTTCCATGGGGGTTCCATCCATATTGGCAAACCCCCATCTGACCTCATCTGACCCTGGTGTGTTGGCGTCGGATCGCTGGCACCAGGCCTCGGCTGCTTGAAGTAGCTCTTCTGTGCTGCCGTTCTCCTTCAGCATGTCGATGACCAAGCTGTCCTGAAGAGAAGCACCGGCCATTGATGATCAACATGGATACCTGGTTGGTGGTTGAACCACCCATGGTTAACTAGTGGTTAATAATGGTCAAGATATATGGTTATATATGGTTATAGTGGTTGATAATGATCATTATCTGGTTGGTGGTTGAACCACCCCTATGAAAGATATTAGTCAAGCAACCAATTGTTAATAACTACCACGGAAAATAAAATATGTTTGAAACCACCAACCAGCATTGATGACGATCAGCCAATAAGCAGGTTTCAATTTGTCCTGTGCTCTATTGTCAGCCCTGTGCATGGCCAACTCTGGCTTTTGAGCATCCCCAAAGCTGTTGTCATGCTCCTTTAGCTATTCCTATGGCACAAGACCCATAAGGCGACCATAAGCAGGCTTGTACCCAGCAATATTTTGGGATACCGATGGTACCAGCGAGTAAAGCTTGATCATGTTGTTGCCACCGATGATTGATCACAATAGGTGACAACGCTTAAACCAGGCTTCAGAAATTCAAAGCAGTTGTCATGATCATAGTTACTGGATGTTGCTGGTGGGCGCGCTAAGGATCAATGTCGAATCATTACAACATCAATTGCATTGACAGCCATTGATAGTAACAATCAATTAACATCTCCAGATGGTTAAGTATCAAGTAACAATCAATTAAGCCATTTGCTTAGGCTACTCCTGGAGGGCGCTTCAATTGGCTCCCCCGCATTACAGGGCTGTAAAGGTAGCCCTGGCGAGCCCCTCATCGCTCCCTCCCAACCCCAACCTGGGATGTTGCGCACGAGTTGGGGTCAAAACAGGGAAACCAAACTGGCTCAGCAGCCAAATATCACGGCTGCCCATTGCTAGCATAGTCCTTCTCACAACTTTGAGCGGTTGTAAGGGGAGGAGGCCCAAGCGCTTTTGCTTCTGACTATGTGAGGATGTTCACCAACACCGCCGGGGCCCTCCGGGGTCTTTGTCCTCGTCCACGCTGGCTCGGTGTGTGAGCACCACACCCTCCTCCTCTGCGATCATGGCTGCGAAGTTTTCCAAAGACTTTGGTACCTGCAGAGACTGGTGACATGGAGGCGGGGGCACCGGCTGCGCTCACTGCGTTTACCCTTGGCTCCCTGAAGTCATGACTGGCGGCGGGCTTGAAGCTGTTGACTTCTGTGAACCATCCCATTTTTTGGGCCAGCCATGCCGTACTCCACAAAAAGGAATAAAAAACCCGTTTGCGCTTCTGGGTGCCAATCGTAAATGAGTGTTTACCAGTTGGGATAGCAGTTCATGGTTGATGATGGCAAATGAATTGTTGGTTAATGCTTCAGAATGGTTGATTATTGCAAATAGCTAAACACGAACAACATGTGCAAATGGGAGGCATGAAAGTTTCTGCAAACTTGTTCCCACAGACGTCCATGGATCCTTGCTGATGATGATGCTGCGGCCCTTTGCGCAATGCATGGAGGCCAGACGCAGCTTGGATTTAGTTCAAAAAGGTGACTCTTGACGTCAAAACATCTCGTTCCAGGGTGGTTTCTCAGAGCAGTTCGTTCACAGGTGGGTTGACAAAATCCGTGTGCCACTGCCTTCTTGGGCATTGCCAGATGGCCAGCTGGCTGATGAACATATACCAGGCGGTGCCACCAACTGGACGTCAAGCAACCAACCATTTAGGAATAATTACTAAGACAATCAAAAATGATTGAAACTACCAGCCAGGTAACGATTCTCAAGGTGAAAATCAACAAAAGTTTAGCCAAACCCTCATATGGTCAGCCGCCAAGGCCCGTTCCTTTGGGATCTTTTGTGACTTTTGCTAACAAGCTGTGTAGATGGATACGGACCATAACCTGCCATTTTTGACCTTTAAAGGGGTGAATCATCCATACCATCCCTAAAGTCAATACTGGCTAATATCGAGTCGCCGCGGCATTTGTTTAACCATTATTGTGATCAACCAGGAGCAATTGACCAGCAATCTGATCACGATTGCCGACCATTCTCAAACATAACCATTATGAATCGTTAATCAACCATTAATACCTGTTTGCGAACACGTGACTAACCCTCCATACCCTTTTACGAACAATCGGCCAGCTATAAGTCAATGAATCATTGAGAACTAACAGCCATTGACCCTCATCCACCAGCAACCCACGTTAACCCTTTAGCCATTCACCATTCATTCACCGAGCGAAATCATCACCTCCCACCAGCCGGCACATGGATGGCAGACAAACCAACGGCCAACGAGCCAATGTCTTCACCTCGCGATTCAAGAGGTACCAACTGGAGGGGATCCCATAGGGAACCATGGTAACCACCAGTTTTGATAGGTGAAAACCACCAGTTTCTATAAGGGAAACCAGCAATTCTTGTAGGTAAACAAACGCTTTTTATAGGCAAAACCATGGTAGAACCATTGCTTTGCCAGAGTGTGATCATCATTAAACCATCATTTTACCATATGAACCGTTATTTCTAAGCAGGCATTGGCCATTATTTTGACCATTCATTGACCAGTATAGAATCAGTAACAAGTAACTCACCGTTATTGACTATCAACTACTTACTATATAATTAATCATCAGTTGAGCAAGATTAGCCAGTAACTATCAACATTTTTCCATCATGTCATGTTACCATCACTATTTCATCCCTAACTATCATTTACCAGCATCTTGCCACTCCATCTTACCATCATTCTACCACTGCTGACCATCATTGAACCAATACTTAACCTGTGTTTAGCCATGACCCGTATTTTCAAACTCATTAAACCATAGTGTAAGCACCATTTGAATATCCATTAGCCTTCATGTAATACTTGACCAAGCATCAAAAACAGTCCTTGACGATGGACCTCGCCATGACAAATTGCAGCCACTAGACTTAGATGTTGTTGACTACGGGGGCATCAAACAAAAAACAACATAAACATGAGATATTCTGCGCAATCAAGTCGGAGAAAGCTGAAACTTGGACCCCATTCCGTTTGAGCAGGCATGCTAGTGATATCTAGCGATCAAATTATTATGGTGCAGTGTACGCTAAAAACCTGCATCTCAACCTTTGAACTTGGATCTAGCGTTGAAAGATCCCACAGCTGAAAACAACAAATTCAGCTCCTTATCTGGACAGCAAAAGAGGAAGTGCCTACTGTCCTGCGGTATGTGACCTGTCTCCATCCAAGGCTCGAAGCTTTTTCGACAGCTCGTCCTCTTTTAACACTAAAACTCCTCACACATAGAGGGTTGCTTGGAAAAGTGCAACAGGGGGAGAGGGGCCGGCTAGAGCTTTTGGTTGTTGCGCATGGTCAAACCAAGCAAACGCCACGAACCAGAAAGCCTCTCTACACATGTTTGCAAGAAAAAAGGTAGAAAACTATTTTCTAAAAAATCTAAAAACTTGTTGAAAACTGCGCTATGCTGGCTAGATCCAAAAGTATCTGTGCAGGAACGTTCCACGTATATACGAACCTCCACGTTCGTTTGGGAGCGCGATTGGTACGGTATGCGACGCAATCAAGCGACTTCGGTTGCCATGGCTTTGGTTTCGGGGGTGCCACTATTTTGGCACATGCCCATTTGATAGTGAACAAAATTTAATGGTTTACCCTCCAGTAGATGCTCAATGATCCTCACCTTCCAGGTGTTTTGTCAGCAAAACATGGCGATCATCCAGCGGTCGAGGTGAGCATCACCAAAGGGCAACCGTCACTCTACCATCATTCACATTAAGCAAACCATCAATTAACCACCATTTAACCACCATTTGATCACTTTTTAGCCCTCAACAACCATCCTGAACCATCCTGAAACAACCATCATAACCATCCTGACCCATCCAGTTTGGTACTCCTGGTAGCTCCAAGTCGCTCCCCCAAGGGTACCATGGGATACCCCTGGCTCCAAGCAGCTCCCTCCTAAGCACCAGCCATCAACCCTCACCTCCCAGCGCGGCGCACCATGCGACGCGGCGGCTCCTTGGCGCCACGCGGCACCCGTCAGATTCCTCTCGCGCGCCTTGGCCATCAGAAGCGCCTTCTGGCCACGCGTCATGCCCTCATTCAGCACCTGCACCGGCGGTGGAAATCGGCCATTTCTTCACCAGGTTGACCCATTAATGGCTACCCAGGATTAATAAACCCCTGGTTGATTAACTAGGGGGGTTCCCATTTTAGTGGAAAACCAATGCTTTTAGGGGATACCCCCAATTAATAAACCTAGGGTTTATTAATCATGGGTAGCCATTAATCATTGTTAAACCTATTAGTTGTGTGTTGATTTACATTGATTTACCCTGCATCCTCAATCATCAAGCATTAGTCAAAGACTATTATCCATCTCGTCTACCATCAGTTGACCGTCAACTACCAATTGATTAACCATTAGAGAACCATTTCTGATGGTCGCAGAATGTGTATATATAAATATAGGATGAAAATATATTGTGATGAAATGAACAAATACGTGCTGGTGCGCTTCTCTGTGTGCTAGGGTCCCGTGGGATGCTAAAATCACTTCAATCTAGTTACGCCTAGCTTCTGCAACCATCCGCAACCATGATTCTGCTAACGATGTTCATTCATTGGCGCAACCTCCCTTCAGAGATTTCCAAACCGGGATTGCAGTATGGCTCCAAAACCGAACATGTGAAAAGACAACAAAATGGCAAACTGTAGTGGGACGCCAGCTGCTTCGGAGCTACCGAAACGATGAGGATTTTTCTGACAAGCCCCTACTGCCGAACCGAAATGGATGATCATCTCTACGGTTCCTGGTTGGTAGCCATATGGCTATTGGTCAATATTAACCAGCCAACTAATGGAGGATTTACCAACAATAATAAGGGAAAACAAAGGTTAGTGATGGGGGAACCAGGGGGACTAAGGGTTTTGACCCACAGCCATATGCTTCGACACCGGTGGATCAACTCTAAGCCTTCGGCAGTGAGTTGGGTGAAGCTTCGGCCTTGTCCCCACGAAACTCCCTTGCCGTGCACCTCTTTGTCTGGAGTGATCTCCTCCAACATTTTGGAAATGCGCCGCAAGAATTCCTCATCATCTTCCTTCACTTCCTTCACTTCCTTCACTTCCTTCACTTCCTTCACTTCCTTGGGTTCCGAACGTGCCGCCAAGTCGTGGCCAAGGAGTTTTCTTCCGAAAAAATCAACGCAAGGCGGTCATAAAAAGAGTGGTGACGCCATGCACTGGCTCATCCAGGGAAACCACCGGTGTTAAACCCTTTAAAAAAAACGATTGCCTATAAGCACTAGCAATGATGGCAATCACCAGAGTTACCAGCCTATACACCGGTCATTTACTAGCTAACCCTATACTGATGGGTGGTTGAACCACCCCGATGAAAAATTCCCTTGTCAACCAAACAGCCGACCATTTGTTGACACTTCGAGCCCTGAACACTAGGGAACAAAAATGTCAATCAAACCACCAACCAAAAATCACTATGTAACAATGGGGGGCATCCATTGAGAATATGCGACAGTATGGATGCCTCCAAAGAGAACAAGTGGACACCAGTGTTCATTGCATCATTTTCAAACATTTTGATATCCACCTAGCTTAGCCTTGCAGGTCCATCGTGACGTTCTCCAGCGAGACATCCGTGGCCGCGTTACCCGCCCCTGTATGCTGAGAGAAAAAACCTCCACCTAGCCAACCCTATATCAGTAGTTGTTCAACCACTCCTGCTTCTAATGATCCCACAATATCAACCACTACGAATCCTCATAGCCACCACCTAGCCTAGCCTACATCAACCCATGTCAGAAGCCCTGTCCACCGGTCATTTTCTCACCACTTTCGCCACGGCACTGGTTGCTCCACCGCTGGCGGGGCAGACTCGAACTTGTCCGCGCTCAGTCTGCGAGTGGAGCGGCGACCTTGCAATTGGGGACGGTGATGGCACGAGTGGTGAAATGGTTGGGGAATGGCTGGGGAATACGTGGGTAATGGGTGGGGGATGGGTGGTTAGTTGGTGCTCAATGGTTGGGTACTGGTTGCTTAGTTGGTGCTCCATGCTGGTAATGGTTGGTTGGTTGGGGCCCAATGGTTGGTGATCGAGGGTGATCGATGGTGATTGATGGTGATTGATGGTGATTGATGGTGGTTGATGGTGGTTGATGGTGTTTGATGGTGGTTGATGGTGGTTGATGGTGGTTGATGGTGTTTGATGGTGGTTGATGGTGGTTGATGGTGGTTGATGGGTAGTGGTAAATTGATGGTTGGCAGCGGTTACTTGACGGCTATACTAATGGATGGTTCCCTATGGGCTGACGATCGTTGAATCACCAACTCCCGTTTGCAAGTGGTTAAACCTGATTCATAGTGGTCCAAAGGGTGGTTTCTCAACATAGGGGTGTTCCCAAAAATGATGTACTATAAATGGATTCTACTGGATGACTTGGAGCTTCCTCTTCTTTTGAGAAATCACCAAGTTAGAATCGCCACAATTGATACGAACATTTAGAAACAATGGTCCTAGAAATGGCGGGGAAAACACAAGCAAACATCCAGCATGTTTGATGATTTTGATGGTTTCCCAGTGTCTAAAGAAGAGCCGTTCGCATATAAACCCCAGCCCCTCCATCACACCAGAGCTCCTAGCACCAGCAATCAACCAGAGCTGTTCGCATAGACAGCTTTCCAGCGAGAAGTGGTGGCTTCTCGAATGGGGGGGGCCTAAAACCCAGGCCGAACATTTGAAATGACGCTCAGGATGATTTAGGGCTCCTCTATTTGGTGGTTTCTCAAGCCATAGGGGGACCCCCAAATCATCCTATATCAACCATTTATAGCAATAAACCAGCCATTTTTTGGGCTCCCTATTTTGAGAAACCATCATTTTGAGGAGCCACCAAGTGAACATTGATGCCACCAACGGCCATGAGTCCATGAGTCACATTTCAGTATGTAAAATGAGGCCGAATCTGTAGTTGCACTGACCTCTGAATGGGGAGGAGCCAAGACCTATGACAAGCAGCATGTACTGGAACTATGTGCCAAACAAATCCTGCACAAATGGATGCACACTGCTTTTGTTCTATGGAAAGCTGGTGCTTTTTGGTGGCTTCCTACAAATAGGGGGTGCCCTCAAACCATTTCTTTATATTAACCATCTAATTCAGGGGTTCCCAATTGTGAGAAACACCCATATACTGACCACTAGCTAGCCCTATACCAACCCATGCCATGATTAATCAATCATTCCAAAATATTGCAACCAGATATCAGCAATTGCAGTAGTAGTAGTAGTAGTAGTAGTAGTAGTAGTAGTAGTAGTAGTAGTAGTAGTAGTAGTAGTAGTAGTAGTAGTAGTAGTAGTAGTAGTAGTAAACAAACCATTTCAAAGGGGTTCCCTATCTGATTCACCATTGTTAAGCCATCAGATTAACCGTAGGTAAGCCTATATCCACCCAGCTGACCCTATATTAATCAACCAGGGGTTGACATTATTTCATGTGGCTGTGGGCACCCCGTACCCCTAGTTTCCCTATCATTTATGAAATTGTTGGTTGTTAAACCCATCATTGGTTGCTTAACTGCTTGACCCAACTCGCCATATCATTTCCCCATCGCTTCCGCCGCGCGGATTGATGGCCGGTCGTCAAGGCACGGTCCATCCGGGCGCCCTCAGGCCTGAGGCAATCTGCAGGCAGCGATGAGGACTTCAGGCGCGGTGAAATGGTACTAGCAAGAAGGAAAACATCGGTTTTTAGATAAGGAAGCCTATAGATCCTATAGGGAAACCTATAGCGAAGCCAAGGGAAACCCTGGTTTTCATTGGTTTTTAAAGGTTATACAAATCATGTTTTGATAGGGAAACCCCATGGTTTTGTAAGTCAACTATAGGGGATAAGCAACAGGAATGGATAAATACATTAGGACAAAAACATACAAAAACCATGCTGTAAGGCATAAATTCAATTGCACCAATTGACGACAACGATTCAAAATGCATATTTCGGAACGTTTATATCAAATAATTCACTTATATCTATCTATCTATCTATCTATCTATCTATCTATCTATCCATCCATCTATCTATCTATCTATCCCCATTTATCCCCTTATAACTAACCACTACTAACGGGCTATAGATGGCTATAGCCCCTGCAAGACCTTTCAAAACCCACCAACCAATCATAGCTTGGGGGCCCTCCACTTGCGCCAAGCTGCTTGACAGATGACCGTCTTCTCGGTGAGGTGGCCGCTGGCTCTGCGGCCGGCGCCGGCACGGGTGCGGCCGGCGCCGTGGGTGC
>VSDK01013596.1:176449-188130 GCA_009767595.1 Symbiodinium kawagutii
GGGGGGGGGGGGCGGGGGAACCCGCCACGGGGGGGGCCTGGCCGTGGCAAGCCCCTGGGCTGCTATGGCATAGGGATATGTCACTGGGACATCCCGTGGTTTGCTGCTAAGGTATCCTGTTTCACCCCTACTTGACCATCATGAATCCACACTCATTGAAATCTTAGAAACCATTTATGAACCACTGAACTGGCCGTTTGCTTTGGCATGATCAACTGAGGTCATCATTGAATCATTTCCGCCACCGGCCCGAATTTTTCAACGGAAAGATTTCCTACCACACGGTTTGGGGGGCCAGGGGGGTTTATTGGCGGGGTGAAGCTTACCATTGGCTCAACAGAACAGGTGTGAGTGTGAGGGGAAAAAAGACTTTTAGCAAAGTTTTACCACCAAACTTGCTGCAAGACCAAAAAAAAACGCGTCGTGAATCGTGTGGATCAAAGCAGGGTATGGCGAGGCCCTCACCTAAACAGAAGCTTTCAACCCAACATAAGTACATTGAAATCTCAACTGCGGCATCTGCAAGGCTCAAGAGGACCCACAAATCATTGTCCTTTGAGCCATGCCCAATTTGTGCAACTGGTTGGAAGTCCAGATGATTGGGCAGTTTGAAGTGCAAAGCGGGTCCCCACATGTCCCCACCAGTTAGCTAAGGTGATTTGTATCCGGAATCGCTGCCAGTCGACGTCACTGGCTGTTCAATGGTTTAACGAACGAATCTGGGGCTACTCCACCATCAGGCAAATCATCTCAAACAACCGCCAACCTGCTGTTGCCACGGTCTTGGTTGATTCCCCTGGAATTGCTGTCGCTCAATTGGCTTACTTGGTGGCTTATAGATCCCTTGCTAAAAATATTTTTTTAGTGGTTATGGGGTAAATCAATCATATCCCAAAACACTAAAAAACTAAGTTAGTGGGTATAAGCCATCCAGCTTATGACATCTGGATGTCATAACTGGTAGGCTCTTCACCTCCGCCATCCCCTGGTTGGCCCTGGCCTCCACCGGCGCAGCCTCTCCTGTCCCGGAGCGCGGTACAGGCCGTGGCCGGCGGGGCGGCGGTGACGGGGAGGCCGGCGCGGGGGCCCCGCGTCTCGTCGAGCCCTCTCCGTCCAGGTCGATGCCGGCGAAGTAGAGATCCTGCACCCAACATGCGCCAAGCACCAGGGAGGGTGGTAAGCACTGAACTGTGACCATGACATTGAACTGTGAACTATATGGTTAAGAAATGTGGTCAATCATATGGTTGGTCAATAATATAGATATTAACAATTTATTATTAATAAATGTTAATCATGTGGTCTATGGTTTTGTGTGAGTTAATCATGTGGTCTATGGTTAAGTGTAAGTTGGTGCCATTTGGCTATAGTTATATCTTCCTCCTCAACTGATAGGAAAGCATCACCAAGAGTCCCATAAATGGCTGATGGGGGAAATTGGCAGGAAGTGCCCATAAACCATTGGTGGTAAAAACACGCCTTTCCGGCAAATGCTCATAGATTTTCCCATCAAAAACCGGGCGAAAGGGGGTCACCAACAGGGCAAGCAACTATGATCAACTATTAGGTGATGAGCAACAATCGCCAGCGATTCAAGGGATTGAACAACAAAACAAAACAATAGCCAAGCAGCTGCTGATGAAAAAGCAGCAATGGCAATACTCAATAATCTTCAACATTAAGCACCAATAACCAGAAAGAACCAAGAATCATTAGCAAACAATCCAACAGCCAGACTAGTGCAGGTTCTTTTCGGGGATATTTGTTTCAAGACTCAAACGTGCGATTCTTGCCAGGAAAACAAGTAACATCATTTCTCTCTCTCACTTCAGGCTGATATCATCATAATCCCACCACATGCATTCACGTTCTGGTGAACCATTCCGGACCTGGCCCTGAATATGAAACGCAAACGACTAAACAAGTGGTGCCCACCTTTGTTTTTGTTTCCTTGATTTTGCTGTCGTCATCATCATCATCATCATCATCATCATCATCATCATCATCATCATCATCATCATCGAGCACAATCAAGCACAATCAAGCACAATCACAATCAATCACCACCGCCCATGCTTTTTTCCAAACCCAAAGCCATCATTCCTTGCCCAGGTCAGCCCATGCCCCATGGATCCCCATGGGCATCAGGTCAAGTGTCCCAACTTTCTCTGGTGACCATCTGGTCATCTTCGCTCATCTCTTGAAAAATCTCATTCTTATTCCGCCCCGTCAGGAGCACCACCTTACACCGCCGGCGGTGCCCGAGGTGGAAAACTCCTAGTAATAGAAGTAGTTAGTGACTAATGACATAAGCAATTAGATCGTATCCGCGTCTCCCACCCATATCTTTCAATTTAACCTGCATATATAACCATAGATCATAATTTTCTTTACTGAGCAGGATGTAACATAGGTAATTGCTCCTATTCCTGGTTACATTTCCCAGGATCGTCGGTTTAGCCCCAAACTATTGATCAGGTTTCACAAATGCAAAGGATCACTTGTTGGGCCATCATGGCGAATCGGCAAACTGATATTTGGTCAATGTGATGCAGTGTTTTTCTGGTTGCAGGTTGAACCACCCCTATGAAAAAATGTCAACCATTCAAGCATTTGTTAACCATAGGGAAAAATAAACAAAAAACACCAACTGAGATTTTTTACTGACATTTTGGTACTCGCCTAGGCAGTCAATTCGGCCTAAGGGACAAAAAAAACACCACCAACTAGTTTCTTGAATATCTCCCAGCTTGTTGATGGCAACGGATGGCCTCAATGCATTGGATACATTGGTTGGCTGGTCCACTGCCAAGCACCTCCTCACCAGTTGGTTCATGGCCAACTTAACCAATGCCAGTAGCAAATCGCCAACCAGTGATTTAAGGACTCATCTGGGTTCTTTAGGTATCCCTTGTGTGTCCTACACATCAGCCATCCTCAACATGTTTATTTGGCAGGGCCAAACGCTGCGAATGGCAAGCAAATCTCAAGATATGGCGTGCAAGATGTCTGTGATGGATCCTGATTGAAGGGAAAAATGACCGGCCGATTCTTGCCCACATACGCCATACGCACGCTGACGTCCGACGGTCGGACCCATTGGAGGAGCCTAAGAACATAGCTAGTGGCTTTCGGGCTACCCCGCGGCTACCCTAGGAGAAACATGGCACTACGGCACCAATGTAGCCCTGGGATGTTGGCACCAAAGCTGTTGCTTTCAGGTACGCTAAGAGGTCACTAAACAAAAGGGGATAGGGGTGTAACCAAAAAAATCCAATGGGGACCTAACAACAGGTTGGAAAACACCGACCGTTTGGTGAAGAAAACATGGCAAGGTTGGAAAAGAACAGGCTGTAAAAATGTAACATCTCACCAGGTTGGAATCCCAAGCCCTTGAAGATCGCCACCCTTTCAGCTACCAACCAACACCACACCCCAAGCAGAACTGCCACTGACACCCGCGCCAAGGCACATGCAAATGCAGCACCAGCAGTGCCGTTTCCCAGGTCACCTGGCGTAACGAGCCACAGATCAGCTGAGAGGATTGGTGGCGGATGTTACCCTCTGGTGATCTAACATAGCAATGGAAAATCCACCGGTTGCAGCTGATTTCCCAGGTTTTCCTTGGAAAAAATGGTGATTTTACAGCCAGCTATGTTAGATCACCACATCCCACCACAATGAGGGAATGATCATAGGGTAGTGATAGGCCTCCGCTTGGTTCCATCATTGTTTCCATGCGATGCTGCTACTAATGAGGATGGGAGCTTTTGGAACTAAACCCAATGATACCCTATCAATTGTTGATGATGATGATGATGATGATGATGACGATGATGACGATGATGACGATGATGACGGTGATGACGATGATGACGACGACGATGATGACGACGATGATGATGACGACGACGACGATGATGATGGTGATGAATAGTGGCTGAAGATCGCGGACGATATGGATACCTGTGACCGCCTGTGACTGTTGGGGACTGGCAACCAAACAGATATACACACATTAATTTGTTTGCATCATGTACATTCCGTTGATATACTTTGCGCCAGTTTGATATATCCGGCTATACCATGTCAGACCTCTTGTGGCTGGTCATCAACCAGCATTACGCCCATCTCATGTTGAGCTCATGAGCTGTCGCGGCTGTCGCAGCACAGTTCCAGCACCAGGTGGCGCCAGTATTCCGCACCTTGCTGAACTTGTCTTGTCGCGAGGTCAAGTACTTGAAGGCATTGCCCAAAGATCCAAGCCTTGAGTAGATGAGAGGATCCAAGGTGTCAAGAACCAACTTTTTTGGATCTCTTGGCCAGGGCATATGGGAGGGTTGGCCCTGCCTTGAGCTGACGTGGAGTAGGACAAACATAGGAAATCAGAGTGGGATGAAGACCGCAGCTGATCCAAGAGGACGGCCTTTTTTGGGATGACCTTCAGTGATTCGGTGAATCACCAAAAAAAAACCCACATCGCTGGAAGTTCAGCCATAGTTATGCTCATGGAACGCCCAAAGCAATTATCATCTTTGAACCAAAACGGCATTGTGGACGAAGTTGATGATACCAATCGATATCGGATGGCAGTGGCCACCCGAGAAATGGTCCAGAGATTTGGTCAAGGCATCAAGCGATTGCTTGGATTCGTCCCAAGTAACCAGGCGAGAAAGCCTTGTTCACTCTTAACTGCCTGCGAATTCATGGGTGAAACCGACCCCTCTTAATCAGGCTGGTAACCCCCTAAGCCATTGTTCATCCATCGTTCAGTATGTTGTGTCAACCATTCTTGGCCTACTGGTCAAGCAGCTTCATCCTTCATATCTTAATCATCGGGCTAAGCCACGGATGGAGCAGCCAGTCACTGGAAATCGGGGTCCAGCCATTGGGAAACCAGTCATGTGGCCTACTATAAGTAATTTGTAAGCTTAAGCGACGTATGGCTGGCCATTCTCAATGTCTATGATTGATTATGCCGACTATAGTGATTCCTCGCCAGTGCAAATTTAGGACACCTGTGGGTTACAGTTACATATCATCCTTGCTTCAAATTTTGAGCGCTCTTCACCAACCATCAGAAACCATCGTCGACCATCTACCATTTGGTTCGGGCACTCCTGGTCCCCCTGGCTCCCCCTTTAAAGGCCCTTTAAAAAGGCGGGATACCCCTGGCTCCCAACCGCTGCCTCCCAACAGCCAGCCATGAACGATCAAGACCCACCAAGACCCTCATCACGATGGCCAAGCTGCTTCTTCACCAAGCAATAGGCCAAAGCTTCTCGATCCTAGGACCCCAGCGGCTTCATATTGCCGAACTGGTGGATGTTCTTCAGCGCCACTGCGTGACCACCGGAGAGTATGTCTACAAAGAATCCGTGGGCAAAAAAAAAGATAGGATTTTCAGCCTCCAAAATATGGGTTATTGGGTTGTTATCTATAAAAATGATAGTTTGGGAGCCGATGGATTGTACCATTCAAATATGTCGACGTATGTGCGTGCGTGTGGTATAGCATCCAACATTTTATTTACATATGTGTCGAAATATAGACTCAAATAATCGATGCATGCCCATACATATGAACATGTACTTTGAGAACTGATACGTGGATTAGTCGTAAAATTGGTACGTACACCTGATAAAATAATACTGCTTGTCTATAGCAGTTCTGCGTCCAATATTTGAAAATGGCGATGGTTAAAGCATGTTTGTAAATTGACACAGGTGTGCGTTATGGATTGTTGTGGAATATACAGTACTTTGCCACTTTCCATGTATCTCATACAATTTGTTTAGACTTTTAGCAGCGAACATCGATGCTTGGCATTGCTTATCTGGCACAAGGAAAGATTCAAAATGTAAATGTCACAGGTCAATACAAGCACAATTCGCCGTAGATAGAATTCACAGTACGTCACTTGTTGGGTGTGTCCCTCTTGTTGTGGCTCATCCCCTACTACTGATTGGCTGCAGCCCCAAGCCCCACAGAGTGGAACCCCCCTAATTCCAACTTGGTATTTAGGTTGGTCAAGATTCGCAAGTACAATTATATCAATATCATATATGCCACTGCCGCGGTAGTCACCCTCGCCCTAACCCAAGCTGCTCTCCCCTACCATCCATGGTGGTGCCCAGTCGTCATCCCCAGCTGCGACCACTGGGCCCTGCAGCTGAGTTGCGGAGAAGTTCCTCTGCTGCAGTTCTTTTTGCAGCTCCGATTCTTCGCGTTTCTGCTCCTCCGTGGGGTCCACCTCCAGGGCGCTGAGCCCCATGCGCACGCGCCTCAGCTGCGGTGCGGTGCGGTGCGGGTTGTGGTAGGTCTCACCGTGCCACCAGTGAAGCAACGAAGGAACCAAGGTGGAGAAATGGAACTAAGCCACCAAGATCAACCAAAATCAACCAAGCAACTAACTCAGGAACTAGTTCGCCAATGAAAGTACCTTTGACCAACCAACTTTCATTAACTTACCAACTAACTACAGTAATCAACCCAAGCCGACTGGCCAAACCAACTCACTAAATCCAATGAACTTTTGCAACACATCAACATACCTCCATTCAGCCAAGCTTCTCCAGCGCGGCTTGTAGTTTCTTCTCCTGCCATCAGCAAAGGCTGGTGCGGGCTTACCGCTGCAGTAGCTGCTGCACGCTACCAGGTACCAACTTACCACAATGAAGGGGACATCCAACGACGGTTCGGCTCTTGATGCAAAGGTGACACGTCTTTCAAACACTTTTCCGAACCAAAGCAATCCAACAAAGGAACTGGTAGTCGGCGAGTCCCTGGCTGTGGCAACACTTGAGCAAGGTCACAACCTATGATGGTTGGGTGGTAGCCACTTTCAGCCCGTGGGGATCCAACACACAACCATCCTATGTGTAGTAAACAGCTAGGTTGATAGCCCGATTTACCATCAGCCATCCCGTTCCCAACAATTCTTAAGCATGTGAAACTATTGGCGAATAACATTGCATGAATGATTGATAATTCGCAATCAACGCCAAAAAGCATTTGCAGTATCAGTTGATCATGGTTGATTGTTCTTGGCTTTTCCACTCTGAGGATATCTGAGTCACTCTGGGTTTCTATTGGCCACAGCTATTGTGAGAAAAAGTCTAACCTTGAAGAATGGAAACAATAGAACGTCCATATTGACAAGCTCACCATTGATTGACCACAAAATAGGTTTGACCCATTATTCGTCTTTGTCATGAACGTCCATTGTGAATGACCGCTATGTACCACTATAATCATCATAGTGATCATGATCCACGTGCCCATCACTATTGAATACGCCTGATCGTATTAGATCGTGGCATACACCTGACATGTATAAATCCATTTGTGGATAACAACCATATAGCACTGAATAATGACCAACATAATTAAACATGAACCAACCCCATGTAACCACATCACAATCCACATTCATGGATCCACTATACATCAACATGAACCACTACAATCACCTACAATCAAACACTATACACCATTAAAATATGACCATCATTGAATGACCATCAATAATATGACCACTATAAGCAATGCCATTATTGTTTCACCATTATTGGTGATTATTATCCCCTATTATTAACCTACATTATTGTTATTATCCCCTGTTATTAACCATTAACTACAGCTATGGTATCACCATTTTCACCACCACCATGTACCATCAACGTCCTCACCGCTTGACCCGAAGTCGTCGTGCCTCCATCTGCCAGGTCTCCAGCTCAGGTTCCGCTTCCGGCTCCTCCAAGGCCACCGTTTGGGGCGTCCTTGGTGGGCGCCGGCCTCCCCAAGGTGGCCATGGGAGGTTTGGAGCTTGGGAGTGGGCAGATTGGTGGGTGGATACCCTCCAGTAAGCTAACCTGGCAATGGATTTTACCCATTAGTGAAACCCTGGGAAACCACCAACAAATGGTGGATTTTCCATTGCCATGTTAGTTTACCAGAGGGTACACCTGAAGATTCAGCAGCTTAGTGGTTGGATATGGCCGATGCTGAAGATTCAGCAGCTTGAAAGCTGAGATTGATCACTGGGAAGCTGCTGCTCAGAATCAGCTTGGCGTAGTAGCTCACATCTATGGGCGATTATGATGTGTTGAAACAATGGCTCTCCAGCTGCCTAGCAACTCATCATTCACGTATGGCTTGTGATCATTTTTGCGGATGGTTCCTATCATTCCATGATGTGGAGCGATCATTGTTGCGACGCTGAAGGATCCTCACCATCAACATCCAGCAACTCAACCGGTGAAAACAAACACATATCAAAATCATCAAAGAGCTTGGTAGCTGGCTTAGAGTGTTAGTAAAGCAAATCCAAGCATCACAAATGATCCCCATATACTGGCTCTGCGCAGAAGTAATTAATATGCCTCCAAGCTTGGGTACCCTATTCGTCCCTTGGAAGGCACCCATCCAACACCTTGACACTCCCAACTCCAGCTTTTTCACAAGCCGATGAATCAGCCACAATGGGACCATCAATGAACCATCAATTCACCAACAAAAGGAACCATCGGACAGCCATCAATTGACAGCACCTAGGAATAAATCTGCACTGGGATCCTGTCTCCCTGCGGCTCCCACAAATGGCAGGAAACGCGCGGAACTGTCGCGAACGAGTGGTCAGCGCGAAAAATACCAAGAAACCAACACGAAACCCATGATCAATGAAGCATGTTCGTCACATGTTCATAATAAATCAGCCATTTCCCATAATCGGCCAGTTTCAACCAAAAAAATGCCTGCCATTTTTCCAGATTTCCCCTGCTAGTTTTTCATCGAGCTTCCAATCTTCAGTGAGACCTTCAGTGCGACCTTCAGTGCTGATGTCCCTGCTGGCCCTTCTGGGCGATCCCATGGCAGGATCAGCCTCAGCTGCCTCGGGCGCGGCTGGGCGCTTCTCCGTCTTGCGCAGCACGCGATCGGAGGCTCTGTCGATACGGTCCTGGGGATGCGTTGCACGGACGGACGCGGGACGACTCGTTTGGGACTTTCGTGCCCCGGGGGAGTTGGAGGAACGGTGGCTGATCCATAATGATGATCTACTTAGTGATGATTGTTGGTGATCTAGGTGGTGGTGGCTGATGATGGCTGATAGTGATGTATAGTGTATGATGATGGTCAAAAACTACATGTAAACAAAAAATGATCTGGTCAGCGATGATGGGTACTACATATTAACCAATGATGGCTGATTATGATCTAATGATCTAGTTCATGATGATTGATAGTGACCTAGTTAATGAACGGTGGCTGATGATGGTTGATAGTGATCTAGTTAATGAATGAGAATAGATGTTACATGGTAGCGATTGGTTGGTGATGATGGCTACTCATGACGGCTGATATAGTGATCTATAGTGTATGGTGATGGTCATATACTACATGTGAAGAAAAAATGATCTAGTTAGTGATGATGGCCAATACTGTACATGTTAACCAATGATGGTTTACTATGATCCCATGATCTGGTTCATGATAAGGATTAATGAATAAGCATTGATGAAAAACATGATTATGATCTATAATGATCTAGTTCATGATGATGGCTGATAGTCATCTAGTTGATGGATGACAAATGCCGATGTATGATACATGGTTGACAATGATTGGTTGATGATGATGGCTAACTATGACGGTTGATAGTGATCTATAGTTTATAATGATGGCGCATATGTGAATACATGCAAGGAATGTTGATCTAGTGAATCTAGTTATATATTGATGATGGAGAAGACATACTCATAATGATGAAAAAATGATCTATGATTGTTGTTTCAGCAATAATTTGGCAGCGCAAAATCGCCCTTCCCTCCTTGGAGAAGGAATTCCAACCACGACCAGCAGTGCTGATGATAGAACAGCCCCTAGCATTCCTTGATCAACACGCCCAAGTGCATCAACCCGAGTTGATAAATGATGGCTAATTGTTGTGAAGGGGGTAAATCTGTATTGAGAAGATTTGAGAAGCCCGTGCAGTTGATGGTAAATCACCTGCTGTTTGAGATAAACTAGGGGCGATTCATTGATGTGGATCCACCATTTATCATCATGGTCAATAGTGATGATTCTAGCAACACCAGCTAAGACAAGTAAAATTCTCTGACCAACATCTGATGACATTTGCCACCCGAAGTGATTGGATGCTGTCGCACAACAGCACCACCAAGCTTCGCTTCGCAAGGATCCAGGGCCCACAATTCCAATGAAACCACCAGCACCATCTCCTTTCTTGGAACCTTGACGAGAGAAGGAATGGAGGTCGCACCCTGGTTGTCCGGAAAGACCCTACGATATTGCTGGTTCTTGTTGGCAATTTGACCCTACCAGTCACGAATCACCAGTGTGACCACGATGATTGTCAACCATGATCAACCTTAACCAGTATCAACCACAATTCATCCAAATCAAGGACCCTCAACCATACTCGAGCATATTCAGCAATGAAGATTCATGATAAAACAAACCCAGCAATTGAAAACCATATCTGAAACTGACCACTAGCCACTATGGTTTGCAGCTCCCAACCACAATCGACTAGTGTCAATCATAATTATGCTCTGCCAACTGAAATGTGTGATCAACCATGATTGATGATTAATGCTGGGAGCTTCTTCGCAGGATGGGAATGTATTATGACAAGTTTTCCACCCGCACATGTCCGCCCCTCCGTGGGCTTCAATTCTGGAGGGTTAGTCTTCTTTTCTGAGGGGGCGATCCCAAAACATCTGGCGGTTACTCACAAGACGGGGCCCCCAAATCATCCGGTTCCAATCCTTATTAATCACCCATTTTGATGAACCCCCATACTTTACCAACAAATCCATATATATATATATAATCATCCATGAATCATCCGTAAAGAAACCATGCAGTTCTGGTTAGCCACTGAGCCCTCCATCAACGGTTCAGGTGCCCCATACCGCTATGCACATCAACGGCAAAGTCCGGGAATCGCCGGGAGTCGTTGTTGCGACAGGGGACCCCAGACGAGTGCCCATCATGGGAGATAACCCACCACTATGAATCACTACATCATGGTCAGTTTAGTTCGGAAAACAAAAACTATTGGGAGATAACATTGGGAAGCTATAATCTTTAAATCCCGTAGCCCATAATCATGGGACATAACATATGATACCATAGACTATATTAATGCTTCGCTTACTTAGGAAACTGTCGCAATTTAGTGGGAGATAACCACACAATGCTGCAAATTGTCGCCACTAAATTTCCCGAATCGTCAACGAATCATCAACTGACAATCATTCATCCATTTTGAACCGTCACCCTCCTCATTTTAGCATCAGCCTCATTCCACAATGAACCATTCATCAACCATTTGATTCAACCAATTCATCCAAACCAATTCCCATTCTCAACCATTAGATTCAGTAGATCCAACCATAGATCCAACCATTCAACCATGAATCCAACATGGTTGAATTAGATGGCACCCATTAATCATCTATGGATGTTGAATCAATCATCCATTGACCATTAGATTCAACGATCCAACATTAGATGGATCAACCATATTGATATATCCAATTCAACCATTCTAGATCCAACCATTCTAGATCCAACCATCCAACCCAACATCCATAGAATTCATCCACCACATCCACGGTCCCGCGCCTCCACCAGCCTTGGAAGGCGCCGGCGGC
>VSDK01013596.1:206912-223854 GCA_009767595.1 Symbiodinium kawagutii
GCATCCCGGCGTGGCAGGGGCCCAGTATCCGGTCCACTGCGTGACGGGGAATGGAGGCATAACCATCGGGCTGATCACTTCACGGACCATGGCGTTTGCCCCAAATCCCATGGGTTTTTAATGGGTTTTTATGGGTTTCTATCCTTTTTCCCAACCTTTTTTTGCTAGGGTGTCCAGAGGGTCTTTCCCAACCTGGAATGAATAGTCACTGCACCCTGAACGGGCCCCGAAAAAATGAACTCATTGTCATAGTTCCGGAGGAGCTATTGACCATCTACGGCCACCCAACCAAGCAATCCCGACTTTTTTTGAATATCTTCTTGGCAAAGTTAAGCGTTTGCATGCGCTGGTATCATGGGATAATCATCCGCGTGAACCAAATTGAAATCACAAAAAGTTGTTCAAAGCATTTGTTTGGGGACGGCTCCCAGAAAGGGGGCCCGAATCCAATAAAACAATTCACCAACTTTCCCAACTGAAACTTTACCAACGTTTCCACCTTCTCACAATAGCGACCCCCCAAAAATGTTTGATTCATTTTGGTTCATTGCCACAACTGATTAAATTTCATTTTGGATGATTTAGGGGCTCCCCTTGAGAAACACCCTGCCTGAAACTCCCCAGGATTGATCAAAACGGCGCCAAGGATCAGGGATTCCAACCATTGCAAGCTCTCAACCCAGCTCTGGAGGCTGTCGGGCGCACCTGCCAGGGTTTTCAAGCAGATTGGTGGTTGGCTTTGGTTGGTTGACTTCACTTGGTTGGTTGCTAGGACTAGGACCACCTGTGGTGGGCTGACTTCACAGGGTTGGTTGCTGTGAGGGTTCCCGGAGAAGCAGATTGGCGGTTGCCTGTGGGTGGCTGACTTCAGGGGGTTGATGGGAGCTTTACGGATTTTATGGGGTTGGTTGATGGGACTAGGGCCATTGATTGATGGTTGGCTGACTTCCTATGGTGGGTCTCCTCTTCTCTGCCCTACCTTTCGTTCTGCTCAGCATGCACTTCACGTGGTTGGTTGATGTTGGTTGATGATGGGCGGATTCCTGGACAAGCGGATTGGTTGTTGCTTGTGGTTGGCTGACTTTATGGGGATGGCTGTTGGGATACCATTGAGTCGATTTACCCGTCCCAGACATGGTTCATGCTTGGGCCCTCTTAGTCTTTCTACCAGGGATATCCAGGGATTTCCTTTCAGCTGCGGCTGACAAGTTTGACCACATGTCATAGTCATCAATGATCCTGGTTCGACCTGATCTTCAGCCAAGACAATTACCATTTACCAACTCAATCATGATCAACCAGCATCAAGCAGCTCCAACCACTCCCAACTGGTTGATGTACCTCCAAAAGATGCAAGGATTGATATTGTCCTACGCTCATCCGCATCCGCTGATCGGCGTGCAAATTTGACTGTGGCACTTGATTAGCCTCCTTCGCTTGACTGCCACAACTATGGAAATAAAACGTGGGTCTCCCCACCAAAACAATGTCTAAACAACACTAAGAAACATGTTTCGTCCAGGATTCTGTACTTTGTCTCGGACTTTAGAGCAATCTGTGAGCTAGGCTCGCATGCTGCAGGTTTCAATACTGTGAATTTGCCACACAACAAAGGAAAAAAGAAACAGAAGATCCCAAACATCATTGCTGGCTGTGCGCCCAATGGTTGATAGTGCCTATGAACAAACCTAAGCCGCTGTCGCGCTTCCAGCTCTATCGCATTAGTGGCTACGTACTCAAGGATGCCAATATGAACTATCCTTCACAACCAATCAACGTATAAACATTTACATAAACATGGTCAAACATGTTCACGCAATCGGTGAACAATGACATACACACAAATGTGTAAGACTGTCCAAGCGCATGTGCACACACCAACACAGCCACAGGCAGTATCCAAAAATCTACGGTGCATGGCATCCCCTGTTTGATTGCAATAAACAATTGAGAGAGATGGCTGCGGGTCAAAACCCCGTACCCCTGGTTCCCCTATAATTAACCATTGTCTCCCTTATTATTGTTGGTTATTATTCCCCGTCATTGATTGGTTAATATTGACCCATAGCCAAATAAACAAGATATTCTGCTAAAATCTTATCAAGCCGCCTTGGAATGGTGCAACAGGTGCGCCTGTACCAAAGCAGGCTATTCCCCTAAAGTCAACCAGCTAGTCGACCAAGCTTTTCAAAACTGCTCAGGCTCAGGTAGTTCATTTACCCTACCCGTGCCAGGATCAGGAAGCAGTTGTAGTTGGTACATCATCCCTATTATTCTTACTGATTAAAGCTTAGTTACATTTAGTACCAACCACGGCCAACCAAGCAAGCCAGCAACCAACCAACCCAACCAGCCACCAACCAGCAGCTATCCCCACACGCCTGTGGGTCCGCCCTGTTGCTCCCAAAGCATCACAGCTTCATCGTCCAGACCCAGCAGGAACCTCATGGGCGCGCCGACAATCCCCAGTCTACGAGGATCTTCCTGCTGGCGAGTTGTTATCAAATTGATCATGTTCAATAAAGTATTAAATGTCAGTCAGGTAATCATTTTGTCAAATTGATTATACGTATCAAATGTTCAATACTAGTGGAATGTAATAAATCAGTACTGATCACATTTGACCACTACATGTTTTAAAGCAAAGCTCCTTGGACCATTCAATCAGCATTAACGAGTCACACTAAATAACATAAAACCACTTGTATGACGAATAGCGGTTCACACTTGCATCATTCTATGGGTCTTTCTCTCAATAGGGAACCCCTAAAAATGGCAGGTTTATATCCACAGTTGACTACGATTGGATGACTAGGGGGTACCCTTGTTGTAAGAACCCCCCATACACTCGAATGGGACACATACACGGACCATACAAGGTGGGCCCCCCTGGCTATAAGTTGACTAATAAGCCACTTAACTATAATTATATCTCGAATAACTGGTAGTTACCCTAGTTATAAGCCAACTTAGCTAACTAGGGGGGCCCACCTTGTACCATCATCCCATCACAACTTCGGTGACAGGAAACTCCGACCATCCCGAGGGCATCGTGTTCGCCTGCCAGGTGCTGTGGTGGCTATGCCATGGCACAGGTTGGCTTCGCGTAACTCCTCTTCACCGAATATGGCTATGGGCAATATCATTAGCAGTAAATACTAGCCAGCAAAGTTATAGAGAAAACAATTGGTAATGATGGTACACCAGGGAATTTGATGGTCGAATGGTCATGGCTGATCATGGTCAATGACCCTCAGGAGTTGATTGACAAGTTCATTGCAGTTACGTCAAGGCAGGTTGATCATCGCTAATCAATGAGCAGAAATGGTTCCCACTCAACCATTGTGAGCTACATTGATTGCCGGCCCCATTATTGCTGCCAAATGATCTAACCCTGATTACAATCAACTAGACTATGACTATGATGAAAGTTTACTGGCCAAATAGTGTCTTCCTATTCAAGGCAAACCATCGATGATATCCATCATGGCCATGCGACCATGTGGCCCTGCCCCAGCCAGTCGATTCCACCAACTTCTTTTGATCACCACGCGCCTGCCATGTTGAGGAATGACGTGGTCAAAACTTTTAATCTAAATGTTTACAGGTCACAGTAACTACCAGTTGTGGTAGATATAGCTTTAGGACCAAAGAGTACGAGTCTGTAACGGGTCTCTTCAGCAACTAAAGAAAATCGCCGCTTTTTTTCCCCCGCCCGTGACCATCTGTGTCACCAAGTATGTCGTCCATAGTAAGGTCGGATCTCATCCTCTTGCGAAGGGCTTCTCTCCTCAAACGTTGTTCCTGCAAACGTTTTCGAATCAGTGCCTGCGCTTGTTTTCGCTCTTCTCGTTCTTTCTTCATTCGCGCATTGCGGTGGGCTTTCCTCTGTCGCACCACTCTGCGCCGCTCTTTGTCGAGCAGCCTCTCTTCCATTTTCAACATGCGCCCCCATCTCCCAAGAAGCTTCTTCAAAACCAACAATGGGGAAGGCTTGGAATTTTAAAAGGCCTCCGCAGCCGTGAATTCTTGGGCCGAGTGCAGCGAAAATCTTCCAGTGCCATTTGTTGTCGCTCCCACGGCTCCAAGGGAGTAAGGGTGGACCTTTCTCTGAATCTTCGAGGGCGGTGCTTGTTCCTGTCTTGCATAGCCATATGCCCCCGCTCCCAGCTTTGCAACTGCGCGCACCGGAACTCACTTCTCGCCGCGTAGCTTGTACGGATCTTGTGGAGAAGCGCTGTGCTGTCGGCGCCTATCAGTCCCCATGCATCAGCCACGGCTTTTTGATAAAGGCCCCATGTCGCTTCGAGATCTGCTGGGCTCTTCCACCAATAGATGCTTCGACCACGTGTGTTGAATTGTGAGCGTTGCCGGAACGGCTCGAAAATTTTTCGCATTCGAGCCAGTTTCTCCAAGCTGTGCACCCTGGGTGTCCTGCAACATCCCACCGACTCTCCAAGCAAAAATCCCGCACTTACCACAACCACAAAGCTCAGCCTGAGGTCTGCAAGGTTCTTTCCATGCTCAAATGCAGATGACTCGAGCGCGGCCTGCAAACGGTCCTCGAAAGAGTTTTCTGGAGTTGATTCTGAACCCTGCATCTTTTGTTTCACGGCTGTCAGAAGGATTAAATAGTCAAGACAAGTCTGCAAGTCGGAATTCCTTGTGCAAAGCTCAACTGCATCAAAGCATATTCCTGCCTCATAAGAAGACGAGCCATTTTTCCGTATCCAGCCAGCCTTGCTTGTGGACTTTGCCTTAGATTCTTTTTTCTTCCTTGTTTTCTTCTCTCTTGCCTGGAAAGGAGGAGCAAAAGCCTGCGTAAGAGTCTTCCTGCTGGAGGTAGTCCTTGGCACAAATGGCAAAGCAAGAGCACAACTGGTCCTGTGCAATGACCTGTTACTGTTCGGAGGTTCAGTCTCGCCTTGCATTATCATCTTTTGACTTGCTTCAGGGGACGCCAATGCTCCTACCTCTTCTCCACCCTGATTCTGCCATTCCCTTTGTGCATCAACCATCCACTTCTCCAGAATGAGCCTTTGCTTCTGCGAAAACTGGTTGGCGATCACATCGTTCCGCTCATCTCGTGGCAATCTCTTCAAGAGATCACGAATCCTAGTCAACAGCTTGCTTTGCTTCGACTGAAATGCTTCGGGCTTTTTTGGCTCTCTTCTCACATGGCCAGTTTTCTGCTGCTTTGGGGCCTTTCTGGCTGCTGGCTGTGGAGTTTTCTTGGTTGCCCTGCGGCCATCTTTCTTTGAAGGCGCACGCGCACGGCTCTGGGGCCGCTCCCCAGCTGACCCTGCCAGGGTTACGTCATACTTCCTGCGGGCTTCTGGATCAGATAATATCTCCAGTGCCTGGTACACCAAGTGAAAGGCCTCCTTGCTGCCACCTGGCTGTAAATCATTCCACAATCAGTTGGGATATGTTGGGATGTTCACCACACTAGCAGCGGGGATTTCAGCTTGGTATTCACTAGTCTTCTGGCCATTCTTGGCCCATACCAAAGGTGTTGGCGTTCTATGCCCCAGCATCATCCGTGCATGCTGAAATTATATTCTTTATGGATTGCTATTGTCAGACTGATATCATATTGGGTGGATGGGACTGACCCCAGCCTTTGTCAGGATGAACTTGCAAAGCCCTCCTCTTGAAAGCCAATTTGATCTCATCCAATGTAGCAGCCTGCTGAACTAGCAGCACGTCATACAAGGATTCAGCATCCATCAAGGCAGCCAGGTCTTCGGCGACCCCCAAACACAGGGGTGCTCATTTTTGACAGTGCTGCAGCCAGGCAGTGAAAGCACAGCAAAAATGAAACATGATTTGTAAGCCAACTACCATGAGTCACCTTTCTGTAAGCATGGAATCCAATCTTCATAGAAGGGCCGAAAAGATATATGTGAATCAATCCTGGAGCTGATGTGCCTACTTGAGGCTGCAAGTGTCTTCATGTCATATTACCGGCTGACTTGCATGGGTGGGCCACATACATTTTGATGTTGTTGATGTTGATCAACTCGAACCCAATGATTCAGTTTTTGCCTGAACTTGATGGCTAGACACGCTGCAGGAACACTTGATGAATCATAGGGCCGCCTGGCCCTGATGTTCACCATCTATTTTCACCGCCAGGTTGATGTTGATGAGGAATCACCCCGGAGGATGAGCAGAAATGACATCAGAAAGTCATCCGAAGACTATTGGAGCCACTGGATCAGAATCATCCACTTGTGTAATTATCAGTGATGGCTGTGGATCACTTGAAAAATAATCCATTACGAGCCATCCACTTGAAAAAAAAACAGCTGCTCATGGCATATGCTCCAATCGGCCATCATGCGAGCCACTGGTAAGCAGCATGAACCATTTCCCCAAATTGTTGACTTGGTGGCTTCTCAAAATAGAAATACCCCCGACTCATCCAAGAGTTTGACAGCGACAAACCCACCATTTTAGTCTCCCCGAATGGCTTGAGAAACCGACGCTTGTATGGTTCCCTTTGGCATCAGCGTATCATCTGCCATCAGCTTATCAACAAGGAAACCGCGCGTGCCCCAGCACTGATAACCATGTGATTACCAAGTTTCACATTCTATGGTTAATACTATGACCTTCCAGCTGTAACTAGGTTGTTTCCAAACTAGAACCAGGGTGTTGACAAACACATGGGAAAGGCTCCAACTCGCTGGGAAAGCTGACCCAACAGTGAGGTTGGTATTGACACACTAAGTGATTTAATTTCTTGGTTCGTTGCTTGATTCGTTGGATGGCTGGTTAGTTAGTTACAGTAACTGTAACTGTAGTTATAATTGTTAGAGGTACACGGTGGAGGTTAACAAGCAGTCTACCAGCTATATTGTTCTCTAGCCGTCATTGTGGTTGATTTCTGGTTGCTGACTATTACCATTCATCTTTAAGCATCATTGCTCATCAAATTCATTCATTGCGCCTTCTGTTCAGCGCCATCAACTCAAGACCCTCTGTGTTTTCGTTCTTTTCGATCGCCCTCTCAACGGGCCAAGGGCGGGCAACTTTGCCACCAAACCCTCCGGTTACGAAGCATTGTCTTTATCATGGAGCCAGCCTCACCCGCCTCAACATCTGCTCGCTGCGATGCGCACAGGCGAAGTGCCTCTGGGAGAACCTGGTGGAAGCTCGGCCCTGGATGAATGATGAACTGGTTGATGGCTACAAATTGTCCTACCTATAGCTTCAAGCAGTCCTTCTCTACTTCCGTATTGTCGCACCCCTGAACCCCTCACCATTTTTTTTGGGGGTTAAGGAGACTAATAAAGCCACTAAGCTACAATAGTATTGATTTTACCCATGGCTTGGCAATGGCTACAGTAGAAACCTGTGGCTAATGGCTGACATTGATTAATATATTGGTTACATGCTGTTGTTGACCTTCAAGCTCTCCTTGGGTTCGAACAAGCCGCAGGGCTGACGACGGCGCGGTCGCAGATCTTCCAGAAACCACCACCAGGTTTCAGGCTTTGCTGCAAATCCCAGGCATTTCTAGGACCCAGAATCTGGGAAGAGATAAGGTCAACCAAAAAAACGACTTTATCAACCTAGGCATGTTATACTAACCTGCTATTGACCATGGTCAACCCCAAAAAAAACAAAAAGAAAACTACTCTATCGACCTAGGCATGGGTTCTTACCTTACTATCAAACCTATGCCTATTGGGGGCCGGTGTCTATTAACCAAATACTGAACCATCTATCTAACCACCGATTTAGCAACGTTCTAGATGATTACTATCGACCTATTGTCATTTCTCACCTACAAAAACCCACTATTAACCATCATCTATCGCTTAGCCTAGCTTTTTTTTTGGTTTGATTTTGGAAAAAACTCACTATCAAACCTACTAATCAAACCGGCCCGAGTATGGTTTATTAAATCAACTTGCTATGGTGATAAGATGATGGTCTGAACCCTACTATGGCCATCAACCATCACCACCTCCTCTCAAACCATCATCTCATCACCAGCGCCAGCCTGCAGGTCCCTGCCCGCGCGAAGCAGCGCCAGGGGAAAAGGCAGGGCCAGCACAGCAAGCAGCGGCCAGCGGCCCATGGCAAGTCCATGGCGCAGGTAGCTGTGCTGCCAGGGGGAAGCTGTGATCAGATTTCATCAGAATCATCAAGCATCTGAGTATAGCAGCGTTTACCATCCATTTTTGGCCACTATCAACCATTATCAACCATCACTGCAATCAGAAGTTGGCATAGCTTTGGAATCAATGATTGCTTATGATTCATAACTTTCAAGCGAGCCGCTCGCTAGAACAGCAGCGTGCAGAACAGCTGCTCTTGATGCCTGTGTTGATGGCTTACATCAAGAATTCACCGGCAACTCCTGATGGTTTACAAACTCAAATTGCCTAAAACCCAAGCAAAAAATCATGGATCACTCAACCAAACCTATGGATCAAACCAAACTATTTGACCAGAATGCCCCATGGATCATTCAACCAGACTGCACCAAACCAAGGCAGGAGAGCCATAGGTGTCGAATGCATCATGGTACGGATGTTGATACGTTTGGATCTAGGTCTTCGCATGCGAATCAGTATGGAAAATCGTGCGAACCACAGCGAATCACTATCTTTATCTAACGCTGCTTCTGTGTGGTTGTTCATTTGTTCACATTTGCTCACATTTGTTCACATTTGTTCAGCAATATTCCTACACACCCTTAGCATACACATGATCATGAATTTAATGATGAAATCGTAGGACAGCCCCCATCACGTCTAGCTCTCATTTGTGCTCTCATTCTTCTGAAAGGGATTTAAACCGACAGCGAATCCTGAGAGCCAGATTCAGAAACTTGCATCATGACAAACATGATGTGTAGTCCTCCGCTGATGCCCGCCATGTATATAATATAATTAAATGGGAATTTTCATGAATTTCAATGAAATGTGGTGACATGGCCACTCTCTATTTCCTGATTTCCACCTCAGCGTGGGAAGCAGCACACTGTGGCATCTTTTGCTTCAGCAGGTTTCGCTGGTGCTTCCTGCCGCATAGCAGGGCTGGGCTGGTCCTCCCATAGTCGGCAGCGACCAGCACAAGCAACCGCACGGGCCGAAGTTCGGTACCGGTGCCCACCGTGGGGAAGACCAGAAGGTTCGAAGCACTTTAAATGCCTCATTTCGCGCACGGGCAGCCAGCGGCCAGTAGCCCTCTCCAGCCAGGAAGGACAAGTTATT
Source organism: Symbiodinium kawagutii (assembly GCA_009767595.1). Taxonomy (NCBI): domain Eukaryota; class Dinophyceae; order Suessiales; family Symbiodiniaceae; genus Symbiodinium; species Symbiodinium kawagutii. The sequence goes on from VSDK01013596.1 coordinate 216,146, forward strand.
CCTCAGCACATCGAAAAGCACAGGGAAGAATATGAACAAGCACCAGGTCGGAAGAGTGGCACCGGGCGCAGCGCCCACGGCCCCAAAAAGTCAAAGTTTTTATGCCATTTTCTCTTGGCCCGGTTGAAATCCAGCCAAGCTGCCAAAGTTGTAAAAAGGCAAATTGAACTAGAAGCGAGCATTTCCTGACCTCTCCCTGAACAAGTAGCCACTTAGCAAGTTGCGGCGTGTCGCAGTATGCAAACAAACTATAGGGAAGTCAGCCAGAGAAACCTCCATTTATCTGGTCACCCAAATTTGTCGCCAAAGCTCCCCCACATGTTCGGAACCCAAATGCTAGCGCGCTTTGGGAAGTGGAGGCCCCAAATTTGAGAAACCGACGCTGCAGCATTAGACCATGTTTCGAAAACATCTGCGAGCAGTGGTGCCAACATCAATCACCTCACTCTGGCCACTATATATCGCAGTGTAATGGCCTGGCATGAGCTCAAATTGGGTAGGCTCATGTTTGGTGATTGTTGATGTTGCTGGTTGTAGCTAGTGGGCATGGTGCTGGCCAACCCCAACACTTCTCCCCCACTGTTATGGTGGCTTCACCACTGCTCGCAGGGGTTCGCGACACGAGATTCTCGTCTTCCTAACGACTTGCGTCCTCTGGGCGCGTCATCATCGGCACGGTCCAACCTTGCCTGCTTCGAGCATGGTTGAAACCTGGAGCTGCTGTTGTGTTTCTTTATTTTTTCGGGGCTGGGTAATGTCTGGGAAACTAACCTGGCAATGGAAAATCGCCTTTTTTTGTGGGAAACCCTGAGCAACCAGCTACAAATGCTGGACTTTCCATTGCTAGGTGAGTTTGCCAAATGGCAGGAGTGCTTGTGGTCGCCCGCGTTTCTCAGGATTCTGCACCCAATCTAGTGGAGCTTAACCCGCAACTGCCTGGTCTGCAGTTTTAGGCAGTTGGGTCCCACAAATCCAGCGAACCTTCGTGGTGTAGACCAAGTGTCATTCTGTGGCAAAACATAATTTGAATAGAGCTGGTGTAGAATCGAACATTCAATGCTTGCCACAGACAACATGCTTTTGACAACACTGTCTCTCTCTCTCTCTCTCTTTCCATCGTCAACTCCGGTCAACAGTAGCCCTATGAATTTGAATAGATGGGGGCACTGCATCACACATCAATGTTGCCATTCATTGCCATTCCCATCCACTACTTAGATGGCCATGCTTCAATCTATTTCACCACCTGTACGTATTTACATAATATGATGTAATTGTGCATAATAATCTTGACAATGATTTACATCTTCGTTGATTCTCCTATTGGAAGTGGCGACGTGTCCAACAGCACCTCCTATCAATGCACCGACCTACTAGAGTGAAGACTCCTCGATGACTGCGGGATTGGCTGAGGATGTCTCCCCTGGCCGTGCCCAGTCAAGCATCAGGCTTCCGGCCAAGTTCGCTGCGAATGGGTCTCACAGCATCCAAGTAAGGACACGATCGAACCATGCGAGATGCCATGCGCTAGCTGCAAATCATCATTTCCTCATTATTCTTCAACATGTTTTCCACCCGAAAATTGCCATGATCATAGCATGTTATCACATGGTATTCTGCCATGATCATAGCATTTATTCACCATTTTTCACCATGTTTTCACACATGGTAGATCCAGCTGGTACCACCAACACCACTTCAACCAGCGCCCCAGAGCAGGTGATTCATCCAGTGCCATGTCCACTCAACCATGGCCAGAAATCAGACCCACTCGCAGGAATGGAAACACCCGATGCCCACTGGCCGAAAACTGCCTTCAAAACAAGCTCCTGTGCCTTGTTTGATGGAGGTTCCTCTTGGTTCATGTTGTTTGGCTGGTAAATGTTGAGCCGCTGCTGGTTGATTTTGATCTTGGCAAGCTATCATTGGTGAAAAACGAGATTAACAAGTGACCGTTTCCATGAAATTCGTTGACCATTCACCGCTGGAAAGCCGTATGTCTGGATGTCCTGGGAAAAAACCGAACTGTTATAAACTGGCTGGTGGCTACAATCCATTTGAAAAATATTCGACAACCAACCAACCCTGTGTTGATACTAGGGAAAATAATAAACATCTAAAATCACAAACCAGTAAACCTTTTGAGGCGGCTAACCATGGCGAACCCCTATAGCCTAGTTAGACCCCTATAATAGCTTTAGCCATGCTATAGGTCAACCCCCTGGGTAGCAAACCATGGCGAACCCCTGTAGCACGTGGGCTTCGGCCAGTGAGCGCAGCTGACGACGGCAATGCCGGCACTGCTCCCTGGGGCGCACCATGAACCTACGGGCCCCTAGTGATCAACCATCCTGAACCACTAGAAGGAGATGGCAACTTGATTATATCTAATTTTTGCATATTGCATGCTATATATAAAAGATGTGAATGCTATCTACGCAGATCTATTTGGCCACTATTAAACATCTATTGATTAGCCAGTATCATTAGTAAGTACTTTAGGTACAGTACCAACTGAGTTACATGCATCAACCATGATTGTGGTTGGTTGCTGACCCTACCCATAACTTTGATAACCATCAGTACCTAAGCCTGATTTAACATTACTACCCCTCTTCATCGACTGTTCTTTAACCATTTCGCACAAATCATAATCAACCAACCTCACCAACCAACTTCCTTACCAACTAACCCCTGGTATGCCATAGTATCAACATGTATTAACCCAGCCTAAACCAACCAGCCCCCTGGTATCCCTTGGCAACCCAGCAACCACCAGGGGCGCTCCCATGGTCTCCCAGGGTTCAACATCGCCCAATGGGCGGTACGCTCGCGAAGGAAAACTCCCCCAGGCCTAGCAGGGGGGGCAGCAGGACTGGCAGGACCCAAATGCTCCATGGAATGATGGGTTAGATCAAATGGTTGGATTGGGATGGTGATTGGGATGGTGCTTCATAGTGGTTGATTTCAAATGGTTGCATGGGGATGGTTAATGATGGTGCTCCATGGTGGTTGATGATGGGTTGGATCAAACGGGGCTTTCTCAAAATAGGGGGCTCCTAAAAATGGATGGTTTATTCTTAAACCTGAACAATAGTGGATGATTTGGGGGTCCCCTAATTTGAGAAACATCCAAATGGTTGTATAGGGATGCTTAAGAATGCTTCATGATGGTTGATTCCAATTGGTTGGAGAATGAATGATAGTGATAGTAAATGGTGGTTCATGGTGGCTAATGGTGGTTAATGGTGGTTAATGGTGGTTAATGATGATTATATAGTGGTGTTTAATGATGATGGCAGTTCATGATGGTTGATAGAGGGTTGATAGTGCTTTGGTAGTGATCGATGGTGGTGGCTGGTGGTGAACGGCGGTGAATTGAGGTGAATGGCAGTGAAGCACTACATGATGATTGAATAATCTATCGATCATGGGGGCTAACAAATAGCTTAAGCTCAACAATGAAAGAATGATGGGGTTAAATGGTGCTTGATCGTGAGCTGATAACGGTTTAAGCTTGCAAGTTGATGATCAATTCGTCCCAATCATGTCACGGGGCTACCAGCAACAACAAATCACCCCTTCTCTCGTCTCCTTCTGATCCTCTTACATGCAATCATTCCAAGTGTTCAGAGTTAATTTTAAATAAGCCCCTACATTTGATGGCAAAGCGAGCTATTTATGGATAAAACTCATGGCTCATTGGAAAGAAATAAGAAAAAGTGTCCAGGGTCATTCTTTCAGATTGCCTGCATTTGAGATGACTGCCTACTCTGAGGTGACAACACCCACATCTTTGTGATGAAGAATGTCAGGTTCACGTCTGCTTAGGTATATGGCTGTGGGTCCATACCCTGTACCCCAGCTGTTCGCATCCCATACATGACCAAATGTTCACTTAGACATTTTTTGGATGGGTTGGCTATGATGAATTAATTGATATACTGTGCACCCGCAGGCATCCTCTACAAGAAACGGAAGGGGATGATATCATCGGATGATTCCGTGGCATCCGGCGGAATCCAAAGGAACAAACCGTTATCAAGGGGCCCCCAAACCTGGTCACCAGGGTTTCTGGAGGAGTTTCTTCATCAACATGTGCCAATTGCTGACCAAGCCGTTGGCCACTCAACTGATCACTGGTCAGTGGCTTCAACCCCTGTGAAAAAAATGAGTCAACTAACAAACTCTTATTAATTACTAGGGAAAAATCTTTGAAACCACCCACCAAATCATTAATAACCTACTAGCAGTGTTTGTTAAAGTTGGTCACCAGGGTCAACTGATCATTCTCAACCGAAGAAACCCTGCTTGTAGGCCCACCTGTGGGACCATCATGAAACCCTGATGCGACCAACCATGGGTGAAGCTGCCCAACCATGGAGCGACCCACGGCCCTTGCCCCATGCGATCCCCATGGGACCCTGGTGGTGTTGCAGCCCAGGTGCTGGGGCAACTGCTGAGTCTGCTCTTGGCGACTTCCTTTGGTCCGGCACGGGACTCGTGACCCTTCCGCCACTTTAAGCATTGAGCCGCGTGGGCCAGGATCGGCCTGGCGTGGCTAGCAGCTGGTGGGCTGGGAAGTCGTGCTTGCCGCTGGTTCCAGCTGCTGGTGTCTACCGTGCTGATCCCAGCTCCACATCTGATGGATGACTTGGATGACAGTGGTAGCTAGGCTGATGGCACATACTGGTGACTCATGGTGTAGTTTCCTGTCATTTTGGTTGACCTGATGCATGGTGAAAAACCAGGGAAGAACAAGAAACAACAGTAATCAACATGTCCAAATCGTTGGCGCTATAACTTGGCAATGCTATGGTAATCAACAACAAAAGCAGCACCAACCACAGTTCGCCACAGTGAGCCCACATTACCAGCCCCAGCCGTGGAATTTCATCCAGCCGTAGTTTGGCAGCCGGTTTCTTCCACGGCATTCCACCAGGTTCCCCCATGGCACAGCTGGTATCACATGGCTGGTCCCTGGCCACCCGCGCCTTAGGCTGTTGCTCTTGGGGTGGTGTGCCTCCTGGCGTAGCGCAGGGCTTGCGACGTGAGAGCAGCCTTCATAAACCCTGATTCATACCAAACCCCCAGAAAAGTAGGTTAACAACCCGGAGAGAATCCCTTATCAACCCCTTATATCTTTCCAAGTTGGGCGAACTACCCCAACTTAAAACTTCTTGGGGGTGATGAAATAATAGCATCAACATCCATAAACCAGTTATAACCATGGGCTAAGTCATCCATAAACCACTTAAACCTCCAAGTGAGGTGAACGAACACCTCCCACAACAACCGGGAGCTTGGTGCCCGGTCACTGCCACCAACATCCAGCCAGGGGCTCCTGCTCGGAGCCCGGCTCAGGTCGGACCTCGTTGCGAGGCGAGGTCAAGTGGCCCTCCGATTTGGAGTCCGTTTCCTCCGACTGCTCCTGGCGCGGAACCAACCGAAACTGGAGAAAGTTCATGGCGAATTCGAGCCATTTCATGGTGAAAGACCTGGTGAAATCACATGGTGAAATAACTAATGAAATCACTGGTGACATACCTGGTGAAATTCTATGATGCTGGTGGAGTTCTATGATAGGACTAGTGAATCACTGGTGAAATTCTATGATGCTGGTGAAAATTGGTGAAATTCTAGCTATTTGATGGCATAGTTCAAGGAACCATCAAGGGGTTATTGATGGGAAATACTGGTGCAAGACTCCTTGAATGATGGTCTATGATGGTTGGTCACGGTTGACCATTGTTTCCATGGCTTGCTGATGTTTACTGACTGCGAAATGATGGCTCGATGATGGTTTATGATGCTTTAATGCTAGCGACCTACTTCCGCTCAATGACGATCTTAAATACCGTTCACTATCATTACTATCATGGACCATTCTTAATCATCCTCAACACTCATCATTCGCATTCTTAAGCATTCTAAATTATCTTCAACCATCATCTTCAACCGTCATTACTACCTTCCGATTGGAACACTCCTGGCTCCTTAGCTCCCCCATGAAAAGAGTATAGGAATGATGCCCCTGGCTAGAAAACCGCTCCCTCCCAACCAACAGCAAGATCATCAACCATCAATTTAGCATCATTTACCATCATCAACCATCATAGTGAACCATTTTCATCATCCCACATCATTATCAACCATCAATTTACCATTGTTTTGCCATCATTCTGAACCATTTTCATCACTTTTTTAACATCAATTCACCATCATTGCCTGGCCAAAGTTCACTCACCACCACATACATCACTCGCCGTCCCCTCCTCGGCGGTTTTTTCATCCGGAGGTCGGCCCTCCTGGCGACGCGGCGGAATGCCAATGGTGGATGATGGGCCATCCATTGCTCAGGATTGGTTAATTGACGGATAATTGATGGTTAGTAAGGATGCTTAATACGGATGGCTAATGGTGGTTGATGATGCCACTAATGATAGGTAATTGATGGTTAATAATGATGGTTGATGATGAAAATGGTTCACAGTGACGGTTTGATGGTGAAAATGGTTCGCAATGATGGCTCATTGGTGGCTACCAATGACGATGAAAATGCTTAATTCAGTAGTTAACCAATGATGGTTCAGAACCATGCTATGAAAGTTTCTTGGTTTATGATCCCTCATGGTTAACTAATGGCCAACCATCAATGATTAACTTATTGGTTGATACAAGGTGGACCCCCTAGTTATAAGTTGCTTAATAAGCCATAAAATAGTTCTAACTACCATAACTGGTAGTTACCCCAGCTATAACCCAAGTTAGCTAATTAAGGGGGGCCACCTTGTAATGATGGTTGAGGAAAATGGTTCAGAATGATTCACTCATTCACCATTCGCCTGGCCCTGGTGCTGGCGGGTAGCCAAGACAGAAACGGCTGATCTCGCAGGAAACCAGCACCGTTTTTTCTGGTTGGTGGTTCCAACCCTTATGAATAATGTGCTAGTCAATCAACAAAGCAGTGCTAATACTTGTTAATACCAGGGAAAATAAAACATGTCCCAAACCACCAACCAGTTTGAAACTGCAGGAGTTCTCCTGGCAGATTGTCGTGCGGAGAAACCGCCCAGAATATCTGAGGGATGCGACTGAATCTCATGACTTGCTAGTCGTGTCAACCTGACTTGATGCAACTTGATGCTCACGAAAATGTTGGATCAACCCGACTTGCCAGTCATGCGGTGATAACTTGCTCACGAAAACGTTGGATCAAAACAGCCCTTTACCTGTTGGAAACCACCAACCATATCTATGTAGGGACTCCAGCAGCTTCTGCGGGCACGGCAGTAAACGACCCCTTGGAGACTAGGAGAGTCTTATCTAATTACCAATGAGGGGTTGACCATTACATAGCTGTTTTCAACATTTTTGGCCAACTTTAACGAAAAATAACCTAGACCAACCACAGTTCAGCATCATGAACACCGTTGCTTGACCATCAGCCTCAACCAAGCCAAGCCAATCCAACCAAACGAAAGAAGCAAAGAAAAACCAAACAATTTCCCACAACAGCTTTCACAAACAGCAACCGACGCATCTTCGCCTCCATGCTTCCAACATTCTGAAGCACATCAGGAGGAGCCCTGAACACCGTACGAGGGTGGCGCGGCTGGGAAGCTACAAGCCATGGCAATGGGTGGCAAATCCGATGGTTCGTAAGCAACATTGATGGCTGATAGTAGGGATGGGTAGGGGAATAAGCC
>VSDK01013596.1:223896-280420 GCA_009767595.1 Symbiodinium kawagutii
TGTAGGGAAATAAGCCAAAATTATGGCAAACAATGGTGGTTGATGGTTGATGGTTGGTTTAAAATTACGGGAAATCAGCTTAGATAAGCTGGCAAACAATGATACATGGTTTATGGTGGTTAAGGCGCTGGCTTAATTAAGACAATGATGGATAATATTGATGTTTTTTTAACTGGTTCGTCAACAAAAAGCTGGCCAAGCAACAAGGATAATTGGGATAGAATGAGTACTGATGGATAGCGATACTATGTGATGCTTCAGTTGATGATGGCGAATGATGGCTAATGACTCTCCACCTCCCATAGTTACATCTCCCTTGGCACTTTGAAGCACTGGCCGAGCACCAGTAAAAAGGCAAAAATGCGCTTGGCATCATCATAACCCTCCACACAATCAAGCCCAACCAGGATGACCAAAACGACCAGTTCCCAATCTCCAAAGATGAACCACTGATGCCCCACACCACCGGTGCCGTGCTTCCAACCGTTGCTCCCCGGTATCGGATCCCCCGGTGCTACGCCGGTGCTGCGGCCCAAGGCACGTCTCGGTCCCGGATGGACCGTGCCCTGCCAAGTTAATGCCAGCGGAGTTGGGCACTTTTCCCTGGGCGCGGGGGGTGAACGGATCTTGGGAGAATGATATGGTGGTTTCTTAAAATACGGGACCCAAAAAATGGTTGGTTTTTGACTATAAATGACTATTAATGGATGATTTGGGGGTACCCCTATTTTGAGAAACCACCATATGGTCATAGATGTTCACCCATCCATATGAAGCAGCAATAGTAGCTATAGATAATGGTTCATGTTCCAATAGTGGGGGATAATGACCAACAATATCCAACAATGATGCTGGGGGTCATAGATATTAAGCAGCAATGGTAGCGATAGTTAATGGTTAATATGAGGGGAGAATAACCAGCAATTATAGTTGGAAAATAAGTTAATGGTTCATGTTAGGGGAAAATAACGAACAACCAACAAGTATAGGGGATATATACCAACTATATGGTTATGGGTCAATATTATCCAACCAAGAATGGGGGATAATAATTAACAATATCCAACAATAATAGTGCGTAATCATGGAAGATGGGTCATAGGTTTCAAATTACACTCTGACAAACTCACCTGGAAGCTAGAAACCGCCATTTTTTCACAGTAAAGCCATCAAACATTGTGGATTGATGATGATATGATATGATATGGTGAGTCATCAACCGGCTGCTAGGAACCTTCTCAACCACGAAGGTACGAAGGTGCAAGTGCTGAAGCTCAGTGACCCAGTGCAATGTGAGTGAGGTTACTTCTTGGTGGGCGGTGACTTCCGAACCGACTTTTCCGGTGGCGGCTGCTGTTTGGGCATTGGGCATGTGCCAAGCGTGTCCCAGGATTCCACTCAAGAGCTATTGGGAAAGCATTATCGAATATTAACGACGTGCCACCATGTGCCAATTCAAAACATACAAACGCGAATCAGCTTCATACCATCCGTTAAACATAGGACGGCATGTTCCGATTCTGCATCAAACATTCGTTATTGACCAACCATGAGCCAAGCGTCAAAGCATCCATAAACCACCATTAACTATCGGTTTCACCATCAGTGACTTATCAGTTTCATCATCAACCATCCGTTTAGTACCACTAAGCCTGAAACCATCACTTTATCACCATCAGTTTATCACCATTATTAACCTTCAGTTCCACCATATGAAACCGCTGCAATCCATCAGTTTCTATCAGTCTCATTATCACCATACATCACCATTAAACCATGGTGATAGGTAATTTAGCCATCAAACCATTAAACCATCTAGTATCATCATATAACCATCAGTCATCAATGATTAATCACCATTTATCACCATTAAACACCCCTTTTTTTACCACCAACCAACCATCAAACCATCACTTCACCGCCCCGAACGACACTGTGACCCAGCTGCGATTTGCAGCTCTGAACCCCGTTCCGCCAACAACTCGTTGGCTCCTTGGGATGTCGTGGATGGGACGGCCGAGGAGTTGATGGGTCATTGGTTGTCATAGGCCATCATTAACCATAGGTCAATCTGTTTTATTACCAATGACTTAGAATTAACCATAGGTCTAGTAAGTTTTGGTTAATGGGCTAAATTAATTGCGAATGACCTATCATCATTAACCATAGGTCAGTCACAGCCATTGATCTACATTTGGTTCTATGGTCATTGGTAAACGGCTAATTTTTGGCAAACTAGAACCAATGGTTGACCAATGGCAAATGATTGACCGATGGTTATTATAGTTCATTGGTCATTGGTTAATTGATGAGTTGATGGTCAATTTATTGAGTAACAAACTATGAATTTCATTTAACATCCACCATTTTATCGCCAGGGTTATCCAATAAGTTTCTTATGGAAACCGATCTGGATTGTAACGGCCGTTGAGGGTATATTGGAGATACAAAATATCGAAGTCATTGTGATCTAAAAGTGTTTTTACCATTCATTATTTCTTGGCAGTCATCAATATTTAGGTATGCACGCTACAGTTACTGGTTAACCATTCATGATTTTGTTGTTTGGTGTAGAATTGATCATGCGAGGTTTGGGAGATCATTTGTTCCGAGGATTTCTCAGGGGATGCATGGGAGAACAGCGATGGATATATTGACAATGATTGATCATTAATCTAATACTTAGCTATTAACATTGACGAATGATTAGTCGACTAGTTCAGTTGACATTGGCGGGGGGTAACGGCAATGCTCACTGAAAACGGATGTTTATGGATACTTACGGTGGATAAATGTGGATAATGTCAATTGATAATGCTTGCAACAGGTTGATCGCTGCCATGGATCGAACTGGTATTTCATTCTAGCCACCATGAGCCCCTAAAACTATCATTTTTATAGATTATAACTTATAACCCATATTTTTATATATTTTGGAGATTTTTGGAGGGTAAAACCCTACCTTTCGAAGGTTTTGTGGGCTTATGGCACTGTTTCAGAGCTGCCACTGGTTCCCCGTGGCTTCATCCCCTCGCGAGCTCACCAGGGCTCCACCAGGCCAATGAGCCGGCGAGGTGCAGGCCAACCAACGAACCGTCCACCAACCCCTACAGCATAACAAACAAGCTAACTAACAAACTAACCAACTAAGTATCATAACTATTACAACAGGATGGTTATTACTAGTTTAGTTAACGGCTCGCCGTTCGTTCTGTAGTTATTACAAACTAACTAACTAAGTAACTAGCTAATTATAACTAACTAACGAACGAACGAACTAAACAAACAAACAAACAAACAAACAAACAAACAAACAAACAAACAAACAATCAAACAAACAAACAAACAAACAAACAAACAAACAAAAAAACAAACAAACAAACAAGTCAGGAGATTGAATTCAGCAGCAGCATTGGCAGCCCTGGTTGGTAAATCATTTATATTGATTTGGTTCTGAGTCAGCCATAGTCAACCCATGCCACCCCATTCAACCCTGTCTCGTCGAACAGAACTCAACCGGGTGAGTCGCACGCGTACGTCTTTGTTGGAATCTTCGCCCACCAACTCACATTGGCCATGACCCAGGATTTCTTGCTGCAAAGTGGTTATCAGTTGTCATCGTTGGCCACTATTTACCACTAATCGCCGAGCCATCACCCGTCATCAACCATCATCAATCATTTTCAACCATCATCAATCATCATCAACCATCATCGACCATCATCAACCATCATCAACCATGATCGACCATGATCAACCAACAGTAACCATCACTACGTAAGCACCACCATTCTGATCCGCGTTCATGGTCAACTGAAAAGGCGAGCAGGTCCAGACACGGTTGACATCCTCGTTCATCTCATTCACAACGTCTGGGCGGCAAAAGGCTGGATGAGACATGAAAACCCACGCTTCCGTTGAACATGAAGTCCTGAAATGGAAAGTCATAGTGAATCAGCCGGATCATTGTTCCTTATCATGCTACATTAGATGCTAGTAGACGATGTGGCTGATGGCCAAAAGTTATTCTCGTGATGATTGCACTGAAGTGAACGGGTGAGCCCCAGGCTTGCGAAGGAAGTGTGCTATGGCACACCACCGGATAGTGAGCGCGTTCAACCCCTTGAATGATGCTGATGAATGATGAATGATATTGAATGATACTGATCCTCCGTAGGTTTCTACAAGTAGTGGTGCCGCCTGTCGCTACAAAAGCTGAGCTTCTCCAACGTCCGCGAAACAACGTTGCGCAGCTAGAAATGCTCTGACAGGGAATGGATGCATGGAATTGGTAGATTCCAGCAGCCCGTGAACCATCAAAACCATCATCAAATCATTCCAGTCCAATTCTCGCAGAGGTCATTTTGCGTGATTTTCCTTTATACTCAGCTGAGTAAGCATCATTTTTTGCCGGGGCGTCACAATGGGTTTGCCCCGATGGCCAGCCTTCGCAACTTAGTTGGGGGCATCATAAATCCACAAAAAAATCCACCACTGCACCACTGAACCATTGCTGGATGCCCACCATCCCCAGCCCATAAGATCCCCGGCCCGCCTTTCCAGGGCCGGCATTCTGCCCGTCCCAGGTATCGGATCCGGAGGCGAACCATGTCCTGGGCCGCCAAGGGAGCCTCCAAGGGGAACCCCCCTGGGACAGCATTGGGAACCCCGAAATGGTTGGTCCATGACTATGAATAATTAAAATTGGATGATAACTCCGGGTCCCCTATTGAGAAACCACGGAATCTACCGTGGCAATGGATCATCAACCATTTAACTGTACTGGGAATGATAACCTAGGGATCATCACCCATTGAATGGATCATCAACTCTGTTGGGAATGATTTGATGTTCATCAAAAATGATGGATTGGTCCATGAATGAAAATCAAGCATTGAACTCTGTAGATTGCTCACCTATTAGGAATGATTTGAGTTTCGAGCCCACGAGATTTCCGGAGATCGGAATCAAGCCTCCACAGTTTTTCTGTAAGTGGTCATGGATAGCCCACAGCATAGGAAGAAAACATCTTGAGTAGCCTCAAGGTCCGACAAGCACCGGTGACCGGTGGCGAATCCCTGCCGGATGGCCGATCAGGGGCGGATGACATTGCCATGGCTTGCTATCAACCCCAAGATCCTGGTTGTAAGCGAAGGGCTGAGAACAAATAAGAACAATGACGCTTGGCTTGCCCTCGGGAAAGGACGTGGAGGATTGGCTTGCCCTACAGCATGGCAGCGGCCATGCAGGGAAGAAACAATTGATGCTTAGGGAACTTGAGGGCCGACTTGCAAGGAACAAAACGAGAGGAAACTTCGAAGAGCCGGCAAACATCTCCCAAGCCAACCCAATATGCCTATCTGCCGATAGTTCTCCCATGATTTCCCCATCCAAACAGGCAATCTTCCAGTTCTTAGCCGGCGGTCGGAAAGAACCTGGTGGTGAAACTGGCCAACTACGGTCAACCACTGGCTGCCATGCCCCAGAGCTTCCGATACACTGAATGATAAACTTCCCTGAAGGCTTGCGTCTCACAAGTCCTGTATTATCAGCCTCTCTAGGTATCATCACCTACCTATGATTGATGATTCCAAAAAAATCCAAGATCCCTACTACCGATAGTAGGGATATTCCACGACGATTCCTCAGTTGCTAAAGTGGTAGGGATGTTCCAAGCATATTCCAGCCATACTCTACCCTGATCACCCGCCACCTGGCCCTTCCCAACCTGAACCGCTTCGGTGCAAACACGGAAGAGGCCCTGGAAGCACCGCGTTTGTTTGCCGATCCGAAGCTCCCCCCTGATGACGTCTTTCTAACCAACACTTCGTGGTTTCTCAAGTCAAACGGGACCCCAAGTGTTGGTCAGTTTGTCACTGAACATGGTTAATATTGGCTGATTTTTTGGGCCCCCCATGACTTGAGAAACACCCACTTGGTGGTTCTCATGGGTACCCGTTGGGAATCCCAATATAGTCATAGAGATCATTGATACATGTTGCATGACATAGGTAATAAAACTAGTATAAAAACAAATGGAAAGAACCATCGCAAATATGATACACTACGATGGATTTGTATTCAATGATTAATTCACATGATCAAACAACCTCATAATCTACAATCTAATGATATCTCTCTCCATCGGCTTAAAATCATCGAGAATCTCAACGCAATCATCGAGAACAGCCTGCACCTTTTTCCCTGGATTTCCACCCTCGATCAGATTACAGGGCCTTGTTGCTCACCACCATTACAATTTGAGAATCGTCAAAGTCATGATAATTAGCCACTTAGTTTTCTGAATGGCGAATGGCGTGATGAATGGCGCTCAATTTGCCACTGATTGGTCAATCGATATCACCATCTGATGGCATCATCGGCCGCATCATCGGCCACTATTAACCATCATTATCCATCACTGACCAATCAACAACCAACCATTCAACAACCATGCCACCATCAACCACCAAGGCCGCCCCCCGGGGCCCGGCGACATCTCGCCTCTTCTGAGATGAAGCCCAGCTTGTGCACATGGATCGCTGCACCAACATAGGTGCCTGGCAGCTCTCCCAGGCTCGCTAGGCCCTGCGACGTGGATCATCACGCGTAGTAACGGGGTAGTAAGCATGGTTGAACCCTAGCCAATATTTATGAGTAGTATAGCCCCCAGTTAGGGTACTTACTAACGTCTCAACAGACTAGTGGCAGTGAACCTTGTTTTGGGATGTTCACCGAGGGGTGGTCGGTCTTAAGACTCCGCCATAGACGTTTCATCCCCTGACTGTGGATGCCCTGTCTGGCCCAGGCACGAAAGAGATAGATGCCCCGATCTTCATATTCCTGCGGCCGTCGCGGCGAGGTCAGAGAAGATGGTGGCAAGCCCCTCCCAAATCTCCCAATCAAATTTTTTTGTTGGCGGATTGTTTGAAAAAAAATTATGACCTCAGTTCAGCAGGGAATCTACCCATCCTGAGACGCCCCAGGCTTTGGTTTAGGAAGAAGGGATGAAATGGACCACTTTCCCGTCGACAAGAGAGTTGAATACCACGGATTTCTTTGCCATAGACAGTGTGCAGAACTCCCAACCCGGACGTTTTGGCCTGCTGGTAATCGAGTTCTTTGCAGGGGGTGCCCTGCAATTTATATAACAAATTGCCAATCATCATCTATCATACCCTCAATATTTTTTTGCTCCTGGTTGCTACAGGTTCTTTGCTGAAAAGTTTGGGATAGAGGCTACAGATATGGGATCTTCCGAGAAGATCTGAGACTGGACATTCAACCAACTAATCACCTGAAGTTGTTGCCAGGGCTCCGAATCGCTCGAATTGCTAGCACAGCCCAAACGGCACCAAGCAACAGCTACCCTGGCCATCAGTGGCTATATCAATGATGATTGACCGTGATAAATTAGTAGTGTGACTGCGTGTTCACCATCATGAATCATTCAACCATCTAGTATCAAGGTGAAGAATCGTTTGCCCATAAGATCCCACAAGTGAACACCCTGCGTGGCTCCAGATTCCTGCCAATCTCCATCTCTCCGTTGCCAGTCTCTCCACCGCTCTCAGGTCTCCATTGCCAATAACGAACTTGATTATAGGTGCTTCAGCCACCCCTAATGGTGAACTTCCACCGCTAAATGCCCGTTGTAAACAGGAGTTTGGCAACACTAGATCCAATTTATTTATACAAGAGCAACAAAGAGTCTAGGAGACTGAAGATTCTCGCAAACAGCTAGCAAAGATTCCCCCATCGTAATCTAATTGTTTCCCAGCGTGCCAGTCCTCTGCCCTTTCAATCGAATAACGTGATTGCGCAATTAAGGGAGGCTTCCCTTCTGAATAATCTTTGTCCAAATGGTCGATCCCTTGACGAAATCTCTTTAAAAACACAGCTCGAGAAGCTCACAAAGGGTCCCCTGTCAACTGTTGATCCACCTGATGCCCTCGTTTAGAAACCTCCCCAGTCCCAGTATATCCCAGTTTTGGTGAAATATATTGTCTAGGTATTCCTATCTAACCACTCTCATTACCATTTATCTCCAATGGATCGATGGTGGTCATGATATGTCGTCATGATCCTATCATCACTTCACCCCTCGAAGCGCTGGCGCCGCTCCTTCTTGGCACTTTCTTGGTCTTGAAACTTGTCGAGCTCACTGAGGTGCTTGTCCGGCTCCTCCACCTGAGGAGCAACGCGCACCACCTGTTCCTTCCCCTTGGGACGTGGTGAAGCCCTTGGGACATCCCCATGGACCATGGGGTTGTACAGGCTCTCATGCTCACCTCATTGTGGTAGGGCTGAGGATGGATCCGGGCTCACAAGCAATCGTGGCTGGTGCCACCTACCTACGCAATGATGTCGTTTCTACTACCATCGTCCAAGCTAAGTAAGTAACTAATTACACGATGTCCAGGTCCGAGTTACATGATCTCCGGAGCCATCAGCCTGCTATGCTATTTGTTGGCATCAGCCATGATCAGCCCCAACAAGCCGGTGGGTTCTGCACCTGTGGGGCTCACCCAGCCCTTGCGCCTGATGGATGAAGGCCGCCGACACCATGTCACCCACCCCATATTCGCTCGCGCTGCTCGCATCGCCGCTCCGTTGGTTCATGCCTGTGAGGCGTTCCGCGCACATGAGGTCGCCTTGCCCGTTGTCCCCGAAGAAGAGCATGGAGCACTCCTTGGGCAAACTTCGTAATGCGTTGACTTCTGCTGTGTCGCACCTCCCCGCGTTCGAAGATAGGGAAATGTAGGGAAGACACCTCCTTTCATGAGGAATCTATTGGAATCTTCATCGTGTTTTTGGGGTCGGAGGTGTCTTTCATGGAGGCATCCTGGCCCCTCTGGTGGCTCCACCAAGCCACACTGTACAGCTGCCGGTACTCCACAAAGGACTTGATCTTGTCCTCTCCAACGGGCCGCCAAACGTCCTGGGAGCATGCTGAGCTCAAGAGGGCTGGTAGCTGGCTGGTAGTGACCAACAGAATCCGACGGAATTCAACCACCAACTGCTGTTGTAGGGTAGTTGGCTGATCTTTGTTGGGTACTACCAGCAACAACGGCTGAGAATTGAACCACCAACAACTGCTCCAATCAGCCAAACCCAAAGACCAATCGCCACCGCAACAACGAAAGGCCAAGGCTGGACGCTCTGCGGCCAGGCTACGTTAACTCTGCTCTCCTTCCTGAACGCGAACGGTGCCATCGTCGTGATCCACGGAGCGAAAATCAGACTGTGTCCCATCATCGTCATCATCATCATCGTCATCATCATCATCATCAGCAGCAGCAGCACCACCACCACCACCATCATCATCATCACCATCGTCATCATCATCATCATCATCATCATCATCATCATCATCATCATCATCATCATCTATCATCAGGTATCATCAGGTATCATCAGGTATCATCAGGTATCATCAGGCATCATCATCTCTCGTATATACCATGTGGCTTCCCAAAATTGAGCAAAGAACTTCACCCCTTATACTGAACTCCATTTGTTGAACCCTGCACTCTAAGGGGCGGGGGCGGGGGAGCATTAGGAGGGATACAAGTACAGCTATCGATCATTGGCCCCTATTGCTGCTTATATTCGGATCCAATTAAGCGCAAACATCAAAAGAGCGCATGAATTGCATATTTTGGCAAGTGGTTGGACCGAACAAAAATGATACAACGACCAAAAACGGCTGCTGGTGAGTAGTTCCTCGCCGTTACGAAGGCATGACAGCTCAAGTTCTTCCTTTCGGAGAGGTGGCTCACGGTCTTGGTGCAAAAAAATGTCAAAAATCAAACTAATGATCTGATTACAGTAAATACATGATGATTTATGGATATGCATGGTGCAATTTTTTTGCCATGGTGCACATTTGCGCACAGAATAGTGGGGATATGCAGGGACGAGTCCCATGATCAAGACATACACCTCGAAACCTGACGGTCATGCAGCAGGGTCCCAGGGTAACCATGGGTCACCATGGGTCACCATGGGCCACCATGGGTCACCAGCAGGGTCACCCCCTGCCACCATTTTCCCACACGGGCCAAGTCGCCGGAGGCCAGTGGTGGCATAGAAGCTCCATGTGACCAGTGCCATGAAGGCTAAGAAGAAAGCTGGAAAGACAAATGGGAGGACCCCCAAACCTCGGCTGCTCATGGTGATTGTTGACACCCAAAAAAGCTCCCGTTCATTCAAGTTCATCCCTTACTGTTGATTCACTGCGGTGTTCAACACCTTTGAGAAAACCTTATGGTCATAGTTTGGTGCCTTGGGATACGAACGGTTTCGCGAGTTTTGGATGCCCAGTCGAGGGACTGGTGACAAGCTGAAGACTGTGCTACGAACGGTCCAAACTGTTGGATATCAATGTTGATAAAGGCAATTGCTGGATTTTAGAGAGATACGTGGGAAAAGCACAGAAACTCGGGAAGCAACAGCGCTGGCTGGTTTTTGGCCACCCCATGGTTGGGACAATCCCAGAGATAGATGAGAAATCGATTTGATATGAAACAAACAAAAGCTGTGCGACACCGCTCATCATCATCATCATCATCATCATCATCATCATCATCAACATCACTCTCAAAGTCATTCCCCATGACAGGCAAATCTCCGGGAACTGAGTCAATTGTTCCATGATGACGCCAGTGGATGTGCGCGTCAACTCGCGAACCTTAAGGTTCACGAGGGGGATGTCCACAATCGCATTGGGTGACTTGGGTGAAGCCGAACTCTGCGAGAATCATTTTTCGCACCCCAAAAATTGGCGTGGTCTTTGCACTAAGCTATGGCCGCCCCACTGGCTGGAACAAGCCATTGCTGGTGTAGCTTCGCTTCAAGCACCCCCGAGGCCAATGCAGGCTGGCCACATATTAACAAAGCCTGATCTTGGCTAATGCCAACGCATGCACAGCTGGTGGCAATTGGTGGCATCTCCAAGGTATCATATTCTCAAACCAGGCAAAAAATCATTCCAACTCAGAATCACGACGTGTTTTGCCCACCGGTTTCCGCCGCCCACATGCCCCTAAATTTGCCAAGAGTCAAAAATAACTATAACAAAGAATAACGTTCGTACACATGCTGCCCGCCACCGCGTTTTTTGGATACATGAGGACCTTGGATGCAAATCAGGGGGGGCAAATTTCGAGCTTTTTCCCCAAAGCTCAGTCCCAACAACTGCGCAGGCTGCACAAGCACAAGCACGTCAAGGCAACTGCCTGCACATGCACCCACGTGGAAGCCAAGTGGCTACGCCAAAGATAAAAGCTAAACCGGAGGATTTCATCTTCCCTGCCAACAGGGTGGGCATGCAATGCCTCAGTTGGAAGTGAGAAGTCAGGATCGAAGCGGCGAATGGTGGCGATCTTTAACTTGTTGCGTTCCAGTTTGACACTCATCCGGATAGGGCAGGTTGGAGTGGAAGAGATATTTGTAGTGGTACCATGGTACCCTCTAGATGTCTGCAGGCAGACCTTCAGACCCCAATCAAGGGGCAATCAAAAGACGGATGATCAGTTCTTTTTCCGCTGCCCGCGATCGGCGCATGCGAATTGTGAGCAGCTCCCCTGTGGGGGATCCAAAAGCTGGACCTGCTGCTAATTGCCTAAAACCTAAAGATCTACTTACTAATCTACTACGAAAGCCATTCGGCCGTGGGCATGGGCCAAGCTCACCCCTGTCTGGGTGAGCTGATCCATCGATCTTGCATCAAGCTGATGAATATTGGATGACTATGTGCAGAGGTCAAAGACAGCGAGATGTCACGAAATGACCCATGCCCGTCATTTCCTTCAACTACTTCCAACCCTTCAACTGGTTGGCGATCGCAACACCAGTGATTTCACAGCTCGTGACTCGTCACATGGATCATGTATAGGGGGCTGACATGAGCTGAGAACGGCATAAAAAGAATGGAAACCTCCCCCCACCCGGCCCCACAACGCGAACCCTGCCATCTGCCGAGGTGTCATGGATTGCTTGGCGGTTGAACCACCCTATGAATGCGCACGTCAGCCAACCATCCCAAAGTCATTAGGGGCAAAAATATCCTGTTGTGCAGTCCACCTGTGTACTTGTGCACCCCATTATGTAGCTACAAAACGAGGGCCCCAAGATGCCTACCCTACAAGATGGGGTTTCGGGACATGTCTCCACCCTACAAAGTGGATATGCAGTGCCTATCAGTGTCGCAAAGAACCAGCAAACTACGCAGCTACAAAATTACCATTCATTATGACCACCACCAGCCAAAACGACATATGAGAAAGAAATAAAATTCATCCTTGGCATTTTGTAGGACACACTTCGCGTCAAACAGGTTCTTTACACACGATCCCAAAAACGAGTGCTACAAAATGGGTCCCTCAAAATAGTTGACTACCCAAATGTTAAAAAAAAGCTTGCTACAGAATGGAGCCTACATGATTGCTACAAAATGAAGGGTCCTACCCTCATATTTCTCTACAAAAACACGCCCGCAGAGAGGATTGTAGGGGCCACAAGGCCACCCATTGTGTAGGCCAAACCCAAACCGGGATGCAAAAATATCAAAATGCCAATCAAACCGCCAAAGAGTAGTCCTTGAACTTGTTGATTTTCATCCCTTGTCATGAACTATCAAAAAAATTGAAGCAAACCTAGCAGCCTAGCGGCATAATGACCAACAAATGACTGATGATTGCTAAAGATTTATTTCAATTAATTACAGTAAACCACCAACTAGTTTTTTTGCCAGGGCTTCTCATTGGTTGGGCCCTAACACACAGACCACCAACTAGTTCAGTGCTACTTAAAGTTGTGGCTGTTGCTTTTGGCCGGGCGCTGTTTGCCGCAGCATGGTGAGTCCATGACGAGCTGTGGAGTCTCGGTGTCACAGATTTCGACGAAGCGCTCGCCGCGCACCAAGGGACCCCCAGGCAGCCGGGGGACCGCGATTTCAAGGACGGTGACCCAAGGTGAACTGGGCGTTTCTCAAGCCAAATCCCCCAAAAAGGTTGGCTTATTAGTACCATGAGCCCCCAAAATCATAATTTTTACGGGTTATAACCCCTATTTTGGAGAGTAAAACCCTACCTTTCTAAAGGTTTTGGGGGCTCATGGTAGGAAATGATTACTGTAGAGGATGATTTAGGGGTACCCCTACTTTGAGAAACCACCAACTGAAACAACGAGGAAGTCGCTGGGAGTCATGATTCTTGATGGTTGTAGCCTAAGGATCCCCACGGAACCAATTAGAAATCCATGATTTTAGTTGTAGCCGCTCCTGCTCCCGGAAATTCGTCTAACAAGCCAAAAGCAACCTGGCATTCATCATGCAAAGTTTTTGTCTGCGAGCGGATTCCATTCGCCATGAAAAGTAGCTGAGCCTGGTGGTCCAAGTTGATCATAGTGGTAGCGGTACTGCCACAGGTACTAGTGTGCGGGGTGTAAGCTGGAATGTCTTGTAGGGTCTGCGGATGCATCAAGTATGTAACTCTGGTGCAAAACATCCTCAAGCGCAAACGGATGGCACCGCTGAAATTTCAAACCGTTCTCACAAGCTCCGGTTTGCTGGTCATTGTTGGTCCTACCCTCAATCCAACATGACTTGAAAAAGGCCATCACCAAGCAAACACCCGAACCAAAATCTTGCTGGAAAAAACCTTAGCAGTTGCTCGCCCTAATCGTTCACCGTATTTCCCCACGACGCCGCAAGGACCACCTTGGTCCTGCCCAGGGGGTCACCGGGCAGCTGGAGCGGTC
The DNA here is from genome assembly GCA_009767595.1 of Symbiodinium kawagutii. Classification (NCBI taxonomy): domain Eukaryota; class Dinophyceae; order Suessiales; family Symbiodiniaceae; genus Symbiodinium; species Symbiodinium kawagutii. The sequence continues at coordinate 237,661 of VSDK01013596.1, forward strand.
ACAGCTACCACCTGTGCATGGTGGGTTTCGGCCTCGTGGATGAAGACCTTGTTGTTGGAGAGGTTTACGCACGCCGTCAAAAGCATGGCGCCTTCCTTGGCTGATCATAGATGCCGCTCTCTGATTAGCTGTGGCCACAGGAAAGATCAGCCCCGGGATCAGCTCGCCAGCCCATCCGTGGGGCATGATAGCTTTCTACATCTTTCTACATCCAAACCTCCCATATTTGATCACAAATAAGCTACAGTTGAGCTCTCTCTCTCTCTCCAGTTGAGCTGACTCCAGGTGTTTTTTTGTCAGAGTTGGACCAAGCAACAGCTTGAACGGGAAACCATGGGTTCCTCAAGGGTTTTTCAGATGTTGCCAGCCTGCCATTGGAGAAGGGGAACTTGGTTGTCCCAGGGTGGGCGGGCGCGAAGGCCCCAGGAGTTGGTTTATTTGAATAATTATCTACTGGTGTCTTTTTTTTACCGGAGCATCTCAGAGGATCGGCCATACCACCTGCAACACAACATGCAGGCATGCGTGGATATGCGCAATAACTGGTATCTATTGGTTATACTAACTGGTTGGTGGTTTCAAGCCCATGAACCATATTCGTCAGCCAACCATTCCTGGAGCCGTTTTTTCTGTTGTGCTCCAATGCTATTGAACAGAGATTGTGACAGAGATACTAGGGAAACTACAAAATGTTTGAAAGCCACCAGCCAGCTAATTTAGGGTTGTTAAGCCAATTAACCACCAAGACTAGGGGTTGTACCAAGTAGGGATATGGGTAGCCACCTAGACAAAAGCCATGGGCAACTCACGTCGAAAAATGGCTGGACTAGTGCAGGGTCAGCCATAAGGGGCCTCAGATTTGCCACCGACACCTGGAAATCGACATCGGACCAACATTGGAGCTTTCCACGGATCACCCCGCAAGCCCTGCCATGGCCGAGAAGCTGAAAGGTTGAAGAGGTCCATTTGCCAACTTTGCGCTAAAAGATTGAGATAACCGGCACCTGAATTGGGTCGAACCAGGGTCGAACCGGCAATGGCCCCTGGAGTGTAGGTCAACAAATGGGGGTGGAACAACCGCGACCGCAAGCATTCCCACAGGTATTAGTACATACCTTGATCACTACATGTATCATTAAAATTAGCCATGATTCTTGGCCTGCTCGTTGTCATCATGAACCAGTCACCTCTTCACCAATCCATGGACCATGAACCACTCTCGCTGAATCCATGCAGCTAATTGTCAATGACCAGGTTCACAACGCCAAATATCAACCACTTAGTTTAACTTAGTTTACAGGAAAAATCTCAGGAAACAATCATATATGATGGTACACACGCCAGTTTCCAAAGGTTATTTTCCTGGTTCACCGAACTGAAACCAGCAGCCCAATGGGGGCGAGCGAGCCATCAATGGTTTTCCGCTGCCGGGCTTTCCTATGAATAAAAATCCGTATTTGGTGGTTTCTCCATTTCTAGGGGACCCCTCAAGTCATCCTTTTGGAATCATTTAGAATCATATGCTAACCATTTTTGGGCTACGCCTATGGCATGAGAAACCTCCATTTGGTTGGTTAAGGACACCACCATGGCCATGGAGATACCATGAACCATCACAAGTGGTATCCACCCACATAGCGGGGTCAAGCCACTGCTCAAAATGCAGCTTCGGCGGTGCCCCAAGCGTGGAAGCCAGCAACAACCAGCTGGTGGTGAATGATTAGTAAGGGTTGAAAATGGTTGACAAAGGTCGTTAACAACAAGAACAACAAGAACAACAACAACAATAACAACAACAACCACAACAACCACAACGACATTGACAGTGACAGCGACAGCGACAGCTGCGACATAAGAACAACGCAAGAAAGGAAACAAATCAGCCGTCAAAACCCAACAACAAATCGCACCAGAAGCTGCCAAAGGCTGAGGCTTGGGAAGCGCAGATCAACCCATTGGGAAGTGCAGGAAAGATACAAGGAAACCACTCTTAATGATCTGGTTGGCAGTTTCAACTCCCATGAAAAATATCAGTCAACCAATCATTTGCTAATAAGTACTCTTCCTGGAACTTTTCAGTAACTAGTCCACCGATGCCCACCGAATCCGATCAATAAATTATTGCTGAAAAAGCTGGTTGCTTATCAATGATTTCCCTTATTAATGATGGAGTCATTGATAGCTGTGGTACTCATAATGATTAATTATACTTATTAATGGTTATTGCCACTATTGCCACTCGTGCCACTATTACCATCGATAGTTATCACTTGCTATCACTATTACCATTCGGATCTCTTCTCCCTGTCAAATCCATGTTTTTTTCAGCAGCTGCACTTTCCTGGAAAGCTTGCCATGAGCCATGGTTGTCTATATGGCTTCCCATGGCTTCCCATGGCTTCCCATGGCTTCCCATGGCTTCCCATGGCTTCCCATGGCTTCCCATGGCTTCCCATGGCTTCCTATGGCTTCCTATGGCTTCCCATGGCTTCCCATGGCTTCCTATGGCTTCCTATGGCACCTGGCCCTCCCAACCACCAGCCTGCGATCTGCAGCAAGGGTTGCGCCAAGGCCACGGCACTGATGGCTCTGGTGCCTGACTCTCCATGGCCGGAAGATGCCGAATGATGGGTTGATGATGGAGTAATGATAGGTTGATGATAGGTCAGCGATAGGTTAATGATAGGTCAGCGATAGGTTAATGATAGGTCAATGATAGGCTCAGGATGGGTAATTGATAGGTCAATGATAGGTTAATGATAGGTAAATGAAAGGTTCATAGTAGGTTAATGATAGGTTAATGATGGCTTAATGATAGGTTAATGATAGGTTATTGATGGGGCAATGATAGGTTAATGATGGGTTGATGATAGGTCAATGATGGGTTAATGATAGGTTAATGATGGGGCAATGATAGGTCAATGATGGGGCAATGATAGGGGGTCATCACCAACAATTATGGTTAAACAGCATAAAATGGACCCTTCACCTATGCTTGGTGGTTTCTGAAAACAGGGGACGCCAAACATGTTTGAATTTCTTACTATAAATGATTGATATTAGATGATTTGGAGGCCCCCTGTCTTGAGAAACCACCATTTATAAGTTGGTTAAGATGAGCCATTCAGCTATACCTGTTACATACCATGACTGCTGATTACCCTGCTTATTACCATATGCCAGCGGTACATTGATGAGTTTTCGGCTTAGATGCCAGAAGCAGATTTGATGATGATTTTACTGGCAGTAGCTAGGTTGATGATTTTTCAATGGTCATGACTAGATTGATGACGACATTAATGGCCAGAACCAGACTAATGATGACATCTTAATAGCAAATAGATGGAACTAGATTGATGACTTTTTTACTCCCCAGAGCTAGATGGCAATGGATGATAATTTGTTGGCCATAATTAACTATGTACATTGATGATTCTTTATGGCCACAACTAGGTTGATGATGACTTTTTAGTCGAAATCTGTAGTTTGATGATGATTGCTCAATGGCCGTAAATAAGTCGACGGTGATTTTTCAACAGCCATAATCCGCAATTCTACTTCTTGATGAACGACTGATGATGGATGTAGTTCCGCTGAAGGGATTCTTGATGATTGACTGAGGAATCCAATCAGCAATTCTAGTAGTTCCTGCCCTTCTAGTTCTCATTTTGATATGGATTGCTTATTTTCTAGTTCTCATCTGAATGATTAAGCAATCTTCTTTTTTCCTGCCCTTCTATATAGTTCTTGCTTACTCAATTCTCATCTTGATGGCCGGCTGTTGCTTTTACGACTTGGCACGAAGCTCTAAGACATGCAGAGCATGCCCCCCGCCCAGGTGTGAGTTGGTCAGTAAGCTATATAATGCAACCAGGGGGCTGATCAATCCCCCCAAGTCAAACCCACTTGTCTCCCAAAAATCTGATCCTTGCTAAACTCACTTATATGCAGTTTCCCCCAGTAAAAATGCACCTCCGAAATACCTCCTTAGTAGCCAATCCATGTTCAATCCCCTCTCTGACCCTGGATTTCCCCCGATATCCAAACATTGATGAGAATGCGTTAGAATTGACAAATGCTCAACTTACAACCAGCTAGAAGTAGTTTAACTCCTATTGTTGTTTATTATCCCCTCTCGTCGTTTAATCCCTTGGGGCATCAACCAGCCAATCAACCAACATCAACCCACATCAACCCACATCAACCAACATCAACCAACATCAACCAACATCAACCACCCAGCCATCCAACCCACCCAGCTTCACTGCCAAGCTGCTTGTTTCAAGTTTTTGTTCCCACACCTTCGCTGCGCGCGCGGGTGCCATGTCTTCCACGTTCTCTGGGATCGCCTGTCAACGGCCGCTGCCCTCGGGCACCTACCAATGTGATGGTCGACTCATGCTATCAACGGTGAGGTTGATTCACGTTTGTTAATGGTGAATAAATGAATGATGCTCATGGATTTTTTAATGGTGGATTGATATGGATTCATAGGTTTCTATCATCAAGAAACATGAAATCGATCACTCAAACAACCACTGGCTTTCAAGCATCATTGACCATCACTAGTGCTAGATCCATGTTCAAAAAGACACACACACACACACAAACGAGCAGCTCAATAGCTGATTTGCTATCATTTACTACAGGGGCTTTATGCACTAAATGGATCTACCATGACTGAACCATCATCAACCACTATCGTTGGAGCTGTAAGCCCCCATGATTTGGTTGGCGGTTGAACCACCCCTATGAAAAACATGCTTCTCAACCAAGCAACCATTTAAGGTAATACATTTGGGAAAAACAAACCAGCAGTTGTTCAACCATTATTGTTGGTGAACTGATCCCCTTAGCCAAGCATCAACCCCTATCAACCATGGTTAAAACCACCGCAATTTTGAGAAACCACCAGTTCACCAACATGAAAACCAGCTGGATCTACCACACCAACCCAGCATCAGCTGACAGCTCCCCGCCCGCAACTCTTGGCCCATGAGAACGTTGAAGCCCGCCGCTGCACCCAGCAACACCAGCCGCAGCCACACCTCACACCGGGATCACACCGGGCCATGCACAGCAAGTTGGGAAGCTTTGGCCAGGGTGAGCGGTGAGGAACGGAATATCAATCCTGAACAACAATAATGGTTGGTGATGGCTTAGTAATGAAAGATCCAGCTCTGTATCCCTCTATAGTTGATGGTACATCACCAAAGATTGAGCTAGTAAACTGCTGGTGGTTTATTAATAATGGATCTAACATTAATGGTTTACCGAAGCTTCGTGGTGGTGAATGATTCATGATAGCTAAATTAGCGCCTGAATCAACAATGGGGCAAACATTCTGGTGCAAATCGCCCCTGCATAAACCACAAAATATCTCAAGTACCGTAGGTTGGTCCACATCACATTTACGGCAACAGGCTATTTGCCAGTAAATGACTGCGGTTATTTGTTGATGTCACCAGTCAACAGGGACAGATCATGATTTGCTTGACAAAAGCTACCGAAATAGGGGCGCAAATAATTAACCCAGAAAATTCTCCCAAAATTCAATGGTGGCTAAAATCATTAATGCCGACGACCATGGCGGTATATCAAAAGCATGGCTTATATGTCAAAATGGATTTTCCAAGGATGATGATACCTGATACCAGGTGGCATGCTTCCCAACAGCAACATGAAGAATATACGGACAAAATCTGGCTGTTGACCGAACCACACCTGTGAAAAATATTACAGTAGTCAATCAATCAATCATGTGTTAACACTGGCTTAAGTTTAAAAATGTTTAACACCACCAGCCAAATATGCGTGTGTTTGGATCTGATCTCCTGCAACTCCAACGGCGTAGCCAACTCACACCCGTGTTTTTTCACAGATGGTAGAATCATGGGGCTGAATCGCACAAGGATTTTGGTGATGTGAACGTGCTTAGGGGGTGCAAGTTGCAGCTGTTGCAAGTGCAGTCAGTCATGGTGGTTTATTAGAATTGGGAATCCCAAAGTTCTTGCTGGAGTACTATTATGGTGAATAAACTGGATGATAACTGGGCGTACCCCTATGACTTGAGAAACACCCATATTAATCAATGATACATAATCACAATACAAATCAACCATTATACTTGGTATATCTCCCTGCTATTGGTTGTTTCCCCCTAAGATACTACCATATGGAATCATGTTCCCAGGGTCCCAGGGTCATCATGAACCTCCATCAAGGCTTCAATAAGGCGCCGCCAGGGCACAGTCTTGGTGGATGCGGATAGGATAGAGAGGACGCCGAACAAACCCGCTTCCAGGGTGGTGGAGCGCAAATCCTGGCCGGGCCCAACCCCATGCTACAAGAAATGCGGTTGAACGGGTTCCGGTGTAAAACGGGCTGGTGGTTTCAACCCCTTTATGGTTAACTAGTGGTTTATAATGGTCAATAATGGTTAGATACGCTTATCATGGTCAATCATGATCTTAACTGGCTGGTGGTTTAACCACCCCGTCATGAAAAATATTGACCAACCATTTGTTAATGATTACTAGGGAAAATAAAACAAGTTTGAAACCACCAGCCAGAAAACATGTATTGATTTAGTCCTTGATTTTGCCATCGTTGCTCTCGTGGTGTTGCCGCTCTCATTGGCTTTCACCTGCTCAAAATGCGAGGATACTGCCTGGCTATGTCAATCATCAAAACTCGGCCAGGGATGAACTTGACAGCACGATAGAGCATGTCTTAAGCTGGTACTGTTCGGAGATGTTCAGTCAGGACCCTGGCTTGATACCAAACAAAAAGCAGCAACAAGCAACAACCAACAACAGCAACAGCCAACCAACAACCAACAACCAACAACCAACTAACAACCAACAACCAACAACTAACAAGCAACCAACAACCAACAACCAACAACCAGCAGCCAACAACCAACAAGCAACCAACAACCACAAGTGCCACTACTGGGGGTTGGCCTTGCGCCAACCGGTGTCCTTCCACTTCAGGCCCGCCATTCGCCCCTGGATGTAAATCATCAGTGGCAACTCTGTGCTGAACCTGGACGTGGGAAATGATGGGCTTGACCCGAGTGGCTGCTCAATGGTGGGTTCTCAAGCCATAGGAGTACCGTGAAATGGTGGGTTTATGGCACCATGGATGGTGAGTATAGATGGTGAATATAGATGGTGAACATAGATGCTTTGACGAAAGATTCAAGAAAGGGCTATTAAGCCAGGTTAATATTGATTCAAGGCCAGGTTTGAAAATTGAATGTTTGAATAATGATGGGCATATAATGATTTGTAATTATTATTAACTCATGGTTAATGTTTGCTCATCATGATTGATGATGTTTGACGATTGAGCTGACAATATTATGGTTTATGATGGTTTAGCTGTTTAGCTATGAAAGTCACCATGGTTCAGTATGGATATATAATCATGCTGTGTTCTTAATGGTGAATGATGAACAATGATGAGATACTGAGATACCCCTATGGTCATCCATGATCATCATCAGACAGCATTGAACATCAAAATGACCAGCGCTGGGAAACAACAATGACAATCACAAACTACAAGCAACAACCATCAAAAAACAAGGGCTTGTTCATGGATCCTGCCCCTGTGTTCCGGCATGAACAGTGAAGCCTTGTCCACAACTTCGGGGCGGGGGTTGGGGTACCCATCTTGCTACCAACCCGTGCCACCACCGCTGGTGCCACCACTGCTGGTGCCACGCTTTTTGTTGCAGTCATGCAACGTAAAGAAATGCAGCACCACGAAGGGATTCATCCTGAGTGCCATGCTGGTTCCAGGTTTCCATCGCATCCTCCAGGTTCCACAACACGACGCGGTGCCCGTCTTCATCGATGTTCGGATTCGTCCCATGTGCGCCAATGATGCCCAATGACTTGATCCGATTGAATTTGGGAATGATCTTTGGGAGCAATCCATGTTACAAACACTTTGGGAGCATTTGGGGGTCAAATCTTTCGCATGGAACCCCACCACAACACAGCCCCTGCTACCCAGCTACATGGGTGCAAAGAAGTTGCTCACCGTCACGAAGGGCAAAAGGTGCATTCCAACGATCGACGGGTTGTTCAAGACCAAGAAGGCCACCTGAGCCCCCGGTGGATTCTCATCGCCATGCGTTTCGCAAGTCGGCCCCGCCAGGAGAAGTTCAAAAAAGGCGCGCTTCTCAAATTATTTTTTTTAGATGTGAAAAAAAGATGTTTTTTAGATGTGAAAAAACCTCAATCCTAAAAATGGACGGTTTACAACGAGCAATGATCAATACAGGGTACCCTCATTTTGAGAAAGCACCATAGCTACCTCTCCGTCTATCTGCCTATGGGTTGATTTCAGTCTACCCGTGGCAACTCAGCCAGTGTTCTGCGCTGCTCAGGCTTCAAAACAGGTTTCCATTTCAGCATGAGCCTTGTGCACTTGGGGGGTTCTACCTTGGTTGTAACCCCATGGTAACCCTGAGAGGTGCGCCCTGACACCGAAAAAACTTCGCAGCTACCGAGCTGCGACCAACCAGCAACCATCGAGTCCTGTAGCTATCAGATCAGTTACACCAACCGCCATACCAATCGCCACAGTTTTAGCGAGCAAATCCAGGGCAAATCCATGGTTCTTCATCACATTAACCAGGACCAACCCGTTCGTTTTCTGGGTTTTTCTCAAATCATAGGGCCCCCCCCAAATATCATCCAGCTCAGTGAAAATTTGTAGCAATAAACTAACTATGCTTTCGGAAACCCCTAAGGCTTGAGAAACCGTCCATATCAAGCGGTTTTTTAAGCACTAGCCATTGTGAGCCAAGGATTCGCCAGTTCGGGATATTAACCATATTTAATAACCATCGATCACTGTGAACCAGTGAAAAAACTCATTAACCATTGATGAACCACCATGAAACCATCAACTAAGCATTAACCCACCGTCATTAACCATTCACGAGCCATGATGACACCATGAGCTTATCAGCGTTTTTGAATTTACCTCATTGACCACTAGTTCACCTGTAACTGACCATCTTTAAACAGTCTTTCCATTCCAGCATGGATCGCCCACAAACTAATCACCATTAATGATCTACAAGACCCCCCTAGCTGTGGGAACTGTTCATAAATAGGAATCGTCCATTAAGAATGATAGCTATGTTTTCTTCGATGGTCAATTTCTTGGCGAATGAATGGTCAACGAATGGCTTTGGTGGTTTCAACCCCTATGACAAAATTTTAGTCAATCAACGATTTGTTCAAAATCACTCCGGAAAACAAAAACGCCAATCAAACCACCAGCCAGTAGGTGTCTAACCGTTTTTGTTATTCATTACCCCCTGTTCTTCACCATTATTAACCATGGTAAGCAAACCACCCACCAGTAGCTGTTTCACCATTGTTGTTGGTTATTATTCCCTATTAAGAATCATCATTGGTCGTAACCCCCATGATTCACCGCCATTCACCAGCTGAATCCACCACTATAACCAGCTATTAACCGCTATTAGCCCGCTACAAGGTGGGCCCCCTAGCTATAAGTTGGTTCATAAGCCATTTAACTACATAGTATATCTACCATAAGTGGTAGTTACCCTGGTTAGAAAAGCCAACTTAGCTGACTAAGGGGGCCCACCTTGTATTAACCATTCGTTGGTTTCAAACCACCAACCCGTGGCATCGTTGATCGGACCCTGGTAAGTTTGGGGGCACCGGGCACCGCATCAGCGCGCGTTTCCCCCACGTTACCATCTTCCCCCGTTCCCAACGACGCGCGGCCACGCGGCCTGTCCCGCGGCAGAAATGGCACAGGCAGCCGCGCAGGCCTCAAAGGTTCATTGAAGGTGCATTGACAGATACCCTCTGGTAAACTAACTAAAATGGCTGGCTGGAAAAAACACCATTTTGTTGGGAAAACCCGCTTGGAAATCACCTATCAATGGATTTTCCATTGGCAGGTTAATTCACCAGAGTATAATTGGTGGCAATAGTAAATCTGGTTGGTGGTTGAACCACCCCTATGAAAATAAAGTAGTCAACCAACCATTTGTTAATAACTACAAGGAAAAAATAAAACATGTTTGAAACCACCAACCAGATGAGTAATGATGGATGATGGCTCATAATGTTTGATATTGACGGTCAATCATGGTTACTGTAATCATGGGTAACACTGGTGAAATGATGGCTCAGTGAAAATGTCAGTAATGGTCAGTAGCTGGTAATGACTAAGAATGGTGAACGGTGGTCACAGTCAATAGGGGTCTGTCATGAATACAGCCAATTGTGGCATGGGTTCCGTATGTTTTGAGTCGGACAACTGCGTCTCCGGCGAATGATTTTCATAATTTCACAATGAAGAAATCAGAAAAAAGCATTTAAAAAAGTAAACTACAGGAGTAACCATATATAGCCAAATAGCCAACAAGAAACCTCCAAGAAGAAAATATGATGAAATCGGATCTTCTTGGCATATGTTTGCTTGCCAATTGGATTGAAATCAAAACATAAATAGTCAACAATGGGGAGTTCCATGTTCACATGCTGCAGCGCTCTCTCAAGCAACTTGATCACCATGCGGGTTGCTTACCATCCCTAAGTTCAACTACTCTTCACACTTCACCATCATCAACATCCTCCTACCTCCAAAAATGCACACTTGGGATCACTGCCACGTCCGGCAGCAAGCGTCGCCACTCACCAGTTGGGCCTCAAGATCGTCCCTCCCATTTGCTTCGTGGCTCCAGGTAGCTCCTCTCCTTGCCCCCCAGGGCGTAGCGTTGGGAACTCCCAAACTGCTCCCCGAGCCACCAACAGCTGAATCGCGTGGGCATGTCGTTGCCAAGCTGCGTTGTAGACGTTCCGAACTCCGTTATCCGGCCCTCGGGAGTCGCAACCCTGGGCTTGAAAGCAGATTTCGGGGAAGATCAACACATCCACGTTTTCGATCTAAAAGACTGAACTAGCAGGGGTTTATACAAAATAATGAACCTTCGGGCCTTCGGAACAAGTATAGCCTATAGCCATTCTCAGACTCTTCCGTGATGACTTCAACTTTTGTGCTCAACGTGGAAAACGCGCCCCACCAACAACCCACCGCGCTCGCCAAAACACGATGCATGACCATGCAGGAAATCCCTCCGCACATCATCACCAAGGCGAGCACGCCGCTCCTGAGCCGACCCTGGGTTCGTTGCCAGCTGAAGGTCTGCAACCCCCTGGGGTCGTTGATGTGGCCCTTGGGCCATGAAGGAAGATTTCTGGGTTGAGGAACTGGGAATTGCTGGGCTTGGTATCCTGGAAATGCTGATCAGAACTTGTATGGCATCTGATTTTGATGGTTTTGCTCAAATTCCCATGCGTACTTTTCCGGAACATGTTTCCAGGAAATCGAGGGAGAGAACCCACTGGACGGGTGGTAAGAGCCTCCCCAAAAAGAATAAGAGCATCCAATCTGTGTGATAACTTGTACTGTTGTTGGTGTGTCATTAGCGGTGTGTCCCACGATGCACAGCTTTGAAGAACAATAATCACAATAAGTCAATAACTATGCATTGCAAACCACTATATAGTGGTCGACCCCCTCTTCACAACCATCATCTTCAACCACTAGTGGTTCATCCATATATTATGCCATGATTGTTGACCAATGACAATATTCACCATCCATTGTGTTGTTGATTCACTTGGTGAACCAGGATCAATCCAAAGATCATGACCCCGCTTTTTCGTATGAGCCATTCATCTGGATAATCTATTCACGTGCAGTTCACCTGTAGCTGATTCGTGGTGATAAACTCATGCTTAACGTTGCTAACTCCAATGATATACAAGGTGGCCTCCTTAGTTAGCTAACTTGGCTTATAACTAGGCTAACTAGCAGTTATGGAAGATATAACTAGCTTGTTAAATGGCTTATTAAGCAACTTATAACGTTTGGGCGGCCCACCTTGTACCCATGGATGTTAACCAATTGAACCATGTCTCCCCCCATGTATTTGTGCCTTCCCCCAGCTTCCCAAGCCACGACTTTCCAACCTGCGCTGGCCTGCAGCGAGCCAAGGGTCACTCCGAAGGTCCACATGGTGAAGGGTCCGATGTTCACACCTGGTGGAGCCCAGTCGTTCTCCGTGGCCGGATTGGAGTGGTGGTGACTGATGCTTAAGACCTTAAGGTTGGTGAATACGCTTGGCTCACTGGTTAGTAACAAAGTGGTGGTTAATGATGATGAAGTGATGGTAAATAACGACTAATGATGGATAACAATGGTTAGTGATGATGTTTCCTGATGATCACTGATGGTTACGGTTGGTGAATCATGACGGCCAAGGATTGTTCACGGTAATGTTGGTTAATTAATACTGATGGTCACTGATGGTGAAGGTTGGTTGATAAGGATGGGTACTGATGGTTGGTTAGCAATGATGGATGGGCAATGATGCTTAAGAGAATTGTGAAAAATGATGGTTACAGCGGTGGCTAGGAATGGTTAACAGTGGCGATTAGTCAAAGAAGGTAGCAAAAAGAAACAAAAACCACCTCCCAGCCTTTATGTGGAGGTTAGCGATCATAGCTAAGTAATTGCATCCCATGGCTTGCAATGAAGCTCCTGAATATCTTGTTATAAAGGTCAGGACTTTCAGATAAACTATCAGCCATTGTTGTTTCTTGTTGGCCGTCACTGCCATTCAGCCATTCCTATCCAGTATCAAGATCAAACCTTTTAATTAACCAATATGATACTAGATCATCAGAGTTAATCATAGCTACTATAACTAATACTACACTCTGATGAAGATAGCAATGGATAATCCACCATTTGTAGACTACTTACCTATTGGAAATGGTGATTTTCCATTGCCATGTTAGATCACCCTAGTGTAATCATTATCACCCGTGATTAGCCATGAATTGGGCAGCATCAACCTGCAGCAATGACGGATCGATACAATGGCCAGGCACCATCAACATCGCATGTTAACGATCCGGCCACCGCGCATGTGCGAAATTACCCGTTAAGGACGTCGTCATGTGCATCAAGGCTTTACAACAGCATTAACAACAACGACGGCAACAACAACAACAACAACAACAACAACAACAACAACAACAACAACAACAACAACAACCACGAGTGTCTGCAGGTTCCTGACTTATGGCGTTACAGAGCGGTACCCCCCCCAGTTAGCAAAATTAGTTTATAACTAGGGCAACTACATGTTTTAGAAGATATGCCTTACTATAAGTATGTGCTTTGGTGGTTTAACCCTTGATGATGCATAGAACAATGGTTGAGGATGGGAACGATATGGTCAATGATGGTCAATCATGGGTCATCATGGTGAAAACTTGCTGGTGGTGATGGATGATGGTTGATGGCACCTCATGGCGTGTGATGATGATGTGCAATGTCTGATCGCCATCTGTCTATAACGCTTTGTGATAAAACGGTGCATGATATCCACGAGTGGTCAAAGATCCCCATCCATCAGCAAACGCTAGTTCTTACTCTTGTTCCCCTTAGTCGTTACAAAGCCCCTAAGTGCAATTGCCCAGCTATTTCAAAAACATTGTTCGATAAACTGTCCAAGACCATCTGCTGACAATTATCAACCCTTCTTGTTGCTCAGCAATGGTGCTCTAGTGTTGGTTCAGATCAGCACCGATCAACCCGTAGCTAATCTGTATCATCAGTGCAGATGACAAAGCAATGTTATCATCCATTTGCCATCACTAAGCACTGCTAATCATTTGAGATATCGCAAGTGCTAGATACAATATGAGGGTCATCAACCACAACCATGGCGAATGATGTCAACTTGACCAGCTAGATGATTAACCGTCACTAGCACTTGGCTCCCTACCAACCTGGTAGCTCCCTACCAACCTCCTGGTAGCTCCCTACCAACCTCCCCCGGCTGCTCATCGACGTCTGTTCCAGAGCCAGGCACTCGCCAGAACCAACCCGGAAGATGCGCTGCTGGGCAGCAAGGAGCAAACCTGCGAGCAAACAAGCAGAGGCGGCCATGGGGAATGCTGCCATTGGTGCTGGGACGAGAAAACATGTTCTTGGTTGCTGTTGTCGTTGTTGTTGCTGTTGTTGTTGTTGATGCTATTCCTGTTCATGTTCTTGTTGTCGTTGTTGTTGTCGTTGTTGTTATTGTTGTTGTTGTCGTTGTTGTCATTGTTGTTGTTGTCGTTGTTGTTATTGTTTTTGTTGTCCTTGCTGATGTTCTTCTCGTTCATGTTCTTGTCGTTGTCGTTGTTGTTGTCGTTGTTGTTATTGTTGTTGTTATTGTTGTTGTTGTCGTTCTTGTTGTTATTGTTTTTGTTGTAGTTGTTGATATTCTTCTCGTTCATGTTCTTGTCGTTGTCGTTGTTGTTGTCGTTGTTGTTATTGTTGTTGTTGTCGTTCTTGTTGTCATTGTTTGTGTTGTCGTTGTTGATATTCTTCTCGTTCATGTTCTTGTTGTCGTTGTTGTTGTCGTTGTTGTTATTGTTGTTGTCGTTGTTGTTGTTATTGTTCTTGTTGTCCTTGCTGATGTTCTTCTCGTTCATGTTCTTGTTGTCGTTGTCGTTGTTGTTGTCGTTGTTGTTATTGTTGTTGTTGTCGTTCTTGTTGTTATTGTTTTTGTTGTCGTTGTTGATGTTCTTCTTGTTCATGTTCTTGTTGTCGTTGTTGTTGTCGTTGTTGTTATTGTTGTTGTCGTTGTTGTTGTTGTTATTGTTTTTCTTGTCGTTGTTGCTGTTCTTCTCGTTCATGGTCTTGTTGTCGCTGTTGTTGTTGTCGTTGTTGTTGTTGTCGTTGTTCTTGTTGTTATTGTTTTTTTTGTAGTTGTTGATGTTCTTTCTGTTCATGTACTTGTTGTCGTTGTTGTATGTTGTTGTTCTTGTTGTTTTTGTTGTTGTTGTCGTTGTTGTTCTTGTCGTTGTTGTCGTTGTTGTTGTTGTTGATGTTCTTGTTTTCCTTGTTGTTGTTGTTGTTGCTGTTGTTGTTGTTGTTGTTCATGTTCTTGTTGTCGTTGTTGTTGCTGTTGTTGATGTTCTTGTTTTCGTTGTTCTTGTTGTTGTGGTTAATGATGGTGTTGTTGTTGATGTTCTTGTTGTCGTTGTTGTTGTTGTCGTTGTTGTTGTTTTTGATGATGTTCTTGTTGTTCTGCATGTTGTCGTTGTCGTTGTTGTTGTTGTTGTTGTCGTTGTTGTCGTTGTTGTTGTTGTTGTTGTCGTTGTTGTCGTTGTTGCTGTTGTTGCTGATGTTCTTGTTGTTTATGTCGTTGTTGTTTTTGTTGTTGTTGTTGTTGTTGTTCTTGTTGTTGTCATTCTAGTTGTTGTTGCTGTTGTTGTTTTTGATGTTCTTGTTGTCGTTGCTGTTGCTGTTGATGATTTTCTTGTTGTTCTTGTTGTTGTCGTTCTTGTTTTTGTTGTTGGTGATGTTGTTTTTGTTGTTGTTGTTGTTGTTGTTGATCTTCTTGTTTTTGTTCTTGTTGTTGTGGTTGTTGTTCTTGTTGTTGTTGTTGTCGGTGATCTTGTTGTTGTTGTGTTTGTTCTTGTTGTTGTTGGCTGTTATTGTCGTTGTTCTTGTTGTCGTTGTTGTTGTTGATGATGTTCTTGTTGTTGTTGCTGTTGTTGTTGGCTGTTATTGTCGTTGTTGTTGTTGTTGCTGTTGTTGTCGTTGTCGTTGCTGCCGTTGTTGTTGTCTGCGATTGTTGTTGCTGTTGTGGGGTGTTGTTAGCTCTTGTTGTTGTTGTTGTTGTTGTTGTTGCTCTTGTTCTTGTTCTTGATGTTTGGTGGTGGTGTGGTGGTGGTGGTTGTTGTCGTCGTTTTTTTTTGTTGTTGTTGTTGTTGTTGTTGTTGTTGTTGTTGTTGTTGCTCTTGTCGTTGTGGTTGTTGTTGTTGCTGTTGTTGTTGTTGATTGGTGGCTGTTGGTGTTGTGTCGTTGGTGGTTGTATGTTCTTCGATGTTCCTGTTTGTTGCAGGGCAGTTGAAAGATCAAAGATCTGAGTACACCCGTTGTGGTGGTCTCCTTACCCACTAAGTACCCTATGGAAAAAACCTATGTAGACTACCATTTGGATCCATTTGGTTGGAAAACCCCTTGTAGCTCCTTAGCTCCCCTTTTTTAAGAGATTTATAAATACCCCTTGGCTCCCAACTACCAGCCAGTAGAGCAAGATCCCGCTTGCCATGCGCTTGCAACCAGGCAGCTGAAGAAAGGCTGGAGAAATACACGATCCTTCGGTGCCATTGGCTCAAAAAAGGGCTGACAACACTAGAGTAACCGGGGCACCGGCATCAAGCCAACAACCAACCAAGACAATGGCCAGCTCATGTGACAATCCTTGCTGTCGTGAGCTCATCTTTGTCCGTACTGTAGGTCCGATGCAAACGTATGAAAAAGCAGCGTCGCAACTGAAGCACATGATGTGACGTTCTGGATGGCCGTAGTCATAGCTATTGGCATTACGGGTCATAGTGACCGCTGTCTATCCATACATTCCTCCTATCCTCAGATTCAGACCATCTGGTTGGTGGTTTCAGCCCCTATGAAAAATGTTAGTCAACCAATCATATGTTAACAACTACTAGGGAAAATAAAAATGTCAATCAAACCACCAGCCAGTAGGTGTTTAACCATTTTTTGTTATTTGTCATCCCCTATTATTCACGATTACGAACCATGGTAAGCAAACCACCAGCCATTCTTCCTGCAGAAATGAGCCCTCAATCAGAGCAACATTTGACAAACGTCTGGTTGACACGAGCTGCCGCTCAGCGGTTTGCCAAAAGACCTGCAAACCGGAAGGCTATGCTCGTCGGCTCCGGATGATCCAGGATAAGTATGGAAATACAATACTGCTTGGTGGTTTCAACTATGAACAATGTTAGTCAACCACCCAGTTGGTTGTACATTTGGGGAAAAAGTGTTTGGAACCATCCACTATGGTTGTTCAACCATTATTGTTGGTGAATTGATCCCCTATGATTTATGATTACATAACCATTCACCTTGGTCTAAACCATGATTAACTATTCAGCTTGGTTTAAACCATGTTTATTCAACCTTAATCACCTATGATTAACCATTCACCATGGTTAAAACCACCAGCCCTTCGCATGACGGCCGGCGCTGAGCTCTGGCTTTGGTGCCGAGGCTCTCTCCCAGGGCCGAAGTCGTGACCAAACGCGTCTCCTGGTGGCAGATCCATGGGAAACTGCCAGGTTCCATGGATTTTTCGCAAGGTATAGCAGCTACAGTATGGCTCAACTGGTGGGATTAGATCACCAGGTGTTTCTGGATGAACTGATGGGGTGATTTACCCAGTGTCGGTCAATGTCATGGTCCGGAATACCGGCTGGTGAGATTCGGTTCCAGGAGGATTTGCCTCCCAGGCCCGAGTTCGGCCAAAGGGAAGCTCAGCCAGGTAAAGACGACCCCTCTCCAATTCCATGAATGATTGATAGTAGGTGGGAATTTCTATTATAGTGTCGAGCTCACGGATGATAATACACGCAAGAGTCAAGCAAATAAAGCAGGCACCATGATCAAATAAAGTTGTCTGCTATTATACTGTTGCTTTTCTTCTTATCATGATTATCATTGTTATTATACTTATCATTATAGACTGTCATTATAATCATCATCATAATTTACTGCTATAGGTACTGGTAAATTTATAATTTACTACAATTATAGACTGCTATTCAAGTTATTATAGAGTGCAGGCACCTCCTCAGAGCAGTGACAAGCGCTCACTGGAAATATCGCAGCTTGCCTCGTGCTCCTGCTCCTTCTCCGGCTCTCCGGTGATCCATCCTTGGATGAGAAATGTGGACGTGAGGGGAACAATAGTGTAATCTGTTGGGTGGTTGAACCACCCATGGTTAACTAGTGGTTAATCATTAATAATGGTTATATATGGTTATATATGGTTCTATATGGTTGTATGAATGGCTGATGATAATCATGATCTGTTGGGTGGTTGAACCACCCCTTTGAAAAATATTCGTCAACCAACCAACCATTTGTTGATAATTTCTAGGGAAAATAAAACATGTGTAAAACCACCAGCCAGTAATATATGAATACCCGCACGGCAATACAAGAAGAACACCAAACACAACCACACCCACAACACCCAACATCCAACATTGAAACAACCAACAAACATGGTAGAAGCAGGATGGTGGGATCACCAAAAATGATTGATATAGATATAAACGTATCTTTCTGGGTGAGATATGCACAGAGAGAGGAAGAGAGAAAGGGATAAATGACGTTGGCATGACTGATTTCGTGGATGGGAAGTCTGCAGAACAACCTTGGTTTAACATGTTTTGGTCCGGTTGTAACATGTTTGAACCACCAATTGTAAGTGGTTCCCCTCGAATTTCCCAGCCAACCCAGCGACAGGCATGGCGGGTCCAGCTGGGAACCAGACCAAAGCGCTGGAACTGGCCCTGCGAGGCGCGTCTGGGAGTCCGCCGAGGCTCGGTAGGTATCTTCCCACCATTCCACGCCAAACTGATAGGCCTCACCAGGGAGGTCACCCCAGCCATGACCAGCCATGGATGCACCTGGTAGGGCTAGCAGAAGCCAGGGGACCTTTCCAGGTTGATAGTTGCTGGTTGGTTCACCTGGCGACCCACTGATGGGTGCCCTTGTAGCAGGGAGGTGAAACCCCATGATGCACCGGGGGATGCTGATCCAATGGGCGCCACATCATCTCCCAACCGCGATGTTTCAAGGGCAGGAGACGCCACAATCCACAGTCACAATGACCATTCCAAGGATAGCCTCACCCAGCCCAGGCGAAGCCATCTTTCTCAGGGGAAACTCATCCCATGGCTGTCCCATGACTGCCCTGAGATCACTTCCCCCCTGCAACGTCGCGGCCTCGCGCATGGATTTCTCCATCTGCTGAAGAGTTGGCGCCAACATCTTCCCCAGCACGTCGGAAGCTGACAATGCACCCTGGAGGCAGGGGAATGTGCCATCAGCAGGTTGGGAGGGTCTGTGGTCAAACTTCCCAACAACCGGCGTGACGAGCCAATCAACCAACCAACATCAACCAACAACATTGAGCACTGCTGATAGCCCTTGCTTTTTTCCGCGGCCTTACTGTGGGTAACCACCACCCTAAAGCTCTCTCCAGCCTGAGGGGGCACCTGCCATTTAGTTTTACAAGAGGGACTCCGCGCAGCTGAACTACAAGTACATACGCGGCATATATGTATATGCCTGTAAATATCTGTACATGAGCAGACACCAATTGACTGTTTATTCAAGAACTTATGCACATCATGAGGTATAGATTGTTATATACCTAGGCCCCAAGCCTTTTGCTACCCGAAAGCCACATGGAGCACCGGTAGCCCAAAAACCACCTGTGGCACATCACACAAATTTGGGTTTCTTAGAATTCGGAACCCCAAAAACCGTAAACCAGACAGATGCTAAAAAACAAAATGATCCGCAATGACAAGGCAGAAATCTTGTCTGCGTCCTGGGACGGTGACATCAATTTTGATGTCAGGATGTGCCGAATGGTATCTGACATCTTCCAATTCCCCAACGAGTGCAAGCTACGTGTAAAGAAGTGCCAAATCACGAAAAAGAAAGGTCTACAGATTCCACCCTGATCCGCACAGACCAATGAGAGAATGTAACCCCACTGTAACCAGTATGAAAATCCACAGTATTTCTGCAAAAAGTTGACGTTTGATCCACCCCACCCTTTAAGATATTCCCAGTAATCGGTAGTCCATGACGCGATTATGAAAGGCATTGAGAAGCGATTACCATCAGAAACCACCATTCATTCATCAAGCGTCGTCGAGCATTCTTCACCATCATGTTGCCAATGTATGCACTTACTTATACAAACACATGCTCAAAAAGAAAACGTTCAGAAATCTCCATGCCTAGCCATCACGTACCCATTCTTAACCATGGATTTCCAACGTTTCCCCAGCAACGAACCATGGTGACTTCCACCCTGCCTCAACGACTGCCAGCTCGTTTCGCTCGCAGGAAGACGCCATGGTGGGAGACGAAGCTGTGTTCGGAGCCAAAAACTGTGGCACTTGGCCAGAATCATGGTGGTTGATGGTGGGTGCGAATAGTCCATGGTTCATGGTTAACGGTTGATGGTTGGTGCTTAATGATGGTGGTTGATTGATGGTTGCTGGTGATGAATGATGCTTAGAATGGCTAATGGCTGATTGATACATTACGACCATCAGTAGTTAATAGCTCAGAGTGAATGATTAATAATGGTAAGTGATAGTTAATGATTGTCCAATGCATGAGGATGGATGGATGGTGGTGAATTGGTGGCTCATTGGTGGTGAATTGATGGTTGATGATGGTCAATGGTGGTGGATTGATGTTCAATGAATGGTGGGTAATAATGGTCAAAAATGGCTTAATGGTTGGTGAATAGTGGGAAATTGATTGTGGATAATGGTCAACTGATGGTTTAATAGTGGGTAATGGCCAATAATGGGTAACAAAGGATATTGGAGTGGCTAGTTCATGATGGCTTGTGGATTAACAGCTAGTGCCGCTTCATAGACGCATGGTTGACCATCATGAAGAGCCGGAATAGTGGCTAACAGTGTGTGTGTAACTGATATCACCACATGATAGTACGGGGTGGCAATAACAGTGGGGGATGATGATGGTCAGCCATGTTGAACGATGGTTAGTGATGGCCAATGATGGTTTGGCATTGGTAATCACATTGAAGAACCATGTCTCTTGAGGCATCATCCAGGTGAAGTCCAACTGCAACATCTCCCGATTCGCACAGCCGCACGTGACCAACAGGAGCGAATTGCTAGCGCAACTGCCATTGTTACCCAAGGTACAACTTGCCAGACTTGCGTAGTCGGCGGAAAAGTTTATAGGACTTGCTTTCCAAATAGTCCTCCGGTTCTGTCCCAGCATCAAGCCACCCTTGACCCCGAAGGTGCTGGTGATCCGATGGGTAGTAAGATGCGATCAATGATCGTGAAATCTCCGGCTCATCAACACTTCCATGTCTTTTTGAAATTGATGGCTTGAAGGCTCAACTTGGTTTGTGGAGCCTTGTAACGAGACGCAACATGATGTAACCAGCTTCCCTTACCATCTTGTACTAACCACCACTAGCATCCGCTAGCCACCAACTAATCTGAGCTTCGACTAGCCATCATGCGTCATCAGCCATCAATCAAGCGTCATTGCAACGCAGCTCTTCTGAACCATCAAGAAACCAATCATTAACCAATCATGATCCACCAAATGGTTGCTCATTATCAACCATCACTCACCAATAATCTTAGATCCATACCGATAAACCACCATAGGTTCAACTTTCACCTACAGGTGGCTTTCTGGACCTACGGTGGTTTCACGGTGATTTACCATCCACTATAGGTGATCACCATGGTTTTTACAATAGCTGGTGGTTTGCCCTCAGCCATAGGGCTTCGTGGATCTTTGATGATCTGCCCGAAGGCGCGGCACAACCATTGGCAGCCTTGTAGGCGTGCGGTCGAGCAGACAGAAAGACCTCAGCGGTGGGCTGGGGATCGGAGTCTCGTTCACGACGACGGTTCCCGGGGTTCGTTGAGTGGCGGCCAGCGGCCCTAGAAAGGAGCGGCTCATGGTGGCTGATGATTGATACTAATAAGGATCAATAATGGTTATAAATAATGGTGAGTGATGGCTCATGGCGTCTAATGATAGATCTCTCTGCATCGTCGTCAGAGCAAGCTCTGTCTCAGCCAGGCTAAGGGACGAGGGAAGGAGCAAACAACAGTTGTGCCGCCCCGTGCTAATGATAGATACCAATAATGATTAATAATGGTGCAAATAATCGTTAGTGATGGCTCATGGTGGCTACTGGTGGTGAATAATGGTTACTGACAGTTAACGGCTGATTGATGGCCAATGGTGGTTTATGATGCGCAATGATGGTTCGTATACCATTCGGTTAGAAGACTCCCGGTCGCTCCTTAGCTCGCCCATTGGAAGGGTATTGACGGGAAAATCGACCTGGAAAACGCTTGCTTTCACCACCACTTGTAGGGGTTTCGCGAGCTGCAACCAGCAACACCAGATCCATGGTGGATCACATGGATCTCAGCGGCAATACTATCCACCATAGGTTGGAAATATGGTAATGGTGATGGCAAGCAATCCTGGGCGGGGTTCCATGTGGTTACGGGTCAAAACCCTGCACCCCAGTTGCACCACCACCAACCATGGTATTCCTTGTTAGTATTGTTGGTTGCTATCATCTTATTACTGCTGTATTCCTTATCTGGTTGATGGTTTCAACCCCTATAAAAAATATGCTTGTCAACCAACCATTTGTTAATAGCTACGTTTGGGAAAATAATCAAAAATGTTGATCAAACCACCAACCAGCAGTTGTTCAACCACTATCCTTACTCAATATCCCCTGTCATTAACCATTACTAATTAACCATGTTTAAAGCCACAACCAGTATTGTTGGCTATGATCTCCCATCATCGATGGTGAAATCTCGACCTATCCCTTTGTGCCAAGCGGCCAGGTTGGACCAAACTCGTATCTGTGGAGGATGGAAAGAAACATCACCCTGGCGCGTCGTGAGTGATCGCAAACATGGCCGACGCTTTCGGGATCCGCCATGTTGTCATGATCACCCTGGGTTTTTGGTTGCTGCTATGAAGCAACAAGACATAGCCATCAGCAACTGGCTGATAAGGATCAAGGGCTTTGCTTTGATGATTTTCATGATTTTGGGGTATTGATGGGTACTCATCTTTGATTCATTGGTTTTTTGTGCTTGCGGGGTCCCAAACATCAGACCTAAACTGTACCTGGCAAAAAGAATCCAGAGTCGAATCCGCAAAGTAGTCTACCCAGTGGGTAAATCATGATAACTATATGTGGCACCTTCTTTCTGTGCTGGAATCATCATGTGTAAACAATGTAAGCCGACCTGGTTGCATGGAAAACCCGCTTTACACTCCGGTAAACTAACCCGGAAGTTGAAAATTCGCCATCTAAAGGGTTTTACCGATAAAAACTGGTGATTATTAGCTTTCCAATTTGGGACTGCCAGACGGTAACCATTGTTATCAGCTATCAGGCATCATTCACCATGTTTGGTGCTTATTGTCCCCATTAGTAACCAAAAACCAACCTTTATCAATCACCCTGAAAATGGATCATCGCCAATCAAATTGGTGAATTCGTTCATTTCCTGGGCGATCATGATTTCCTGAGAAAGTTACCATGGTTTCCCGGTGATTTATCTCTCAAGACTGGCGATTTTTACAACGCTCTCTCTCTCTGTCTCTCTCTCTCTCTCTCTCTCTATGTCTCTCTCTCTCTCTCTCTCTCCATCGCCTTCAAACAAGCAAATTCCAACACTAACCATGGATATTTTCAATCATGAGCCATTAAACACTGATGTAACTATTGTCATGAGCGATTCCCCTAACAAATTCCAACTAACCTTAGGGCTCACCACACACGTCCATGACATGATTCTTGCCCGGGGCAAGACCCCAAGGCTCCCCGAAGGGCTCCCGCCTCACCGAGCATTTGGTCCTCCAAAGCCCGTGCCCTCACACGCTCCTCAGGCGGTTGCTGGAGGCTCTGGAGATCTGAGTAACTCATGGCTTTTTTGGTTGCTTAACAATGGTCACTAATAGTAATTCATATCAATAACTAGCGATTTTTGATGATAACTAGTGGTAGTGGGCTTTATTGATAATATATAGTGATATGGCTCTTAATATTTGTTAGCTTGTTAGTTGCTGATTAATAATGGTTCATAATAGGGGACAAGAAGCAACTATACTAGGGGATATACCAGCTATATATGGCTTAAGCAACTACTATTAGTTCATATCAAGGGTCACTACTAACTATTAGTTGTTGACAATTAGTTGATATCAAAAACTAATAATCCATCATTAGTTGCTTAACTAGCTGTTAACACAACTATTAAGCAATTGACCATTAGTTGATATCAATAACTAGTGGTTGAAGCAGCTAATGATTAATGATGGGTTGATAATGGCTTTGATCATCAATGGTCCAATAAAAATCACTATGGCGTTAACATTAGATAATCATAGCTTATAATGATCAATAACTAATGATAAATGGTTTTAACGATTAATGCTTCATAGCTAGTGGTTCATTAGCTGGTTAACAATGATTCATAATTCATGGTGAACAGTGATGACTAGTGGCTTTAAGAATTAATTAATGATTGGTAATCAGCTCCTTGATGTTCAATGTTGGTCATAATGCTTAATTAACGAAGACTGGAAGCTATACCAACTGAATATGGGCTCTAAGCAGCGGCTCGAAAGCTCTTAAAGTTCACATCGCGGCTAGTTCGGTATAGTGCAGGGTCATTTTCGGGGGGTATTTAGTGCTCAACAGCCAGCTATACAGGGTTCTGATCAACAGCGATATCATAGACAAAAAGCCACACAAGCAGGTCCATTAAACAAATCACCTCTGAATCAAATATCAATATTACCATGGGAGAAATGTCTAATATCACTTTCAGGTGAAAAGATTAAGTCCCTATATAGACGCTAGCCAATCAGTATGCCTAATACATACTTCCATGCCAGTTTCAGTGATAATAACTTCTGAAATTTCTGGAATTCCGAACAACAAACACAAGCACCTTAGATTCACAGCGACCTTCGCGACCAGTCATCAACACCTGGCTCTGAAAGGCCACGATGCTGTCCGTTGCTAGCCATGATTTTCAAGCACGATGGCTATCAGCATCAAGATTCATGCACATCATTCAGTATCACTGAGCATCATTGGCCTTGCATTATCAACGACTAACCCATTATTGGCCACCATTATGCCATCAAGTAACCATGGCTTGTCATTGGGCATCATTGATCAAAATGCACGATGATATTTGATGTCTCAGCCAGCTTTGCCATGGTTTCATCAATAGATTGTCCATCGTCAACTATCATCAATTGTTGCAACCCCCATCAACAGCAAGTCAATCCACCATGATCAATTGACATCATCAGCCATTCTGAATCATTGTTCCGCATTATCATTCCAACTTCCCAAACCTTAATCACGCTTAACCTGTATAACTTAACCATTGAATCCGTATCACCTTCTATCTCTGATGGCCCGGCTCAATCAAAAAAAAGCATTAACCATCAGTCCAACCATCACTAGCCATCATCAACCACCACTATCAACCAGCATCAACCATCATCAACCATCCTTACCCCACCACTGCCACGGTTACACCGCGCGTTGCGCCCGCCCTTCGTCGCCAGGCCCGCCCTTGCAGCCCGTGTCCTGAAGCTGCGCCACCGTCTCCGTCTCCGTCACAGAGATCTCCTCCCATCGCCGTCCCACTCTGATCCACACCTACGGCGGGGGGCACAGCACGGCACCGCACCCACCACAAACGACCGATGCTTCCGCATGGGTTGGTTCCTTATATTACTTATGAATGGCTGTTCATGATAACTGATGATGGTTGTTGATTATGGTTGATTAATGGTGATTAAGGATGGTTGATTGATGGTAGTTGGTAAATGATACTTGATGAATGGTAGTTGATAGATGGTGGTTGACCACTGGTTGAGCACTGGTTGATTCGGGATTGTATGCAACCAATGGTTAATCAATGAACCAATGAATACAGTAGTCAGTAGTTGATTTGGGCTAATATGGTTAGCCAATGGCTGATTGATGCTTCAGTCAAGCTTCAGAAAAGGACGTAAATGATTGGAAATGGCTGACATCAGAGCTGCCCAACAATGGCGAATATATCGTTAGATTCATCGTTGCTAGCATTTTGATGATGATCTTAGGGTACTGATGGATGTACGTATGTGTCGATCTATCGAACTATGTACAAAATCGTAAGTACCAAATAAAGAAACACAAACAAATAAGTGCCAGTGCCTCCATATATTGCATACTGCATACATGTTACATGTGTGTGTGTGTGTGACGTGTGCACGCAGGCGCACCAGCAATGCCACATCCTGCATAGTGGTTTAAGATCTTGGTCCACTCTGCTGAATTCCGAATTCCGTGCGCTTGCCATAGACATTCAACAGCCCCCTCCGACTGAACAGTGGTTGCTAGTGGTCGAGAATTCACGGTGCTGCCAGACTTACGCTCTGGGCAACGATCCCCTGAAAGTCAAAAAGCACCGTCTTCACTTGGCTAAGCGTCTATTTATATGGTGAATGTTCAAAGATGTTCATGGATTTTTCATGCGACCTGGTTAGTGTACCAAAAAAAATCCGACGCAGCTCATGTGGCATCATTTGTGTCCAGCTAATGTCCAGCTAGCTGTATCTTGCTGTTGCCTGGGCTTGTCGGCAGATGTTGTAGTTGATGTCGACGTAGCATGTGGCGACAGTGCTAACAGATATGCATCATTTGATATCATGTGCCTCCTCTGTACCCTCTCGGACATTCGTCTCTGCACGAAGCGTGAGACTGGGCTCATGGAGCCTCCTCTGTACCAAGTATTCTGTTTTGGGGCCAAGTCAGGACAAGGTTTGATCTTGAAGAAAAGGAGGTCGCTAGGTCTCTTTAACATTGCAAATGGGCGCTGGATTTCGCAACGTTTTACAATTCCACTTAATTGCCCTCCATAAATCTTCCTCCCGATTCAGCATAATTTTCCATGGCCAGTATCGACCATTACTCACCGTTCCTGATCATCATCAAGCAACCGTTGACCATGAATTACAATTCATGTAACAAGCATGAATTCACAAGCACGAGCCGAGAACCATGAATCAACAACCATTATTTCGGCACGATTATGAATTCCATCATGCCCTGAATGAGCTTCGTGCTCACCGGCGCCGCTACGCCCAGTCGCAGGATTGTGGAGACCCTCGTGCACGCGGTAGCCGAGAAATCGAGTGAAGACGCTACTGATGCCAGCCGAGGCCCTGAGCAAGTCCCGAGTAACGCAGAGGAAAACATAGGGAAAACAGGACAGCCTGTGATGATCCATCAGGCATCAATACGGGTTCATCATTCGGGAACTCATGGCTGATGATCATAAAGTTAAGTGGGGAACCTTGGGGAACCCTATGGTGGAAAAAGAAATTGAGGGCCACACCATCGGAGAACAGCTGACAGGAAGTCTACGAAGTTGTTACCCTCCACAACTTTGATTCATGCAGCTTGGACAACAGCTGCCAGTTGGCAGAAAAAAGCTGTGTTACGTGGCTTTGTTACTCAGCAATCTAAGTGGGGAGCACCACTGCCAAATCCTTAGTGCAATAAACCCCGAGAGCTGTTCAAGCAGGGGTAGCTGGCGATTTACTCTCCAAAATCAGTGGTTCAGTTGATCCCTTGCTAAAGCTTTCATGTTTAGTGGGCACATGGTGCTCACCTTCACAAAACGGAAGTGGGACAACAACCTCTGCGATTCATATCGCGCGAACTGTTTTGTTTTCAACGATCATCTCTTAAAAATCGAGCAAATCGAAATGCTTTGAGATAATAATTGGCATAAATTCAAGAGATGATAATCTAAGAGATAAGCATTTTTGATCCACCTTTTCGATCACAAACTTCACGAAAAATTGCGAGAAAACAACCACCGTGGCGGTCGCAGCTCGGGTTCCAGGCGGCTCGCCAGCTTGCTCGCCTTCCTGGCGCATGAACAGCAGTGCTTGGGGCAGGGTCGGCCATGAATGGTTGGTGACGTTGAACAGTAATGTTGTTGGCGAATGGTTGGCGAATGGTTGGCGAATGGTTGGCGAATGGTTGGTGAATGGTCATCCCGTGAGGCCTGTGTTGGATGGCTGTTGCTGGGTTCATGGTGCCTCACGGCTGCTTGCCCACCAAAAGAATCTTTGGCCTGCCAATCGAAATTCCAAGTGGCTGAAGGCTAACCCAGCTTCAAAAACACGGATCAACCAGGGATTTTTTATGCTGTCCGACTTGATGTTCAACAATGGTAGCTAGGCCGCACTTGCTTGGACTGCGATACAGCAGCAACCCTTGGAAAATGTTCCAACTTGCACTTGTAATGTTGCTGTCGCTTCGTTTGCTTGAACTCTCCAACTTGGCCGAATGTTGGCTTGTGGTGCCTTGATGTGAGAATTGCAAGTCATGCTGCAGGTAGAGCCCGCAACAAGACATGGCAATTTGAGCCGGTACATGGCCCAGTCTCCGTCTCCAAACATCTTCCGCTTTCAAGGTATCCGCATGGACGATATCTCCTCTTGCTCACCTGTAGGAATTTGGGGACGCTTTTGCTTTCACTCGCCTGATTCACGATACCACTCAAACTTCCGTTGTTCGACAATGATGGAAAAACACGATGACCCAGCAACCCGTAAGCCGAATCGAAGATATCAATCAAAACAATCTCATCATATGAACCCGAGTTTCTGTGATTTTGCCTCACCGTTGTTGGTGGTTTTGCTTCACCATTCACAAGCCATTTCCCTACCATGGTGCAGCCAGACCCCAGCCACGTTTCGGAGCCACGTTCCGGGTCCTTGGTCGGCTTTTCCCGTTGCTTTGCGCTGCGGTGGGCGGTGATCTCCCGAAACAAGGCCAGAACGCCAGGGTAGACCTGCACCGAGCGATGGGTTGATCAACCATGAGTAAGAACTATCAATAACTATTGACTATTAACATTCATAGCTTCACTGTTGATAGTTTATTAATAACTAGCTGTTAATAACTATCAATAGTTATCAATAACTATCAATAGTAATAACTATCAATCACTATTAATGCAGCTACTATTGATAGTTGTTAACAGCTATTTTCTATCAGTGCAACTATTAGCAACTACGGCATCAATAACTAATAACCAGTAATAGGTTGATCAACCACGGTACCCATAATAATAACCAGTAATCATCAACTGGTTAATGGTTGCTATGGGTCGAATAAGCTTATAATCAACAACTGGTCAATGGTGAATGGTTAATATTAGTCAGTAACAACAATGACCCTATATAATCACTGAGCTGATAAAGTCAATAATGAACCATTAAGAAGTCAAATAAGGTTCACAATAGCCATTGATTTACCACTAACGACAGCTTTCATGAAACATATAGACTGCATGTTCAAGTCGGGTATGAGCTGTCGTCCAGCTATTCTGTAATAAGCATCGGTTGAAAAACAGTGACAATAACCATTGATCATCAGCCATTGGTAACCGTTCATGAAGTAATAACCCCTCTCTCTCGCTGGGCGTGGCTGTTTGCCGCCTCGCAGGGGCGCCCGTAGGGATGATACCAAGGCTGGTGCCAAGGCCGGTCAATGGCAAACATGTACCAATAATAACCATTACAAAGTCCATAAGGTTAAGTAATAATAACAAACAATTAATAAGTTGATAAGGTTAATACAAAACCATTACAAAGTGAACAAGTTTAAAAAACCATTCATGAATAAATAAGGCCAATAGTAAATCGTTAAAACTTATAGACTTATAGAAGCCTATATAATTAAGCATGGATTGAGCTTAATTGACCCTCAACCGGATTAACCAACAGCAACCATCATCAACCATCATGATCTCATACCAGGACCAAACAGCAGCAGCTGCACGAATAAATTTGCCTTACTGGGAGATCCACCCGCATTTGGTGGTAAATCACCATCTATTCATTGTCAAACTAGTGGTTCATCAACATGGACCTACCATCCTTAATCATTACGAACCGTCAATTACCAAGAATTAACCATGATCAACCATTGCAAGTTTCAACAGCAATCACTAATTAATGATCAATCATTAGCCACTAACTAACCATCATTAATCATTCGTTGATAATCTACCCTTCACCAAAATCATTAGTCAGTGATTAAAGGGATTAATCCTCAATTTTCAACCATTATTCCTTAACCATAATTTGATCTTCAACCATCCACCAAATCTACTAATTATTAACCTTCACCTCTGGATATTTTTAACCATTACTCTGGATCTTTCAATAACCATCATTAGTCACTGACTAATTTTTAACCATTGTCCGTTGATTAATTTTAACCATTATCCTTAATTTTAATCATATTTTGAACTAATCCTTAATCTTTAACCACTACTCTGGATCTACTCTGCACCAAAATCATCCACCGCTCCCCTGGGCGGAAGACCAGCCCGCCTGATGCGGTGGAAATCGATGATCGCACCCCGCGGGAAAGCGGCCACCACCTGAGGGATGCGGATCCACTCAGGGGCCGCCCTAAAAGAATTGAGGGAAAACGGTGAAAAACAAATGAAACATGGCGAAAAATGAAGAAAAAAACAGATTTTGGAATGGTGGATTGAGGAGTTGTGGGTCCATTTATGGTGGTGGATCAGTGGCACCTTGATGGCGGATTGATGGTGGATTGATGGTGGATTGATGGTGGATTGATGGTGGATTGATGGAGGATTGAGGTGGATTGATGGAGGATTGAGGTGGATTGATAACGGTAGTGATGATTTGGTTTGTATGGACTTGTCATGTTCTAACTGGTCTGGTGGATAATCAATCAATTTGCCATGTCCAAAATCATGTGCCAGAGGGCGAAGGCCTCGAGTGGTGTCAATAGGGGTATGCCACACCAACTGCTTTGATCTGCTACAGCGAAGCTTCATTCAAATGTCCCCATGGGCAAGGTGGTGCTATCCCAAGATGTTTGAAAAGAAATCTCCCGCGCCCCTCCCTCTCTCCATCGCCATCCTGGTCCGAGTTGCACGGGACGAGACACAACCAAACCTACCAGGAAACATAAGACATCAACGAATATTAGATGCAATTATTAGAACATGTGTCATTCCACCATTTGCTTAGGGCACTCCTGCTAGCTCCTTGGCTGCCCCAGTAGCAGGGTATACGGTATGGGGATGCACCTGGCTCCCGAGCTCCCTCCCAACCAACAGCGGTGAACCATGTCCTTGGATCTGCTGCACCGCCGAGTGGCTGCCATAAAGCGTATCGTCAACGTCGCTGACAATCTTGATGGGTGCCTACGGACCAACGGGCGACCGGTATGGCGGTGAAGGATGGCCAGAGATGATCGATGATGGTTATGCCATGGGTATAGCAGCCAACAGTAGTAGAGAATCTGATAGGTTCATAGATGGCATGGATAGGTACGATAGATGGCCTATAGGTACAATGGACATTGTGGACCCGTGGATGGCGAATTGGAATCAATCATCATGCCAACAGTGCTGGGGAATATGATGGGCTCATAGATCCCTGCGTCAAATATTAATATATACACATATATATATATATACACGTTGGGTCAGCGTTCAATCGTGTTCCTTAATATACATTGATTGAGAATGGTTTATGATTAATGGCCAGGAATGGTAACGGCTACATGGCTCTATGCTTTAGAATCCTTATGCAACCAATGGCTGGGAATGGTTCCATTCTGGTGACCCATTCTAGAGACCATACAGCTGAGCTTCATTGGACATCATCTGTTGAGGTCGGCTCCCAAGATTGCTGGGATTGCCATGCTGGCGAGTGAGCTCTGACACTGAGACGATGGCACGGCCATGGCAACCCTGCAGGCCTTTCTTGGCTTTTCGAAGGTCATGGGGTCAAGAATGGCGTGTTGCAGTCCCCCAATGTAGCACAATCAAGCCCCCCAAGTTGTGAAAGGCGAACAGCTTCCCGTTCGGCAGAGTCTCTTCAAATGAGGGCATGCCAAATTGTCACTTCTACCCACCATCCGATGTTCACCTACCATTTATTGGTGGCCATTTATTGGTGGTCTTTCGATTGATCCATGCTCAGATTCAGATCACAAGCTGTTTGCCTCTCAAGAAACTCGGCATTGGATAACTTGTAAGATACTCGAGACGAATCCACTCTGCTGGGATCTGCTTGATGCTATGACCGCAGGCAGCAGCAATTGCCCATGTGGACTTGACAAGGGGGCTGTCAACTAGCATTTCTGGGCAATGAGCCGATTTCCTGCTCCGAACTGCGCCTCAAAAACTCCAGAATAAACACAAAAAACTATCTTGAGCTCATGGAACTTCCCCTTAAAAAGCTCGATTGAGACGTCGCCATTTGTTGAGTTCGAACATGTCCCAACCTTCAGCGTACCAGCTCCTAACACGATGGCTCCACTGCTGCGCCCCCACTGCAGGGCTCCCACCTGGTCCTGCTCATACTGCTGCGCGAGTAAACGACCCTGCTTCTGAATGTGATTCAAGGCTCGCGAGTACCTAGATCGTTCGCGAGCTGAGCGACCCAACTTGTTGGGATGACGACTTTTGGCCCACCAGTTTCGCCAATGGGCCAATGATGGTCGCCTGTATGGCGAAGGATGATGAGTGATAAATGTTGTGAATCAGGGTGGTTGATGATGCTTGTGGTGACCATTGGTTTTTGCAGTTTTTGCTCTTACATCCATAGTGACATGGATATAAATGACTTTGGGCCCAGCTTGGCAACCATTGGCAATACGCTTCATAATGCTTCACAAGCGTCCGTAATGGCTATTTAATGCGGTTATGAGCGCTTCATGTTGGTTGATACGGCTTGGCAAGGGATGGTTCTGGATGATCATCCCTACCATGTAGCTGCCAGGTTCAAGACCACTTGTAATGGTCACGTGGCACACCGATTCCTAGGCACAGTTGCCCTTCATCCTGGATGTAACCACCTATCATCAGCAGCAACGTCCTCGCCTTGCATGCTTCACTTGGTGATGATGATGATCATCATGCGCATAGAAGGCCACATTTCTAGATAGTCATGTCAAGAACCGTGGCTGGCCCCGGTTAACATGGTAACAAAGAAAATATCAACTGGAATTCACGTGGCTCCTGCCGGCGACGGCTGTGGGGAAAGAAGCCAGTATCAAGTTGGAGGCTTATACAAGTAGACTGGATGCTCATACAATAGTGGCCAGTAATAGTGGCCAGTAATTGTCACTATGAGCATCCGATAATGGTCACAACTACTTGTATGAAGCAATTACTTGTATCAGCTTTGTAAAGCTGATTTTCATAGTGACCAGTATTCGCCACTAGTGTCGGACAGTTCTTTTCCCTAGATGCCCATACATTTGAAGTGCGCTTCTGACCTTTACACCGAAGGCTCCAACTCCAAGTGATGATCGGTCTTTTGTGGGCAAGGCAACGGAAAGCTTGAATGGGGGGTAACTATATATGGTGGAGCATCAATTCATTTCCTAGAATTTGATCTGGCACGTTTATGCCAACATCAACTCAAGCACATGAATAAATACAAAAATCAACACCAACATGTTGACTTCTGACTTGCCGTGGAATCCATCATATGGACGGAAAATCCACCATTTGTAGACTCCTTACCCATTGGAAATGGTGATTTTCCAGCCAGCTGTGTACCGGAGTGTAACCTCCACGTCCAGTCTCCAACTTCGTTAATGACGCCCGGGGAGATCTCCACTTATGTTCGAGGTGCATCTCGGGGTCCAGGTCGTGGAAAACGAGCTTGTGCAGGTTGTAGAAATCCCCGCCCTCGTCCAAGATGTCCTTCATCCTCGGTCCCCGAGCTCCGAAGCAGAAGTAGGATGTGGACATCAGCACCCTACATGGAACAGGTGCACCGCAAACTTACGAGGATGACCCAACTAGGCTGCACGTCCCACGTGAGATATACGGTTGGAGGACCCACCTTTCGTCAGGGCTTCCTGTACCAACGGTTATACCTATCAGGCTGGCCCCTTCCCACAATGTGCCCCATGACATGTACTTACTGGCAGATGCTCAGCTGGACGAATGGAAAACCATCATATTTCATAGGGAAACCCGGCAACAAACCTTGAATAAATGTGTGATTTTCCATTGTCAGGCTCTCATCTACCAGAGGGGAATCGTCTTTGTTGGCCACGCGGAGTCATCGAAGAGAGAGGAGAACCACGTACCTGTGCATGTATTTCATGGCGCAGATCATTAAGCAGGAACGTGCATGTATGTTTGCATGTATATCTTCGCTACCCATCGAAAAAACATTCAAAGAGCAGGATTACACTATTTTTCGTCACCACCATCCGCGATTACCGATTGTGAACCGTGATTGACCAGAAGTAGCTATGTTTTCCCATCCATAAGAATGAATTTGCAATGAGTTAACCAGCATTAAAAGTTGACAAGCCATCATGAACACTATGATTGACTACAATGAACCCTGATTCGCCATCACTAGTCATGACAGCTTTAGCCACAGTAAACCATCATTGAAGCCATTTTAGCCATTGACCATCAACAATTAACCATCCTTGAACCATCATCCAACTATCATTCACCATAGTACATCATTAATCAACCATCAATCAACCATCAATCAACCATTAATCAACCATGAATCAACCATCAATCAACCATTAATCAACCATGAATCAACCATGAATCAACCATTAATCAACCATTAATCAACCATGAATCAACCATGGATCAACCATGAATCAACCATGAATCAACCATCATCAACCATCACTATACAGCCATCATTAGCCATAGTAAGCCCTTAAATCCGCCTGTCTCAGCCGCATGCCATGCATCATCCGTAGCTCATCTCCCGTGGTGCTCTCCAGCAGTTCCACCACCAACTCCTGCTGGAGTCGGTTCACCTCGGCCGGGGAAGCATCCATGGGACCATTGATCAATGGAACCGAGGGTCAGAGTCATTGATTAATGGTCCATCCCATGGGTGATTGATGGTTGATTAGTTAAACAATATCCATTAGACAATAATCATTAAGGTGATTAATGGTCCATCAACCATTGATCATGGGTGGATGATAATGGCTGGTGTTAATCATTGATTAACCTTGGTTAATCTAACTGGAATTGGTGGATAGTGGTTAATAATGATTAATCATGGGTGATAATACTGGCTGGTAATGTTCAAGCATGGATAGATTCACAGGTGATCAGCCACATCAACTAACAAAAACCATGGGTGATTAGCCATTAATTGGCCCTCAGTGAGATTAGTGGTATTGATGGACCATCATTTCATTTGGATTCTTAACCATTTGACCATTGATTGACGGTTACTGGAGCATTAGTGGTAGAATTCAAGGCCGATATTCATTGCCGTTAACCATAATTGTGGCACAAATACGAATGGCCAGCAATTCATGGTCCCATTTAGTAATCTCATGGAACCTAGGGTAGGTATACTTAATTAACCAAGGGTAAAGCAACATTGATTAATTGACCATTGCCATATATTGCCATCATGAACCGTAACTAACCACAATGATCGTACCAAGGCTACCGGGTATGATGGTTTATCAATGGTGGATCAGTGGCTGACGAATCATCAACACCACAGTCCCATTGGCGGCATGACTATCCATGAGTTTTTTTGCCGGGGAGTCCAACGGCTTGCCCTCCACAGCTTGTTGCCTACGGAGCAGAATGGTAGAAAAACCAGATCCATGAGTTCCTATCCACAATTGCCAATTGCTTGGCGGACAAACTAACCAGCTTACCGTGAGATCCACCCGAAGCTTCCCTGTCTTATCGAACGATGATCCGAGCTCCGAATCCTTGCACCAGTATGACTAAGGACAGTCCCAGTCCTGGAACCAACCACCCAGGAATCATGGTGTTTTTCCTTTCCGTTTAAGGAATGGCCGTCCTGTGTGGAGATACCAAAGATGTGCGCGTTTTCCAGTACACGCACCCACAAGCGTGAGCATTCCATGAATGACATGAAAGCTCCTATTCAACTACCATGAACACTGGCTATCCATGTCTTCATAGTGGTTGAACATACCAGTGGAACCATGGCACTACTATGAACACTGGCTACCTGTTCAAGTGATCCCTGGTGAAACATGCTGAACGACCATGACGATTGGACCAGCTATGTCTACCCACCGGTTCTCGACCACTGCCCTGTGCTGCCAGGTGGTGTAGAAGTCATGCTGCCGCTGTAGGGCATCCACCAGCCGCGTCTTGGTCACCGTGTCCATGTGCCGCACGTGGTTTTGGATCAAGCGGATCACCTGGTCGCTACCTTGGTGTCGCGCTTGGCCGCAGCTTGGAGGTGGCCGAGAATGGATGATGATAACGGTAGGGGAAAATACTGATGGTTACTAAAAAATGGAGGTCAGTAAATGACTATTAGAACATTAATGATACCTAGATGATAATGTTAGAAAAATATGTTACGAAAAAATACTGATGTTTACGAAAAATGCCTGCTCAGTTGACGGATGTTGCTTCGTCATGGGTGACATGTTTAAGAATTCATGGACTAAGGCCAACCAGCATCGGCTGATATGCCACACAGCTGTTGTTGGATCGTAATCAGCTGGGGGGGATCAGGGGATCTTGTGTCTTCGTTGCCATCAGCGACTGCGACAGACGGCTTGTGACCTTGGGCTTCATCAACGTCTACAGTCACTGGTTGATAACCACCATTCTGAAGAAAATGATGAGGACCATGATGTTGATGATGATCGTGGCGGCGATGTTGCTCTTCGATGGCTGCTTACTCGCATCGAATCTGTATGAAAATGTAGTATGGCATGGATCCACCCATCAATAAAGAAACCAAGGTCAATCAAATGCATCACGACTAGGAAAACCTCCAATTTCGCCCTTGCCATCCAGGGCGAAACCATATCAAGATTGTAGTTTCCAAGAAGCGGTGCATGGCTGTGCTTTGGAAGAAGCAGGGTTTGCCATCTTGAAAAAACCAAGATCGCCAGTAACCAAGCACATCAGAGCATCATCTGGTGGTTGGCTTCCAGCATGGCGCATGAACAGAATAGGCCTCATAGGGTCCCATCTGGCTGTGCCACGGGATACGCCATATGGGACCCATTTGAGATCTACCCCCCATTGATAAACCATCCGCACTTTATCTTCAACAGCTAATGATTTACAATAAAATATGAGGGCTTTGCATCTTACAATATATATAATGGATCTTACATTGCGAAAAATGGTGCTCATGTTATGGCTACGATCTACCCAACACCGCCATGTCCCAAGCTTTCCCACCAGGCTTTCGGACTCGTCAATGCCAAGAATTGAGGAAGGTCAACCTGCGGAAATCTGGCCACCCAAGAACTCACAGGGCGTTGAGACCCAGTTGGTGCTATTCATAAGGTTGTATACTGGCTAATGTAGCTGGTTCAAGTACGTTACCCAGTTGGTTCCGACTCCTGGTCCATTGATGTCCGTTGGAAATGTGGACGGCAACAGCTCGGTTGGCAATTGGAAAACAGCCGATTTGAAGAAGCGTAAGCCGCCGAGAAATTGGGTAGGGTCAAGAAATATAAGAAATACCTGTCACTGACAAGACCCACTTGGCCAGGATTGCCAGGTGTGTCAGGCCGAGCCAGGAATAGCCATGGTTCTTTCGCGGTGTCGCTGCTCCCTTCCTACAACCCATGGATTTGTTTGTGGGAGCCATGATTCATGGCGATTTCCTTTTTTACAGCTGGGGTCCCAGGCAACAACCGGTGTTGATAAGGGGTACCTGTTAGTGATATGCAACCCATCTACTCTCGCGTCCAATGGCCACAACATGCCACAACCATCATTGTCAGGCAACAACTCTGCTGGGTTTAACAACTGGATACTTGCAGGCACACTGGACAGGATAGCGACTTCTCACTCGGCCAACTGTCAATGCTGGCAGTTGGTAATGGCCAATCATGGTCAATGTTAATGGTGTTGATTGTTTTTTTCTGGTATCATGGGCCAACAGCAGCAGCAACTACACCCATAACACCGGCAAATAGACAGCTATACCAGCACGAAATATGATACGTTCAAACGTGGCAACACGAAGCATGATATGTTCAAACTCGGCGAACAAGCCGTTTCGTTTGTCGAAACAAGCCATCACTTTGGCATCAACGACGGCAGGATCATCAAGCTGCACTGCGTTACTTTTCGGCATGACTTTTTTCAAAACCACTGCAATAGTCAATAGTTTTTGAAAATGGCGCAGCTTGATGATAGCTGGTGATGTTGCCAACTATCATCTGGCCATCCTTAAGCGCTGTCAACTAGCCATTGATGCTGATCTGTTTCTTTGTCAACATTGATCACTATTATCATCATGACTCAACATCCTTATCAACCACCAAAATCATCTGTTTCCACAAATTTGGATGTGGAATTTGACTAATGTGCCT
This sequence comes from Symbiodinium kawagutii, assembly GCA_009767595.1. Classification (NCBI taxonomy): domain Eukaryota; class Dinophyceae; order Suessiales; family Symbiodiniaceae; genus Symbiodinium; species Symbiodinium kawagutii. The sequence goes on from VSDK01013596.1 coordinate 275,825, forward strand.
GCAAATTTGATGATCCTATTGTTGAAGGCCAACGGTCACAACATTGGAAACCCCAGCAAAAAAACATGGAAGTCACCAGCAAAGTCAACCAAATCCCATTGATTTTGTCAGTCATCACTGCGTGAAGTGACTACATCAAGGGTGATCACTGACCAAGTGCAGCGTAGCTTGGTGATAGTTCTCCGCTTTGTGAAGCCTTCCGGACACATGCTGATCATCACCCACCATGATTAAAACTATGAATGGTCAACCACTGGAAGGTCGTGAATCATGAATGATGAACTGTTGCCAATCGGGAGAAAACAAGTCATGAACCGTTTTATACCAACTAGTGAGCATTATATATAGTGACTCACATGAATAGCCATTAGCAATGGGTTCTTGGAAATACACAAAGGGTTTTAATGGATGACTGACCATTGCTCTATTGAATCACTAGCCATGAATACTCAAATTACGAATGGATGACTGACCTTTAATATTGAGTCATGAACCAGTGTCAATCCCAAGTGTTCATGGCTTGTGCCCTGCCTGTACCCCTATTGGGCCATGGGAAAAACAACAATCAATCAACCACTAAGAAAGCATGTAGTAACCATTCACCCCCAAAAAAAAAATCTCCATTCTTAACCAACTGCGCCCCCGGCTGCGCCTCAGAACAGTTCAAGACATATAGGAGGTCATCTGGCGGCGACCTAAGAACCAGGTGCGGGGAAGAGGTGCGCAAGGGATGCGGTGGTGGTGGTGGTGGTGGTGGTGGTGGTGGTGGTCGTGGTCGTGGTCGTGGTGGTGGTGGTGTGGTTGGTGGTTTCAACCCCTATTAAAAATATTTTTTTGCCAGGGCATCTCAGAGGGTTGGCCCTGCCTTTAGTCAACCAATCATTTATCAATAGTTACTAGGGAAAATAAAAAATGTTCAATTCTTGAACCCCTCATGACTTATAACCGTCATAACCACTGAAAGTATCCCTATAAGGCAGGTGCTATAACCCTGAGGAAGGCATCCACCCTGGGATTTGCCAGCTCTGGTGAGCACCTGGGGGTAAGGATGGCCCTCAGTGTGCAATCTGTGAACCAATGGTGGTGATAACCACTGGCAGGTTCATAATGATAACCATAGGATGGTGGCTTCTTTGGACAGAGGACCCCCAAACTGGACGGCTTAATCATCTATTACTAAAACTGGTTCGTAAAATGGATGATTTGGGGGCACCTCTATGTTGAGAAGCCACTATATACTGAAACCACCGTTGGATTATGATCACTTGTGGTTCACTATATAAACCATTGGCCAGCAACTGCTAGTGTGGCGTTGGTCAATGATGATGCATTTGTTGCGGAACCCATGTGTTGGGGGGATGCTTCGCAACGATTCCTAGTGACCCATCGAATCATGGTCAACTTTGTTTCATGGTTCATAACATGGTCAGAAATTCCTGACAACATAGTTGAAACTAATCATTGCTCATGTTTTGGTTGATAGTGGTTGAACCGTGTGAGCAATGAATCAATGCTTGATGATGCATCAATGCTTAATGATGGTGGATCAACGCTTAGTGATCCTTAACAACCGTTAGTAGCGGTTTGCAGCAGTGACAGGTGCAAAATGACTCGGATGGGACAAGAGCCATGGTGTACCCTCACCGGCCATCGCCTGGAAAAGCCTCACTGCTGCTCCCAGGCACTTGTCATCTGAACCGTGGCAACAAGACTCCAGAGCTTGGAGGACCTGAAGTTCGCAGGAGCAGTGCGCAGGTATCCATCTATCTACCTATCTATCTATCTAGATCTTAGATAAAGGAGTACATGTAGATATACTACGCATGTATACTTACATGTGTATACATGCGTCTGTTTTATCTTGCTTTTTCCCGCCTGTCAGGTGAGGGTTGGTAGATTTTATCAGAATGCTTTCTCACATCCTCCTCATCCTACTTCTGATCACCTCAACGTCAAACTCCCGATCAAAGTGGGCCTGCCGGACCTCAACCCCAAGCTCCCAATAGGAGTGGGCCCTGGCGGACCTCAAAATGCCAGAAAATGTACCCGAAAGAAAGTCAGAAGATATGCCAGAAAGAATGTCGGAAAATTTGCCAAATAGCACGACCGAATATCTGCCAAATAGAATCCCAGAAATAATGTCAGAGGATGTGTCAGATAGAACGCCTGTAGGCTTGCCAAATAGAACTTCAGAAGATATGTCAAAATCTAACACCCGCATGTGTGCCAAATAATCATGCCGGAAAGATTTTAAGAATAGGTCAGAGTATAAATGCCAGAAAATATGACGGACCATGAACCATTGATCAAACTCATTGCTGAGCCATCTGGTGCTTTCTTCGAAATGGAGCTACCGCCAAGTCATCCAACATTTGTAGCAACAAACAGTTGTTTCTCAAAATAGGGGTACCCCAAAATCATCCATTATTAATTATTTATAGTAATAAACCAGGCATTTTGGGGGATCCCTATTTTGAGAAACCACCAAACCAGCCATTTTCAGGGGGTCCTCAATTTCAAGAGACCTCCATCTTAGCATCAACCAGCTACTGGCCACCCCCGGAAGCCGCTGCCCAACCCCTCCCCTCAGCCCCTGCTACGCCCTTGACCTCTTCTTCCAGCCAACCGATCTTGCCCATGGCGGCCTCCCAGAGCTTTCCTTGGACGAGCTTGGCGGTGCAGCAGGGTTGCTGATGAAAGCTTGGTGCTGGTGAATGCTTGGTTGCTGGTTGGGTCATGGTTGGATCATGGTTGGTTAAGGGTTGGTTAAGGGTTGGTGAAGGGTTGGTGAAGGGTTGATTCATGAGATTGGTTATTGGTGCTTGAGGGGTTGCTGGTGCTGGTGGTTATTGATGGCTGATGTTGATAAGGGCTGATGATGTTTGATGATAGTTCATGGATAATTAGTGATTGTTCATAACAGTTGGCTGATAGTTGGTGAATGGTCGGTTGCCGCTGGTACTGGTACTCGCTGGTTGGCTGATGGTCGCATATGTTGATGATTGTTGGCCATTGTTGGCGAACACTGGCCAGTGGCCGCTGTCGTTGGCTACTGCAATTTTTAAAAGTGCAAATTCATCAATTAATCCCGTTGGCTTAGCTGGTTGATGATTCAATTGGTTCATACTCATACTTGTCCTATTTTTGGCACAATGTTGGTCAACTCATGGTCTAACCAATGGTTAATTGATGGTTATAGTTATCGCTGGCTCTTGTTTGTTAATTGCAGTAATTGATCAATTGGTATCCACTTATGCTATTGATGCTGGCTAATGCTGCTTAATGCTTGTTCTGGTTGATTACCCTATGACAGCAATCAACCAGCATTGCCCAGCAATCAACCAGCATTGCCCGTATGCTATTGATGCAGGTTAATCGTGCCCCGCTGAATCGATAAACAGGAACTGTTGGGCTTGTAAATAATCCTTCATGTCCCTGAGCCCCTGCCGCCTCAGTTCCGGACATGTTCATGGGTGATCTTAGCAACCAGCGCGAACTCAACTGAACCACGAGACAAGAACACCCGTTGGAGGTAAATGATGGTGAATGATTACTCGAGAATAGTACTTGAATGTTTTTTGCAGCCGGGTTAGCTCCCTGTCATAAGGATGGCAATGTTGGATCGCAAGGTTGGATCCATATTAAGAAACCAGCCCCAGTTCACCTCACCCAGTTGCTCCCAACGATGGGTAGTTCACTATGGATTGGCATCCATTGGCCCGCTCAGAACTGCGCTGCTGGATGGGTGAACCTCCGCAGCTCACCCGCTGCAACCCAGGCACCCACCACCCGTTTGGAGCTACTCCGATGGCTGATGAGGTTCTGAATGCCTGGAGGGACGCCACCGCGGCAGATCCAAGGCGGCGACGCAAGCAACACGTGCAGCGATGTGAGTCATGACTTGGTTCCACGTGTGCGTCAACGAAGAGGCTCAAAAAAGTCAACCAAGTGCAAAATTCAAGGATCTTTCTCCAGTGCAACCAACAGTAACAGTCAAGCAGCAGCAGTGGACCTTTTGACTTGAGCCATGTGCCAAGCAGTATGTTGGCAGTGTGGTATCGTGCGCAGTGGGTGCAGTGTGACGTTGTGTCTCAACACTCCCCCTTGGAGCCAGTGAACTTTCAGTGGCTCCACAGTTTCAAAAGTTGAATTCTACCTACTCACATAGCTACATTTACCAGTTAGCCAGTGCTTCAGTACATGCAGTTGACTCACGGTCATCTCAGTTGTCCAACTGAACATTCACAGTGACAGTGTGTCCAAGTGGAAGCTTTCCAAGAGTGACAGTGGCAGTAGATGACGAAGCTTCATTGTCATCAGTGGCCATGTGATCTTCACCAGTGACAGTCTCCACTTCAGTTCTGTACTTCTTCAGCACAGACAGTCGGAGAATGACATGTCCCAACAGTTGACGTGAGTGCAAACCGAAAGGGTGATAACCAGTCACCTCACGACGGATCTCCATCAGTTCCTGCAGTGAGAATCGAAGAGTCAGGCCAAAGCCTGTGGCCATCTCGGCCTGAGTCAGTTGCAGTGGGGCCTGAAGTGCCACTGTGGACAAACAGTGGTCAAGCCACAGTCGATTGAAGCAGTGCA
>VSDK01013596.1:291208-337039 GCA_009767595.1 Symbiodinium kawagutii
ATGGTGATGCATGGTGATGCATGGTGATGCATGGTGATGCATGGTGATGCATGGTGATGCATGGTGATGCATGGTGATGCATGGTGATGCATGGTGATGCATGATGAATGGTGAATGATCCCCCGAATGCAAGGCTCCAAACATGCGGTGATCTTCTGGAACAAGTCGAGGATGACCAACCCACATGTCAAGGACGACCCCCGCACTTTTTTCGGCCAGCGAACCAGCAGTGATGACTGGAGCTACCCTAAGGAAAGCAAAACTCGAATGGGAAAGGTCCAGCCATGTCACAACATCCTCCAGGATCAACATTGCCATCAGTCATGGCTTCACCACCCACGCCATGGACACCTCCCGGACATTGAAAACCACTGCAGGCTGGAAAATGACGGCCACTGCAGGTTGCGCATGTGCTAAAACCGCAGCTTGCTACCGCCTGCACCCCATGGCTGGCTCTTCGCCGGTGGTAGCCCTGGGGGACTTCGTGCCACCGGCTTGGCAGGCGGCTCTGGGACAGCGTTCTGACCGCTCGCACTCGCAGGCGCGCACTCGTTCCAGTACTCTGAGATCTCGTGGGGGCTGTAAAGGTGGGTGTACTCGGCCTGCAGCTCCTCGCGCGAGTCGTGACGTTTACTAACAACAATGTGTCTTGATGAAAACCGCAATGGTTACTGACAACCACTAAATGATCATCATCGCTGATAATCTGACAACAAAGAAACAACAAACAAGCACACAAAGAAGAAACCAAAGAAACAAAAACAAAGACACAAAAAAAAGATTAAGACATGTTAAGTGTCTTTGGTTGCTTCTCAATAGAAGTAAACATTATTTATGTGTCTATATTAAGGAGCTACACTGCGGAGGTGCTGAAGTTGCAACCATAGCGCTGCAAATGGCGACCGCATCACACCGGCCTTGAAGGTTTTAGCCTTGCCATCTTCAGGATCCATCCGCTTCTCCTGTGAAGGGACCCCCAGAGCAGTTGGAACACCAGGGCCATAGCTGGCGTTGGTGTCTTTTAGGGGTTCTAACGTATTTTTGTAGAGATTCTATCGGTTGTATGCTCTAATCTTTCTTTAAAGATGTTCTTTTAGAGATTGGTTTCTTTTGTAGACAGAGATTCTTTATAATTTGCATGATTGTAAAAGATTGTTTAATATCAAAAGAAGCAGTAGCCGTTGAGTGAAATACCAAATGCGAGCCAATAAGACCGGTGGAGCAACAACGCTTCGAAAGGGCACCTGATGTGTGACATCCATCAAAAATGGTTGGCTTGCGACTTGTAGCACTGTGATTGCCTGAAAGAACAAGGGAATCACCGATATGATACACGGATATACACGGGCATATAAACTCAGCGCTTTACAAACTACAAATGTGTTGTGCATGGGCATCGTCAAATGCAGAAGTGGGCAGCCACTCACTGCCTCAGGTTCAATTGGGACATACTTGCGGGTATCTCTTCAAACAGTGCCAGCGGCTCATCCAACCTCGTAAGCCAACTAACTTGAAAGCATTGATTCTGACCTGGATGAACTGACCAACCTACACTCGGATGAATCACGAAGTCAATCACCGCAACGCCTACTGCTGCATGCCACAGTGCAATTGCAGTTTGCTACGGCAGATTGGGTGCAGCATTGCGAACTGTTCTTGACCCGCAAGGGAATCAAGACACGGGGAATCTGTGGCAAGCGCAAACCGCTGCAGGCCAGGGAGAAATCGATTTCAAAATAAGAAGTTGCTGGGTAAGCACGTCATGGCCGTAGGCTCATTGTCTCCGGCCGTGAAATGCCATAGAACATCCAAAACCAAGGCCTAATCTAACGATGCCTGGCCAAAATTTTGGCCGTATGCGTAAATCATCATAAACCGGTATGAAGACGTATGAAGCAAAGTCAACCACGATGAACCATCAATCAACTACCAACTAAGCACATTGGCACCCACCATTCATTAATCATTCTTTACCCCTCACATAACCATCAAGTAACCATTAATGAACCACTGGTTTCTCACTACCCCCCTTAAACATTCATAAACGAACCATCAATCAACCATTAGTTAACCATCAATCCAAGACCAGCTCACCATCACTCACCAACCTCAACCCAAGCAGCCCCGCCTCTTTGCTCTCGCTCTTGTCGTAGTAGCCTCCTTCAGCTCCGTTGTCGGGGCCTTTTTTGCACGTTGCGGAGCTGGCTATGTCGTGATCTGCGGTGCGGGTGCCGAGTGATGAAATCTGCGCGAGATTTTTTTGGGGGACGGGCTACATGATGATGCATGATGATGATGATGGTGATGATGATGATGATGATGATGATGATGATGATGATGATGATGATGATGATGATGATGGATTCGTGATGAACTAATCACTCATGGCTCATGCATGCTGGTTTAGTGAAGAATCATGGCTGATACTGATAGCATGGCTGATAGCATGGCTGATGATGGTTTATGATGGTTGGTGTGGCTTTTTGAATGACCAGTGATTGCAGTATTGATGATTGATGGTGATTGCCATCCATAGTAATAGTGTGCCTGGCAGTTGCTAAGGATGGTTGATGATGCTTAATGGCGGATGATGGTTAATGGTAGTTCTGTTGTGGTTGGCTGATGGTTCAACAAATGGCTGATTGATGGTTATAATGATGATTGTTTATGGTAAATGAATGTAAATGATGGTGATCGCAAACTGTGAGATGATGAGTAATGATGCGTTGCCGTGCACGAAATGCACTGTGAAAGGGCACAAAGAATGAACCCAGGCACACCTTATGCAGAGACTGTGGCCACTGGAATTCTTGCCCTGGGAGCACCTCACTGGTTGGCTTCCGAACCCGGGCACGTGTAAACAGCCACGAAAAGTTGTATCAGCCACCGTTCACCCCCTTACACATGGCGGTAGAAATGTCAGAGCAGAAATAAACTGAGAATATGGAAGCAAAACAAATGGTTGAGATTGGCCAATGATGGCTGATGGTGGCTAATTAATAATGGCCCAAAATTGCATATAAAGAGCTAAGGATGACTGGTGAATGTTATTAATACTTGGTTGATAACAACTAATGAGGATCAATGATTATTTGTGACGGTTGATTTTTGGAATCTCGAACAAAGCTTGATGGGGTTCCAAGGGGTTTAGATTGTGGCTTGACGCAGAACCATTTTGCTTCGGCGCAGCGGAATACACCACATTTGAATCGACAATCATTCATGTACAATGGGTACCATCCCGTAAAGTAACCTGGCAATGGATTTTGACCCGACTGTAAAGCGAAACACAGGGAAACACGAATAAATGGTGGAATTGTCCATTGCCAGGTTAGTTTGCCAGAGGGTACATCACTGTTGAAGACCGCTATTCAAATCATAGTCGTTCTCAGATGCCCCAAAGGTTTCTATGTGGCAATTGTCGTGATATGATGGTTGGGTAGATATGGCCGCTCAACCATTATTCTGCAGATACGCTGTGAGTACCATCTGGTGACCCAAGGTTCCAGCATTACCAACCACTATCATATAATAAGAGAGAATTGCCGCTTATCATTTTCAACCAACCATTATCAAAGGACCATCATTAACCATAATCATCAACCTTCAAATAGTCATCGTCTAACATTACAGGAAGCATCACCCAGCATTGATCAACCCTGGTCCAGTGCTACTCAATAGATTTTCCACTGGCCCATGGATCACTAAGCAGATCAGAGCCAAGTATCCTTGCTGTTTCCTAACCTGCATTATGCAGCCATAAACCACCATCAACCATCAGTGACCGTCAGTAAGCAGAACTGATCACCATGAACCATGAAGTACCGCTATCCATCACCAACCACTGTATCATCAACCACTGTCAACCAGGGGCCATCATCAAACATAATCAACCATGATTATTTACCATCATCGAATCGTCATCAGGCGATCATTATATAAACATTATCTAAGTATCAATCGACCATCCAACCAGTCCTGAAACCAAGGAGTCAAACATAGATCACAACCGAAAAAACCCTCCATCCTCCATCAATTGCCTAAACCTGTCACCAAACAAAACACCCTCCATCTTCAAGTGCCATCACCAACCATGGCCGGTGCCACCGGAGTTCCGCCTCCAAAGCCTTGCCCTCGCGCGTATCTCCGTGGCTCCTCCGGCTCCACACGCCGCTCCGGCGCTGTGCGCGGCGCATGCTGCGCGCGCGCGGCCGGGCGCGTGGGAGCTGGAGCTTCGTCGGGCTCCACGTCCACACGGCTCAGGGCCTCAGGTGCCATGCGGCAAATCATGGCCTCGCAGCTGAGCTCCCCAGGGCCTCCCAAGCGCCAGCCCATCCAGGACCTCCCCCTGGGTCCCCGTGCAGCGATGTCCCGCTCCGTGTCCAGCTGGGCGTTGCGGCCCTCGTGGAGGTCGTCATCTGCGCCCGACTCCTCGGCCGAGTCGGCAGCCTCGGAACCTGACCGCGGGGCTGGGCCAGTGGCAGCTGAGGGCGAGGTCGTGGTGACCCAAGGCGCAAGGTCGCCAGTTGCGTCATTTCTGAGGTGTTTCTTGGTGGTTTGGGAGCAGCTTTTGCCATGCAAAAATGGGTCTCCGAGCTCATTTTTGCCACACAGCTGGACTAATTTTGGAAAAGAAACTGTCACACTTCAGCCCTACAGAAATCTGATGAAGGAGATTTCTGGGAGCGCGCTTTCCTTCAAAAACCTGTGAAGTTTAAGCCCCTTACCTTAGGGAAGTACATCGTGGGCGGAACGTAAGCTGGGCCATGTTATCTCTCTCTCCATGGTCATGCCATGTTATATGCACTGGCATTCGCGGATTACAAAACCCGGTCAAAATAACCCAGTTGGTTTATAAATCAACCACACTAGAGCCATCCTCAATCATCCCCGTGCCTCAACCATCCTGATGAAACTTAGTTGGTTGCAACGTTGCTACTGGTACGACATGGCTGTGGGCCAACACCCTGAGACCCCAGCTGTTCACATCAGCCGCATCCATCTAACCTCACTTTTATTGTAGTCCAGCTCGCCGGGTTGGAAAAATCGACTGGGGCAGAAATCCTTGTTTTAACCAGCAATTATCAAAACTTTTCGGTCGATTTTCCCATGATTTCCAGTCAAACTCAGTCATTCCACCCGTGCCTGCCACCTCCGGCAGGGCCGCTTCGACGTCCTTCAGGGCCGCCTCTCCTTGTTCGACCTCGGTTACCGGTGGCTCCTGGTCTCCCCACAGCGGGATACCCCTGGCGAGCTGCCCATCGCTCCCTCCCAGGCAACGGTCAATGGGATAAATCCTTGGTTGATGATCCATGGGATTATCCACAGTTGGTCAAGCGTAGGAAGCCATCATCATCCCTCATGCCAATTTGGACGCTGTAAAGTCGATCCCAATTTGATCCAAAAGTGCTTTAAACTGGTTGGCGGTTGAACCACCTCTATGAAATGTGTGAGTCAACCAACCCTTTGTGAATAATCACAAATGGGAAAATAAAGAATGTGTGAAACCCGTTGAAAACCACCCGGTTGATTGCTGTTCAAGATTACGGAGCCAATGAAAGGAGCTGCTTGGATCCACCGAAAAACCTCAGGTTCCCAGGTCCACGGCACCCCTTCTTCCAGCCTTGGACCCCCATTCCCCGGGTTGTTACAGCGGAACCAGTTTTGAATGACCACCTTCAGGTAAGTGGACCACTACCCAGTGACTACCCAGTGACTAATGTTTGACCAGGATTAAGAAACCCAAGGTTGATTCATTGGAGGGGCTACCATTCGAATGGGAAACCAAGGCTTTTGGGGGATACCCCCTATTAATCAACCAGGGGTTTATTGATCGTGAATAGGCGTTACCGAATGACTACCAGAAAATTTTGCCAACGATCAGGTCACACTGCCCTAGACTCAACTAGGAAGCGAAAGAACCCAAGAAAGAAGTTGCTAGCTATGTTACAAGCTTCCTCTCAGCAGCAATGTGGGGCTGATCGCCGCAAATCTGTACATGGGAAGCTGCCCGATTCGACAGAAACGTGCATTACCTGCGACTGTGCGGACTGTCAGGGGTACTGGATCAGCAGCAACCACCAGCAACTACAAGTAATTCCATGATATCCCATGGTTCATGAATGCCAAGTTGCTATCACGGCTGATCATCCAAAACCCCTTTGGGATTTGTTTATTTGCTACAGCCCACAGCTAAACGGTTAAACGCTGTGCGAGGCTTCTTTTCTGCTGCCTCACACGCTTCGTGCTGGCAATTTTTCATATGCCAACAACATCCTGTGAACTTGTGCGTTCGCATAGCCCTTACTTTCAATGTACTCCACTGCTGTCCTTCCCTGGGCATCTGCAATCTGGGTATCGACCTTGTGGTTGAGCAACATTTGAGTTACCACAGGTCCACCGCTGAATGCCGCATAAAAGAGGCAGGTCTGGCCATTCTCATCCACATGATTCACATCAAGACCATAGGATTCAATGCATGCCTGAACCTTCTCCACGTCCCCACGCTGGGCGGCAGTGAAAAGGTTGGTCTGCTTCTTCGTGAGGAGGCGCTTGGGATCGGCCCCCAGGTCCACAGCGTATTTCATGGCATCGCCGGTCGCGGAAGTGAAGATGTCCCCTCCAAGGCTGCTCAAAAGCTGGACATTGGCATTTTTGTCTACTAAATGCTTCATCATCTTCACCTTCCCCCCTTCAGCTGCCCAGAAGATGGGCGTGAAATCACGGAGATCCTTGAAATCGATGTTGGCCCCATGCTGCAAAAAGACCTCAGCAGCATCAACATGACCATTCCTCGCAGCATAGAAGAGTGCCGTCTGCTGCGCAATGTCCACATGGTCCACCGCACAGCCTTCCTGCAGAAGGTACTCGCACAGCTGGCTATGGCCAAGCTTCGCCGCGTAAAATGCAGCGGTTTGTTTGCGCTTGTCCGCCTGTGAGGCCTTCAGATGGTGCTTCTTCACAAGCAGCTGACCAATCTCCAAAGCCTGCTGTGGGCTTGGATGCTGTGCGGCTTCATGGAGAAGCGTGAGCCCCTCCTTGGAGACAACGTCAGGGCGTGCACTGTGCTGCACAATTAAACGGTCCACGACCTGAGCGGTTTCTTTCTTGACTGATCGTCTCAGTATGTCGTCGACCATGTCTTGTGCCTCATCCTCGGAAGACTTCATAGCACCAAGGAGTGGTCAAGGCTGAATACAATAAGTTCGGTGAAGCCGGTAGGATAGCGATGCGTTGGTAGGTAGCTACTAGACATGGCAAATATAACCGTAGTTTAATGCTGAATCTTGACCAGCTTGAAATATCCTAAAATCATAATTGGCCACTGTCACCAATTCTAAACCACTATTCACCATCACCAACCATAGTCATCAGTAGTTACATGTTAACTAACCATCATTTGGCAACCATTATTGCCACTAGTGATCAGTAGCTGATAGTTGCCATTAGTGCCATTAACTAAACATTATTCACCATTATTCGTGATTAATCAACTTTAACCTGTTCATTGTTGACCACCTATAATGCCATTAAAAAATCACCAATGATTCACCATTACTAACCATTACCAACCATAGCAATCAGTAGTTCAATGGCAAATCCGCCCCAAGCTCCCACCTTTGGAGGCTCCCTCCTGGGTCACCTTCTACCACACCGCTTGAGCCCAGCGCGGTCAAGCCGGGGTCGTGTCATGGATCCGTGTTGCGAAAACCAAGGTTCACCTAATGGCTCCTGATGGAAAAGCAGGGTTCAGGTTGGTAATGATCCATTTTAGGGGTTGAGAAGGGTGAGGTTATGGTTGATAATAAGGATAGTAAGGAACCCAAATGGTTAAAGGTGCCTGATAGCTGATAATAATGATTGCCCTCTGGGAAGCGAATCTGGTTCAGTGGGGAATCCACCGTTTAGAGTTGGATCTCCAACTGTTGACAAAAGCGATTTTCGACTTCCAACTCTGCCAATGATCATAACCAATCTGGGGGTAGCTGACGAACTGACGGAAGTTGGCTAAGCAACCACAATGAAGCACTAGTAGCCACTCATGGGTGATATTGTGAATCGTGGGGGACCAGCGTTGATAATTACTGCTGGCTGGCAATACTTTAGAGTAATGGCATGTGATGGTTCAAATGTGGGATGACAACTCCTACCATAAGCAGCCACCTTTGGTGGCTGGGTCAAACTCTACAGAACTCGTTGACGGAATCGATTATTCTTCGGGCCGTCGCTCGGATAAAACTTGGTGGCTTGACAAGTCCTGCCCATTTGTCGTTTTCCAACCCGTTGGTGATCAATTCATGGTGTACCATCCCAGGGCCCGGCCGGGTGCCACCATTCACTTGGAGGTCGTAATCATGTGCTGGGCACCGAATGACGCCACAGCTTCGATGCTCACCCGCTGGCAAACTCATCTAGGAATCGAAAGTCCACCATTGATAGCTGGTTTACTTCTTACTGTAGCTGGTGTGACCAGTGCCACCCGCCAAACTAACCTGGAAGTTCAAAATCACGATTTTAAATGGTAATTCAGATATAAATAGATGTTGGATTTTCCGCTTCCCCTCTGATAGATTCAGCCGGGAATGGCACCTCACCATCTTTCTTGGGAAACCACCCCCATACATCGTGGAAGGAGAACCACCAGTCAACCACTGTTGACCATTAGCCAACCGCTATCAGCCATGAGTTATCAGTGAATCACTAGCTTACCTAACCTCATCAGTACTACATTATATTTGGTGGTTATCCCCGGTTATTCCCATTAAAAGCCATGACTTAACCCTCATAAACCACCATCAAACCCCAGCTGTAACCGGCACGAAGCACTAAAAACAGGTCCAAGGAGCAACACGTTTTCTTTCCAAGGACTTCATCTTCAAATCCTGCAGCAATGTTGTCATGGGCAACCAAGGGGTAACCAACTCAGGTCACAACGATTTGATAGGCTATAACCATCAATAATGGTTGATAATAGGGATGAATAGCCAACAATACTGGTTCAACAACTGCTATATGGTGGTTTCTCAAAATTATCGGGGACCCCAAAAATGGTTGGTTCACTACTACGACTAGCTAATCTTAGATGATTTGGGGGTACCTCCATTCTAAGAAACCACCATTTGGTAGAAGCCAGCTGGTTACCTACTATTTCATGGTAACGGGAAGCGTAGGGAATGGTAAAATTCATCATGGTTGATATTCATTATCAGTATTTAATCATGTTGATTGTTTGGCTTTGAACCTTCGCTGTTTATCATGGGTACCATCATGGGTACAATCATGGGAACTATATGATCATGGGCTCAAACCATTGGTACAATCATGCTGTTCATCACAGACACCATCTATTAAAATCTTTGATATTCCTCGACCAGCGAAGGTTGATAATGATGGCTCACACTCAATCGTGTAGACATCATGTTTGACGTAAAGTGCTTGACAATATCATCAGTGATGTTGAATCACGGTCTCAAGATTATGCTGAAAATGATAAACATTGCTAAACAATAAAAAAATCGTTCATGGCCAATATGGTTCTTCTAATCACTGGCGATCACCGACAGTAAGGCCATGTAAGGCCGAATGATCGGTCATAACAATCAAGAAACGACCAGGAATTCAGGGATGGATGGTGCAGGCAGCTATATCCTTTCCATTAAATCATCTACCCGGCAATCTGATCAATCTGTGGGATTATAGCTTACCCCATTTACATCCATTTACTTTACTGACTGCATTCAAACGTGAAAATATGCAAATGACATATGAGATACAGTTTAATGAATGTAACATACCAGGTGCCAATGCAAACAAACTGTATACTGTACAAAGACGTGCTTGCACTGGCACACCTGCGTATACATATGCATACAAACGTGCACGTGCATATCTACATGCATTATTGTGAGTGGATACGTGTTTGGTGTCAATACCTTGCTCTTTGGCAGTAGCTCGTTTGAATAATCCCAACAACAGATTCTTGATCCACATGAATCATGCATCACAAGCTCCGTTTACACCATCTACAAGTACATCAATGGCAACATAGTGCAATCATACATCGTATCACATCATGAGCGCTGGGAGGATGGTGATCTATTACGATCCCAACATATCCCAACCAAAGAAAATCCTTCTACCAGCCACAGCTGCTCCAAAACTGGCCATGCCAAGGCTGTTCCCAGGCTGACCGCTGGGCTCCTGGGCAAAGTCCTCCCCAAATTCGACCAGCTCCTGGGCCGACACGCTCCGCGCAATCCATCGGATTTCCAAGGACTGTTGAGAAGCTCACAGCCAGGATGGCCTGAGAACCTAAGAATCAGGATGTTAGGTTTTGCTATGTTTTAACTGTTAGTGGTTCTTGGGTTCATTGAATCTTGCTGACAAATTAGCCATTAGCACTTCTTAATTAATCGATTATTAGTTGGTATCATTAACAACTATGAATCATGTCTCACAGTTGGCCAGCTCAGTGGACGAACAATGGGGGATCTAACTGATGTCCATCGGAAACCAACAATGGCTAACAAGCCGGGAGCAATTCAAATGATTCACCCCTTTATTATGGCTGGTTAAGCCAATGGATGACAAGATTTCTATGCGTGTTTCCCAATGGCTTACAATGCTGATGACCAACAGAACCCGTCAGATATAGTTGGATACTATGGGAATCTCACCTTGGAGTGGAAAATGTACCCTTTCTGATTTGATAAGGTTAGAACCCCCCTGGTAGCTCACAGCCTCGCTCCCTCCCAACCGGGCGTGGGAATGCCCATGTCGTTGATCTCATCCCGTGAACGACAGCGTTGCACGTTGACAAATTTCGTTCCAAGGCCAGGCTTCCAATGGCGGATTATCATCGGTAATCATCTGTCCATGGCCATTGGCCATCTGTGGCGGATTAGTTCGCATCAATGACACATGTGATGTTATTATATGTGGTAAGTGATTTGCATACATGTATACGATGAGTCAACACATTCCAATGTGTCGCATTAAAGCACCTTCCTAGTGACATATTTTATGCTATTGGTGATTCTAGTATGGCACCGTTGCTGACTATGGATACTACTCATTTGATCCCGTATAACTAGCGTTCCAATCGATCCCAATAGTAAGCGATATCACCATTACATTGTAAATCACTGTGGTGTATGAAAAATTGGCTGACAAGAACAAACCAATGGATATTCACCAACTAAATTGGCAATGGTTGGTTGCAATTAAACAAGTCATGTTAATTAACCATCGTTCAACATGAATTCAACAATCAGCCAAGCAAATTCAAGTATTTTGCCACGGCCTCCCACGGCTTGCCCTACAGCAGGCAAAAATGCATGAACCGTCGGCAAAATTCAAACATGAAGACATATGACAGTGGGTCAAAATCCCGTACCCCTGGTTCCACACTCATTATATAACCATTGTTTTCCCTACTGTTATTGGTGATCATCCCCCATTATTAGCTGATTAATATTGACCCATCGCCATATGGCTGGTATATATCCCCTATAATTGGTGGGTATCCCCAATTACCAACTATTAACTAGGTATTATTGCTGGTTAAAACTTACCCATAGCCATATGTTAACTATCCTACTAACCACATCATCAACCATCAACCATTATCATCAACCGCCGCATGCCGTGATGCCTATGTGGCAGCTGCAATTTGGCAAATGCTGAGCCAAGAAAACAATGTAAGCAACTAATATTGGTGGCTGCAACCACCATATTCAACCACCAGTCATCGTGGGTGACCTTCAACTATTTTTTTTGGCCTCAGCATCTCAAAGCGTTGGCCCTGCCTTCAACTATAGTTATCAGGCTATCATGGTCAACACCTGGTCAACTATGATGGTCGAAGGCCAACATCTGCTTCGGAAACGATGCTTCGGAAATTATGGAACTGACACCATGCTTCGGAAACTATGGACCGGAAACTATGCATCCGAAACGTTTCAGAAACTATGGAACGGAAACTACACAAGTGTGTTTCGGAAACTATGGTGCTGAAACTATGGAAAGGAAACTCCGAACAGGCGCGCTTTTCGCTTCCCCCAAGCCCCAAACTGGTTCAAGGATTTCTATGCAAGGGGCATGCCTCTCTGCCGCTGTTTTTTTTGTCCATCGACCGTTCACTCGTGTTGTTGTCTGAGAGGACTACGGAGGAGCTGCTGTGCCTCGGCAATTTACTGTTGTCGTCGTCTGCGAGGACTACGGAAGAGCTGCTGTGCCTCGGCGTGTCAGTCTTCGATCTTTCCTCAGACGGGACGAGGTCGCACAAACGAAGTGGCTGGCTGAGTCAATGGCGCGCCCTAGGGCAAATCACAATGATATCTAGCTAAGATGTAAATATCCGTACCTGAGACTTACCACCCAAACTATTGAACCTTTGTCACATTATGAATGCCTTGGAAATGCTGACGCGACCTAGCACGCATCTCATTTGTCGAGCTGCCTTTGCGTTGCTCGACCTTTCTGGCGTGGATCCTCTTGATCTCGTCCAGGGTGCTCCAGGCTGCTTGCGCTGGCAAGTGCCAGGGTCGTCCACGGAGTCTGTCACAGAGCCTCTTGTCACTGTCCATGAAAATGCCCCCCGGTCCCGCAGAGGCCATCTCCTCTTGCGAGCTTACCGACACACCATCTTTCTCCAGGAAACGCGCGGGAGCAGGTCAGGGTTGCCACAAGAGTTCTCAGTTTCCATATCGAAATCTCTTACCTCGGGAAATCTTTGCTCGCCTGCTGCAATCAACCGAAGACTTTCCGAGCCTTGCAAGAAGTCTCGTCGACCGTTTGCCCCGGAAAGTTTCAGCAGGGCACCAGCAGTGGCAACATCCACCCGAAAGCCTGTGATGAAGCGGGGCAGGGTGGGGCAGGATGTATAGGCTTTGGCGAACCGCAAGCCACAAGCTGTTCCAACACTGTCAAACACGTGGCAATTGTCAGGATAGAAGCGCCAAAACTTGCTCACTTACTCATTTTCAATTATAAATATTTTTTATGTATTATTTTTTTTGTTTTTCTGCGCGGCGCTGAGCAGTGGCAAATCCAGGAGGCTCTAATTAGCTCCGTCATTCATTAGATCACATCTGTACTCTTGTTCAGCTGTCAAGCCCGTCTCTGTACAATCACTGTATATCACGGTGCTGGGAGAACGGTGAGAAAGCACGGAGGTGCGTAACAACAACAAAGGCTCCTGCTCCCAAGCAAGGCGCTCACCGTTGCGCCAGTCTCCACGAGCCAGCTCTTTGACTACACCGCGGCTGTCCAGAACTCCAGGACGCTCTCTCATGGTGTGGGTCCAAGCACGCTTGTTGCAGAATGAGCCCATACTATTCTCCAACTTGGCAGCGGTGTCAATCATGCTGCGGTGGTAGTAGCGCGCTGGCAATGGTTTCTTCAACGTCGCAGTGAACCTTTCAAGAGACAGAAGCAAAGCCTACAGCTGTAGCACGTGTTAAACCTGCACGCCACGCTGCGCTCAGCAGGCCACCTTCGACCTGCAACAGATGGTCCTTCAGGTACTGCAGCTCTGGCTCTCCAAAGACGCCACGATGTTGCTCGACGCGAAATGAAATAAGAAATCTGTTGCCAACAGTGCTGTGAACCTAAATCCTTTGTCATAGTCAGCATGGATGATTCTATGGGCTTTGAAAAGCTGGGCGCAGAAAAAAATGTTTTAAGAAAATCGCATAGTCAGCATAGCTGAAACGGCGGGGGCACATTTAAGGACTAGTTACAAGAGACTGTCATAGTCAGCATGGATAATTCCACAGGCTTTGGGGGCCTGGGCAAGGGAAAATTTTAAGATTTAAAAAAATGTCATAGCCAGCATAGCTGAAACCATGGGCTTTGAGCACCAGAGCGGGGAAATCTTAAGGACTGATTAGAAGAGAATGTCATAGTCAGCATGTATGTTTCCATAGGCTTTGAAGGCCCGGGCGCGGGATAAATTTGAGATTGAAGAGAAAAGAACGGCAAAGTCAGCAAGGATGAAACCATGGGCTTTCAGGGCCTGGCCACCTTTGAGCCTTCTGCGCCCACTAGGCGAAATGCAATTTTTGCCGACCCATGTCCCAAGTGACCTCCGCACCTGCCGTTTTATAGACCCTCCTTTCTGACCCATCCCAAGCCACAAAATTTTGTAAAACACAGCATCTCGCGCATTGTCTACCCGACAAGAACTCAGGGGGGAGTCGCAGACATAGTGGAGGGATGGCAGGGGACATAGTGGGAAACAACCAGACAATTTTTGACACAGGAGCAAGAAGCCTACTAAGGGGCATAGCTGGGAACAAGGTGGGGGAGAAAAGGGGCAACCTAGCCTGAGACAATGCGGCAAACAAAGGCAGGCCCGTGCCGTGACAAGATCTCACAGGCGAGCGGCAAACATAGGGGGAAGCAAGGTGACGGACAAAATGGGAGACACAGCAATAAACAAAACCAGAGACAAAATGGGAGAGAAAGCCAAATCCACGCCGTGACAAAATTCACAGAGGAGCGGGGGACCTAGTAGGAAGCATAGTGGGGGACAGAGTGGGCCGTGCGGAATTATCTCGTGAAAAGGCCCAATTCTCGGAAGCCTAATAGAATTTCAACTGGCAACCTGCTTGGGAAAAACATTTCATGACAGGGATCCATTCCTCAAAGCCCAAAAAGACCCCAACATGCAAGCAGTTATCTACACGAGCTAGAAAAGCCTGCGAAGAGTGTCCGGAAGCCACCCCTTATAGCGGGCCTGTCTTCAAGGCTTTGATATATTCGTGCGGGGAAAAATTTTAAGATAGAAAAGAATGGCATAGACAGCATGGATGAAACCATAGGCCTTGAGGACCAGAGCGCGGGAAAATCTTAAGATTGAAGAAAAACAAATGGGGAAGTTAGCATGGATGAAACCATGGGCTTTGGTGGCTGAGCCGTAGTGGCTGCAGGTTAGTTTCTGAAGCGGGGCTGTTTTGGTGGCTGAGCCGTAGTTGCTGAAGCGTATCACTTTAGTGGCTCAGGCATAGTTGCTGAGACGCAGTTGCTGAGGCGTAGTTGCTGAGCCGTGGTTGCTGAGCTGCGGTTGCTGAGCGGTAGTTTCTGAGCCGTAGTTGCTGAGACAGATTTCATTCGATGGTCGAAAACCACCAATTCAACCACTTTCAGCTACGACAAGCCAATATAAACCACTAATATTAATGGCTAAGATTCGACTATGATGACCGTATCCCATTCACCAGTCATCAATATTAATTAAAGGCTATGATATGATTCGTGGCGATATGTAGCATACATGATTGATATGATTTGTGGCTAGTCAACCACTGACAACTCCCATTCAACCACCAGGCACCACCATCCCCGCGTCCTCTACGCTCACAGCTCCCTGATCTTCAGCCCACTTCTCGGCAGCTGACAGGTAGTGTTCCAGCCTTTGCCAGCCCATGGCTGGGCTTCGTGCATCAGGGGGAACAGGGCAGTGGGATGTGAGACTCACACATCACCAACCGATGATTTGCGAATTGCCTCAGCTGTCTTTGGATTTTTTTTCACCAGCTTGTTGCTTGCTATTCCACGTCCTTGTCCGAAAATTGATTGATGCAGTCTATGAGGTCATGGGGGACCCGACCTTGTTCTTCCCAACCAACGCACTGATAATCTCCACTGATCTTCGCCATGATTGACTAAACCATCGGATTTTCCCATGCATGGTCGTTCTATGGCCATTATGGACCATCATTGAGCACTCCGGACCAATATCCACCCAGAGTGTTGACTATTGTTAGACATGAACAAGCCACTAGCGGACTATGAACCAGGATAGTTGTCCATGTGCCACTACTTTGCAGTGGTATTCGCCTCCACTTGCCTTTTCACATGATGAACTATGACTTATCATTATTGACAATTGTTAACAACAAGAGTCAAAACAATGATCATTGGTTTACTTACAGGCGGGTTTACGATTATTAGCCATCAAAACCCCTAAGAACTTATTAGTCATGATCAACCCATCTTCTGAACTCTTATGGAATGATTGAGCCAGCATCAACTGTTCTGAACCACTGCTACACAGCAGTTTATTTATGATTGTTGGCCGCTCGTTGCGTTTTAACTAGATACCACAAATTCTTAAGCCAATGCATTTACCATTACAATCTATTGTTCACCATGATTGGCCCATATCATCTCAAATTATCAAACTTCGGCAAGATGATCGGCCATTGTTCGCACAATGCAATTTGTTTGATATGAGTAGCCGCTGCCGACCACTGTTCACCACTATTATGGCTGTGGGTCAAACCCCCGTACCCCTGGTTCCCCTATCAATAACCATTGTTTTCCCGTACCTTGGTTGGGTAATATTGACCCAGAGCTTTATTGACGATTGTCAGGAATGATCAGCCCACCACCATTGATGAGCTCCCCCCTGACCCTCACAGCCCCCAAGTCAGCTCGTCAGCAGAGACACTGTAGCCTGGCCAGCCACGCACGAAGCCTGGGAATCACCTCCTACAGCAAGAGAGCAGCACCATGGTGGGGCGGCAGTGGTTGCGATGGGTTGCCCTGCAGTAATGGCTGCTTCATCCATGGTGAATTCATGGCGAATGATGCTTAGTGGCCCCATCTCTCTACAGGTTATGGTTCATTAATGGCGCCAGTTCGTGGCTAGTGATGGTTGTCTACTGGCAAATTGATGGTTAATCACTAGTTGGCAGTGGGTCAAAACAAAACCCTTAGTCCCCCTGGTTCCCCTATCATTAACACTTGTTTTCCCTACTGTTGGTGGATATCCCCCATGAAATTGGTTGGTTAACTGCTTGACCCAGCTTGCCAGTTCTTAATGGTTGATTAATGGGTGCCACCCTGCAGTCATCAGCTCCATTGCTGGCCGGATCCCAGCGTCTGCCTTGGCTGGGGGAGGCTTGGCTGTCACCTTGGCTGCCGGCTTGGCCGCTGCCGGCTTGGCCGCTGCCGGCTTTGGGCAGGCCGCACCAGCGGGACGACCGGCTGGGATGTTGAGGGAGCGAAGCCAATGAAGCTAAAGACTTGCGTTATATAACCATCAACGAACCATCAAGTGGTTGTGCTGTGTAAGAAGCAGGGGCCCAAATCTGAGCAACATATTGGGGCAATAGCCATGGGACATCAATGAAACCATTCGTGAACCCATTGGATACCCATCATTAACCAGCTGTAATCAACAGAGCCAACCAAAAAAAATCTTGAGCTCAGCAACCATATTCACCTTGGCAATAATCAAGAACCAGCAATGAACCATCAGTCAACCATCAATTGACTTTTGATCAAAGCAAGAATGAACGCTATCTCAAACCGTTCATTTGGCCATCAACCACCAACCAACCATTGACGACCAAGTTGAAACTATAGGAATGATTGGATCCATCTTGTAGGCCTCATTTTATCCGCTGCTTCCAATGAACCAGATGACCCTCCAATGTGTTTTCTCCCGCCCTTCACCTGCCATCATCAACCATCCCAGATGTTTAACACAACTTAACACCAACATGACCGTCAACCCATCAATCACTTATCGTCATCAATGAATGTTGCACTTAAACATGTCTCCACTCTTGTGGGATAAGGAATCCGTCCGGGCTATGAACCACCATGAACCATGAGCCAAAAAATCGGCCATTCCTGACCATTGAATCAACCATCCCCAATAAAGCATTAATTTCACCATTGGCTAACGACCAGCCGTTTTCATCTTGCCGTTCATTTAAGCATCAACCAACCAGAACTCAACCACCATGAGCCATCATCAACCACCAGCCCACAAATCTTTTTTCAAAAATCAGTCAAACATAAATGAACCATCTATGAACCATCCAATCCGCCATCAAAAAACCATCATCAACCGGTCGTTTTGCCAGTTGTAACTTACTTTGGTTGGTAGTTTCCCACCATCATTCACCATCAATTCACCATCAATTCACCACCAATTAACCACCAAACCCCGAACCCACCTCCAGCACCAGCGAAGCCCCTCCTCCACGCGCCCCACGCAGCCACCTTGGGCGCCGCCGGCGCTTCCGAAACCGCTTTGGCTTGCGCAGCTTTGGACGCCGAACTTCGTGGGCCCATTGGACCAGCAGGCGCCTGGCCCTGGCGCGTTGATGGTCAGGATGGTGACCCGACCAGGTGATGCCCCCGCCACTGAAGTGCCCTGATTCACTGGGGGCCCATGGTGGGGATCCCTTGTTCCGAAGCTAAGTCCTTCGGCAGCATCACCAGGAACCGTAGGAAAGTCAGGTCTGCCATCAAGATCCGTCAGTGTCACTGGCTGCCCCATTACATGGTGGTTTCTCAAAATGGGGGACCCCAACAAATGGTTGGTTTATTATTATAAATGGTAAATAGCGGATGATTTGGGGGTACCCCTATTTTGAGAAACCACCACATGTTGAAAAGTTACATGAGGTAAGACGACGAAAGAGTTGTCTGCTAAATCACGTCGTCGATGCCCACACCACCCACATGGCTGTGGGTCAAAACGGGGTACATTTGGAGTGCCATCATTGGTTAAGTATTGTATCATTGTATTCCTATCATCGCTGGCTATCATTCCCTATTAAACTGATAGTCAATAACCATTGTTGGCTTTTCTTCCCCTATTGTCCATTGCATTTCATTGTTTACCATTGATATTGATGATCAATATTGACCTCGTGGCAAAATTTCCTTGAACAACCTGAACTGAGCTCTGGTGAGTAATCCCTACCACCACAACCTAAAGCTACAGCTTTAAGATTGTGAATCGCTCACAGGGGTCCTGGTCAACTGCTGGTCATGGTCATGGCTCAGACATCCTTACAAAAATGTGGACAAAGGCTCATGACGGCTAATACTTGGTCAGAAGTTGGTCAATTGATTGTCATTCAGGTATTTTTTGCACATCTAAAAGAAACCTAGGGGTTGCGTGAATAGTGGGAGATTGTTCACAAAAATGCAGAAAGCCACCATCAGTTTCCCCAGAAATGGCTGGTGATGTCCCAGCAAGGTATTAATATTAAGTATAGTATAACTATTATATGGTGGTTCCTCAAAATAGGAGTACCCCTAAATCATCCTTTATTAACCATTTATAGCAATAAAACCAGCCATTTTTTGGGTCCCCTATTTTAAGAAACCACCATATGTATATATAGACCCACCCTGATGACCTGGTCATGGTGGAGCCCCGAACGGTGGTTGGAAAACATCCCAGTCGTTGCCATGACCAGTTACTGGTCCATGTGAACAACCTACCCTTCATTCCTGAAAATATGGCACCTAATGGCCCGGATTCTTGATATTTACATGCATTTAGCCATCCCCCCATGGTACTAGAGTGATGCCATCCCCATGGTACCAGAGTGATCCTGGATATGAAATTGGACCATCCCCACCCACCTACATGCAGAAGTTGATCTGATGCCCTTGGCCATGCCCTGCCTTGGCAACCGCTTTCGGCGCTGGCGAAGACACCGCTTTCGCCGCCGCCTTCGCGGCCGGTGCAGCACCTTTGCAGTGCTCCCAGTAGTCCTCACCAGGCGCAAGGGCAACGTGGAGCCGCGCGACACATCGGCAGAACGCAAGGGACCCATGACTATCGTGACTGCAAGGGACCCATGACTGTGACCTGGAACTGTCATTCATGCTGGTTGATGGTATTTGATGGTGATGGTTCACTGATGGTGAATGGTTAATGATGATGATTAATAGCTAAGGTTGGCTCATGGTTAATGATGAAGGTTATGATTAATTGCTGGTTGGTGGTGATGCTTCACTGATGGTGGCTGGTTGCTACATGTTGCTGCTGGTTCATGTGGCTTGATGCCGGTCCATCACCATCCCCGTTCGCCACATGCGCCGCAGCCGCACCTTGATCTCTTGCGCCGAGTACTGCCCAGCGTAGTGCTTTTGCAGCTCCGCGAAGCTCCTGTGCGGGCAGGCACGATGGCTATATACCAACAATGATCCAGGATGGTTACATCATTCCACAATGGCTACTTAATGGTTAATAATAGGGGATAATCACCAAAAACTATAGGGGATATATACCAACCATATGGTTGATAATATGGTGGTTTCTCAAAATAGGGAACCCTCAAAAATGGTTGGTTTATTACTGTAAATGACTATTAATGGATGATTGAGGGGTACCCCTATTTTGAGAAACCACCATATACAGATCCAGCATGATTAGAAGTTTCTATGCATTTTGAGAACCACCGCCACAATTTGGGTGGCCCCAAGTCACAATACTATCGCCTCCCCACATTGCAAAAGCCGCGTTCGTTGCCACTACGTTTGGTTGTGGCACAACTGCTGTGAAGTGATCCCCATGAGTCCATGAGATGAGTCAGCACGTGCCCCTTTTCCGTTACAAACTTGAGGAAGCTCTGTCCGAAAGAAGTCCGAGCCATCGCTTTCACCGTCACTGTGGCAAGGCGTGGGGTTGACAGCGTTTCTCTCCCACCAATTGGAAGGGATACGGTCACCTGAAACATTCGGAACTCTGTGTTGGGTGCTTCGCGCACGAACCTATCACCACTGCTGTGACCCAATGCTATGCTATTAGTACTTTGCTCTTGAGCCACTGCTGTATTGGTACTGTCTGGGGCATGCTGTCAGTCCTGAGTGTATTCGAAGCTGTCATGGTGAACACTCAAGGTCAATGTTGCATAGCCAATGGTGAACTGTTTTGACATAATTTAGCCATTACAAAAACCGCGATTCATATCCATCAAAACCACCACATGAACCAAACGTTTGCTTGCAAAAGCTTAAAAAATCCACCAGTGACAGATCACTGACCCCTCTAAAAATGCCTACGAACTGTTGACGACAGGTCAGTGATCTATTTCTCTGTTGGATTTTTCAAGCTTTTGCACGCAAACCTTTTCAAACAGGCATCTTCCTGGGCCCACTCTCCTGGCCACGCCGTCTTCCGGATCTATGCGGGTCTCCGCTGCA
This sequence comes from Symbiodinium kawagutii, assembly GCA_009767595.1. Taxonomy (NCBI): domain Eukaryota; class Dinophyceae; order Suessiales; family Symbiodiniaceae; genus Symbiodinium; species Symbiodinium kawagutii. Next base: position 312,176 of record VSDK01013596.1, read on the forward strand.
GGGCGTCGAGGGGCACCGGCCTGCCACAAAAATTGGGAACTGAAGAATAGATTGTAAGCTAGTAAAAATCTATAGAAATATCAGTCTATCTGCTTGATTGACTGTAGAATAACGGAATAACTAATAGTTTGTAATAGGGTAAGTAAAAATCTATAGAAATATTTGTCTATCTGTTTGATTGATTATAGAAAACCAGAACAACTACTCTAATAGTTTACAATAGCCACTCATAGAAATATTAGTGACTAATCGTAGTTACTATTAGTGAAAATGGTTTCTGAAGAATAGTTCTAGTTAACTATCAGACATTAAAAGTCACTAATAGTAATGATTATGGTTCTGAAAAGTTTTTTCTATTAGTGAGCGTTGAATGGTAGGAATGACTATGGTGATGAATAACTTGTTCTATTTTCAAGTCGTCAATGATAGTAGTGATGATGGGCATTAATAGGGACAGTTGACAATACTATAGTACTGATATTGGCCAATAGATGATAGTAATGATACTTAATAGTTGGCTATAGCTGGTGGCAAATTATTATGAACTGTAGTTAATAATAGTAGTGAATGATGAGTAAAATGCTATAGTATAGTCACTACGTACTATGGTAGTCAGTGATGGTAGTGGCTATGGTACGAACAGTTGACGATAATAATATCTCTAGTTATAGTTGACACAACCTACATAATTCTAGCTGAAAGCAAGTAAAATGCTGATCTAGATCAAATGGCATGAATAGTGCCACAGTATGAGATCTGAAAATAATCCACTGTATATTCGTAATTTATTCTATTAATGAGTAGTCAACAATAGTAATGCTTATGTTTATCAATAAGTTATTTTTTGAATAAGTAGTGAATAATAGCTTTAATTGTGCTAATGAAAAAATCTACTAGTCACTACTATAGTTACTATAGTTGATGACTCTTAGACTATTGTCGTGCCCGATCTAGCTTAGTAGGTACAGCAATACCGATACCATAGGTTACTACGTATTGATTCGAATCTGAATAGTACTTATAAAACAAAACAATTCCAAAATCTGCAGGAATCATCGGTGGCTTCTCTGAGATTGTTGTAGCGACTCATTGTCGTATACAAAAGGAACAAATTATCAAATTGAAGTAGAATAGATCACTACAAAGTCACGGCTAAGAAGTAAATACTTGATAGCAATCACTCAAATGACTTAAACAGGATGATCACTGTACACGATTACCTTATAGATACTGTGAATTGCGGACAATCAAGTAATCGATCTCTTCCGGCGGGCTTGCCAGCAGCGAAGCCTATCTTTGGGACTCTCTCCTTGCTTCCCACCGTGTCTTTGGGGCCGCCATTTTCCAGTGACCCCGTGCAGGATGAACCTGAGTGATGATCTGGTATGGTTAGTTCAGCCTATGATGATTGATGAATGATGGATGATTCATCATTTGGGTTTGTGCCAAAATAGGGCTCCTTAGCACCCTCCAAACCACCAGCCAGTTCCAGAGATGTTCCTTCCCTTCGGCATCGGGGAGTTCACATCCCATCACTGCCTCGGCATGGACTCCATCAAGAATGGCCATCGCCTTGCAGGGCGGGAGCTCCGCAACAGCTGAGTGCTGGCTACTGCTTTCGAATGACATGGAAACAATAGCGATCAGCTTGTTGTGCTGGTGAATGCCGGCACAACAAGCTGAATATCGCCCAAATGGTTGGAATGTTCGTGATGGGGAACTATCAAGGTTCATAATGGTGATCGACAATGGCTACTGACGGTTCGTTTTTCGTCAAAGTCACGTGAATCAGAGGGAATAGGTAGTTGGATGATCGACCAACGGGCTGAACCCCGAGCACCCATGAGCATCCCAGGTCATGGTGATGAATTTCCCATCACGGAGCCGAGCCAACGGCAAACTCGAGGTTTTTGGTTAGCCTAAAACATCGAGCCAAGACAAGCACCAGTGAGTCACTACGTTGCCCAGTCGCAGATTTGAAGATCTGAGGCAATTTCTGGAGTGCAAAACTGGGGCTGCATTGGTGGAACATCGGTTGTTTACATTCACCGCTTACAACCAAAACTTCCTTAATACTTCTGATTCATCCTGGTTGGTACTGCTTCTACAAACTATTGTTAGTTTTTTTACAGCCCAAAGCTTCTCATTCATCCTGGTAGGTTTGGCAAAGGTTGGATGTCACTGGTTGTGCTGGCCGCTGGGCGCCTCATCTAAGCGCACTGCCAGCTTCTCGTGATCCTCCAGGCCTGGGCTGTGGCCCCTGGGATCTCTCGAGGACTTCGGGGCGCAAAGCGAGCGGCCCAGTCCTCGTTTGGAGCCCGTGGATGCCACCATCACCCAGCTGCGCTGGCGACCAAGTGACATGCCCAGCATTCTTCCTCTCCAAGCTGCAGCAGCATGCCAGTGAGTTTGGGCGCGAGCTCTGGCTGCACTTGCTGCACCTCGCCCAGCGAGGCCCGGCAGAAGATCCGTTCCATGCTAGGTGTTGGGTGAAATCCCTTTGAAGCAAAGATTTTAGACACCACATGACACCACCATCCCAAAAAAATGCATCAAATGATCATAGGATATCATAGGTTGGCAGGTTTGACGACCAACGACTTGTGTGGTCCATCATCGCCAATTTAACGCCTAAAAAATCGCGTCATTTCGGTGCCCAGGCGCCACCGAAAACAGCTCATTGCCCAGCTCATGATGCCCCATGGCGCGGCCCGCGCGGAAGCACGAGAAGCTCTTGAAGCACACAACGCACAGGCGGGCGTATCAAGGGCGATCTTCCCAGGATTTCAGCTATGGGTCAATATTCACCCAGCAATTTCAGGGGGGATAAGTTCACCAACAAAACTACAGGCAAAACAAGGGTTGATGAAGGGGAACCAGGAAAACTAAGGGTTTTGACCCACAGCCACTACAGCCATGGCCAATTTACCAACAATGCGCATTCAAAACTGGTTGGTTCACCGCGGCTCAGATCATTGGCTTACTGACATAGCGAAGGTATCACCACCTCACAGGCCAGCTGAAGCTGGCGATTTTCGGCGGGGAAAGGGGCCATCAGTGGGTCCACTCTGCTGACACATGACCAGAAAACAAAGCAAATGGGAACCTCACACCTGCCCCTGCATCTAGCTGGCCATTTTGGTCAATGGGATTGCGGTTGCCAGAGACTGGTTGAGTAATGTTGGTTTCTGATTAGTGTAACCCCCCCTAAAGTAATGAAAATAGATGAAACCAACAGGTAGATACTAATCAGAAACCAACATTATCGAATTCAGGGTGACATATCTCCAACATCTGACGGCCGCTTGATTCGTGATTTCGATTCTGCCGTGTGTTGCCTTCACTCAGGCATGGCTTCTGGTTTTGGGTCAAACAGCTGCAGGACGTTTGCCGTGTAGACAAACTTGCTCAAACTCATGACAATTCAGCTGCATAGGGTGGATTTTGTACAAGGGGGTGCCCCGCAAATCATCCAATATGAATCATCCGCTAGCAAGAAACCAGCCATTTTTGGGGTTCCCAATGGCTTGAGAAACCACCATCTGCCGCTTCTCTGAGGGGAGCAGGGCCCTTGAAACTAACAAGATCCACTCAACTTAACAAGCTCTAACCCTGAACAAGGTGTTGATCTCGAGAAGAACAACCCCACCATTACAGAGTTGCAAATCTTGTCCCCGAGCCTTCTGCAATGCTACATCTGGCACTAGTGTTGTTACATGACTTGTGGATTAATCAAAGGATTCACTGGACTTGATCAAAGATGCCTCCTTGTGTTGATCAGCTGTGAGTCAAAGGATTCACGGGATGATCATATCCATTCCTTGAACCTTTCCACCTCGGGGCTCCACAACCAACAGCCTCCTGCGACATTTGCCTCAGCACCGCGTCAGAAACCAACCAGCTCTCAGCAGGTCAGGCTGTACATCTAAACAAATACCTTGTGGTGTTCATCACCAATTCTTGAGGTCAACATGGGTGAACATCTTACTACTCCTCTTTTCTCACATCATCTCACCTCCCTCTCCCTATGCATCCGCATGTTTCACGTGTCCACCATTCATTACCAGTGTCGTGTTTCAAGCCCATCAACCCTCCGGTGAAGAAATCACCTGCTCAGCCTGCCCGAGTCAGGGCCCGAATTCCCCTGCACAACCTGAAACCACGACCCACCACGAGATCGAGTGTATCCCCAACCGGCCAAAAATCAGCGATGTTGAGGCACAATCATATTTTTGGTCGGCTGCGCATTAGATTTGGATTCATTCATGAGACACAATTTGCACCACCTTTTTGGACACCATTACAAAAAGCCGTCAGTCAAGGGTTCACTCGTTCAGGTTTCAGTGATGCCCGCTATCTGACACCCATGGTGGCCAGGCTACAACTTGGATTGCCATGAGGCATAGGTTGCCTATGGCGTTACTGGACAGATTTGAGGACCATGGATAGCCAAGATTGCCCCAGATCGGTCAACTAAAGTTGGTCATGTCAAAGCCACTGTGTAGCTGCCTGGCCCTTCACAGACCAGACCTCCAATCCTAAGAAATTGAAATCAAGCAAGACACAAAGTATCAAACCTCAGAGGTGGTAGGCTAAACTTGTATCAAAAATCCGGGTAGCAGCGGTTCCTGACACTGCCCAACGGTTCTCAAGGTTCGGCCCTTCCAAACTTGGTCCTCAGTCCCTGATGCCCAGCAAGTCGGCCCCATCCCCTCGCGCAACGGTGCCTTGTCCTGCGCACAAACTACCCACAGAGGCCGGGGAAATCCGAGTTTTGCAACGTGAAAGCTGCTGGCTTCGCTGGCTCTGGTGAAGTGCCTGCGTATCATCATAGGAAAAACGACCGGATTGACATGATGGTATTGGATTTTTGCTTTGTGACATTGATGGTGTCCAATGAGTTGCTGTGATTTTGCAATGTGTACGTCACTTCTATGTCACGTCAATTCAGCGAAGGCCGGAGTGAGAACGAAGCTTGGCCAAGGATGGCAAAGGCGAGGCCCGGGCAACATGCGCAAATGGACCAAATGGCTCCCACCACCGAGTCGTAAGTGCCATCATGCCATCTGGATGCGCAGCTGTTTGCCATCCCGTTGGTTGCTTGAGGAAACCTGGGTGCTGAAGAATGATGGTGAACTATGGCGTGCTCAAGAATAAGCCTGGCGTGGGTAGATCATGACAGTAAAGTGGAGGTGGCTAGTATCGCTACCATTGCGGACCTCATATCACCAGCAAATACATCGACTATGTGTCCAAGTTTGCCCAACTATTCGCGTGATCGGTTCAGTTCTGTTCTAGATTTCGAAGGGATTCGTCCACAAGTGCAGTTTTCATGCTGCATGTGTGCAAATGAATTGGTATAACACTACCAAATATCTCCATTCTCTCCTTCCAGTTGCAGAAGACCCTGAACTTTGGAAAAACCTTACCCCCAAAATGAAATAAGAGCCATCAATAACATCACCCGGTAGGGTTGCTGCTGTTGACATGCAGCCCAACGTGGGCCGCATATCGCCTGGCAAAAAATGTGTGCATATGGCATTTGTAATGCATTTGTATACCTTCACATATATGTACGTCGTGTGATAGACGTAGTGTAATATGATGCAATGTGTGCATATAGCCTTTAGGACTGGAAAACCATCCGGGCAAAAACAGCATTCAAACCCTGCCCTTCACTTTCATCTCGCGCCCGTGCGGTGCAGCCTGCTCCGCTATGATGCCTATGCCACTGAGCAGCAGTTCAAAAGTTATCTCAAGCTGTAGCCATTGGGCATTTCTCGAGATTCCCAGCTGAATTATCTGATCCAAGGCATTTGAGACATGTTCCGCCAATCAACAACCACAGTAACTCGGTCCTTGCATGAACATGATGGGTCATCACCAAATATTGATTTGGAATTGAAAATGATGGATCTAGCCGCTCTCAATCACCTGTGATGTCCCTGACATCGCATCTGACATCAACACCTTCACGGCTGAAAAACCATTTGAGATCATTTAAGTCTGGCTGATCGTCAACAACTATACCACCATAAGTTTACCGTGAGCTGGTTCACTGGCTCGTTTCACCCTGGATTGACCATGGTCTACCAATGGAGAGCGGTGTCAACAACGTCCAGTGATGAGCACTGGCTTTCGTCATTATCAAGAGGGGCTACCAATAACCGATGATTCAATAACTATGATCAATGACCCATGACGATTCTGGGCGATTTGGGCCAGTCAGAACTATCATTTGTTGGCTGACAATCATTGACAATCAAATGTAAGCCATGACAGTTTCCAGCTGGTTCTTGATCAATGATCATGATGAGCGATGATGAGCGGGTAACCGCCTGGTTCACAATCATAAACCATCCATAACTAATGATTGACCAAATTCAAACCAGATATTAGATGACCAAGCAGTTCAGTACCATAAAGATCTATAAAGTTGGTAAAGTTCATTTGCATAAAACTGACGACCTTCATCTCAGGGCTTCAGCCACAATGGCTTCATCTGAGAAATGCTGTATAAGCAGAGCCTGGCCCAGCCCAGCTAAAAACTTCCAACATGGCACCACTGCTGCTCAGCCATGAATCCGCGCCACCTCAGCCAAGCGTTTCCGCTCCAGCTCCTTCAACTGCTCGAGGTCGACCGCCTGCCCGCGATCCCGGTAGGGGAAGGCCCCATCCCATCCCCACATTCCATCCCCACTGAGTGGCACGTTACAATTTGCTTACAAGCGTCACCATCGAACAAACGAGCACCTATAGGTCCTCAGCAATTAACTCGTTCCATCTTCCATCAGCCAGCCCAAACCTACCTGAACCATCTACCAAATTCATCACTTCATCAACCACCTGATGGATCACTTCCACTTCCAGGCAGGGCCTCCCTGGACCCGTGACGGCCTCCCTGGTGACCCGCCCTTGCCGCACCTTGCGCGGCAGCTGCAGGGCCTCCGCCACCGCGTCCAGCGCGGCGCTGCCGCGCGTCGTCACGTCGCAGCGCAGGCACCGCGCCTCGTCAAAACCGAAGTCTTCGAGACCCGAGAGGTACCTGGGAGCAACGGATGGAGGGTGGGGTGGGTGGTTGGTTGGTTGGGGTGGTTGGGTTGGTTGGGGTGGTTATATGGATGGTTGATATGATGGTTAGATGGTTATATCTAGAGGTTATGATCCTATATGGTTGGTTGGTTGGGGTGGTTATGATGGCTAGTATAGGAAGGTTGTTATGATGGTTATATCTACAAGGTGGTTGGTTGGGAAGGGGTTGTATGGATAGTTGATATGTTGGTTAGGGTGGCTGAGATGACGGTTATGATGGTAAATAGAGAGGTTCTAATCCTATAAATCCTGTATGGATGGTTATGACGGTTATATCTAGTTATAACCTATATGGATGGTTAATATAGAGGTTACATGGATGGTTAATACAGAGGTTACATGTGGATGGTGATGTGGTATGTGATGGTTATATCTTACATTATTTTTGGATGCTTGGTTTAAGAAGGTTATGTGGTAAACCACAGTGATGGAGGTTGGAGTTGTGGATGGTTATAGCTGATATTAATGCCAACCCCGGATTCATAAACCATAGCTTTATTGATTGGGGGGTACCAATTTACTGGGAAACCAAGCTTTTGAGGATACGGTTTATTAATCCAGGGTCGGCATTAAGCAGCTTGAACTGTTGGATGAGATGGTGAAGAGATGCTGGTTGACCACTTGGATGAGTTTTGATGGCTTTATGATGGTCTTAACGATTTTAAACAAATTATCTGAAAAATGGTGGCTAAGGGATGTTGTTTTGTTTTGGCTTTGATCGGTTTTGACTTTGAGAAGTTGGTTTAAAAATTCTGAACACCAGATCATTCACCAATGTAAATCCATATTACCCGCTGTATGGTGGATCTGCGATGGTTGACCATGGTATAAAAGTGGTCGATTTATGATGGTTAGAGACTATGTTGGTGAACTTGAGTTCTATTTCATCATGGTGAATGATGTCTCATGACCGCTAACGATTCTTGGATCTGAATGATCACAGTTGGTCTGTGATGGCTTTAGAATGTTTATGACAATCAATCATGCTTTACCGACCATGGTACCATGGTCTGCTATCGATGGTCGAAATAGTTTGTTTAAGAATGCTGGACTGCTGGACCATACAAAGCGAGTGATCAACACAAGTCTGTTAGATAAAATGATGATGGATGCGTGAGAATTGTCAATATAGTAGCTACCAAATGGATGGCTAAGATAGCATATGATAATTCGATAATGGTTCCGTACATAAGCATGTAGTAGCCCATGATCATTGCAGCTGATCCTTGTTCTGTCTCCTTGTCCAGAGGCAACAAATCACCCTGTCCTTGTTGGGGTCATGTTGTTTGTCACAGTCTCTGGTCTTTGGCAATCTCCACCTGCCAGTGGATCCCAACATCCTCGGGCTCTCGCAGGTGGGGGTTCCAGGTTGAGCGGGGCACTCGGCCATCTGCATCTGGCTGTAGCTTTCCAGACTGTACTCCTGAGCGGCCGGGTCACACAACAAGTGCAACGAGAAGATCACCAGAAAACGTGGAGATTGAAACGATACCAAAATGGCAAATCATGCCAACCGACCAAGTAACCAACCATGAAGGGTGACCATCCCGCCAAGGCAAGATGGACATCCCAAGCAGCCCCGATCACACTGACAAGATTCGCCGTAGGTTTCGTCCTTCTTGGATTCTCGCCACCAGTCTTGCACCTCTGCACAACTTGTGGACGCCAATGGGCGACCCTAGTGGAACTCCACACAGGGATGCTGGTTGGACATGGACAGGGACTTGAGACCGATAAAACGCCAGGTAGAAGGGCAGATCTCTAGCAGAGACTCTGCCAGAAGTCGGCATTCTGCGCATCAAAACACTGATGGTTCATATCCAAGTCACTAGAGGATGCCCCCACCAGAAATGGTGATGTTTTGCCCCACCTACCGACAGCATGATCTTTTGGCAACGGTCCATGCCTCCGCCCTGGCCCCGGTGCTGCCAGGCCACCGTCATCTTCTTGTTGCCCAGGTAAGTTTCCAGTCTCTCCAGCGCACTGGCAATAACCACCTTGCTAGGCTGAAGTGGCTGGAGACTCGGAGACATCTGAAGATATGATCTAATCTACTGTGAACAAAGCAAACATATCGGGTTGGTGGTTGCAACCCCTATGAAAAATATTTGTCAACCAACCAATTGTTGATAGCTACTAGGGAAAATAAAAAATGTTTGAAACCACCAACCAGATATGGTTGTAGTGGATGGTTTTGATATGTTGCAATGCTGTGACTAGATATTGGTTTGTGATAACACGGAGGTGTACGGTTCACTCGCAGGAAATGAAAGAGGATACAGGACAGCTCAGCTTCGTCATGCCAGGTGAGGGCGTGCAATGAAACATGAAACCATATGCTACTGCACAGCTCCTGAAAAAAATGAAATGGGTTAAACTGGCAACACCAAATCAAAGCAAAAAAACGTCTCGGGCACAGCCACTGAGAGATCATGACGAACCACCCTCCAGTTTTGCCAGCTTGCGCCCGTATGGCAGCAACAAATGCCCCAAAAAGTGAATCTCACATCAAGATTCAGGTGACACACCCTGAATGCATCATGATGAACCACAAAAGCCATGAGTTTCATGGTTGACCATGGCAATGTCATCTCTGGTCGGCTAACCTGGCAATGGAAAATCCACCATTGATGAATGGTTTCCCGATGTTTCCCAGGGTTTCCTGAAAAATATGCAAATCTTCCCGCTACATCCATTTCCAGGGTAAGCTACCAGAGGGTATGCTGCTCAATCATGCTGGTTGGTCATTTCCAGAATCATGACAATCCTGCCTGACCCTTCGCAACCGGAAGAATGCAACACCCAAGGTCGTCCTTCCTGAAAGAATCATCGCCAATCAGCAACCCTACAGCAAGGCACTTCCCAAACTTCCAGTTCATCCATCATCACCTTATGACCTCATGGAGGCTTGGTTTGACCATCGCCACTGGCTACCCCCCGTGGCCATGCCCTTCTCACTGGTTCACTGTGACGCCTTCGGGTCACAGTCCAAGCGCAAAATCGTGAGATCCTGAGACGCATCCAATGGATGGGACATGCCAAGCACCACCTCAAGTGTCTGCATTCATCCTTCCCATCGGGCTCCAAAGAATGGTGCCCAAGTTGTTTAGATCATTCTTGTTGGTTGTTATCCCTATTGTTAACCATTTTTAAGGGACTTCTGATCTTCAGAAAAACCCTATAAAACTGCCCAAGTCACTGATGATCAGTTTCCCTACAACTACAAGGCAGATCAGTCCATTTTTGTGAGGGCTTCTCAGAGGATTTGCCCCACCTCTGTTCTACATCGTCATGTAGGCAAAGATCAGCCAATTGGTTGGTCTCAAAATGGTGTGGCACGATGGCAACGTGGACAAACACTTGTTGACGCCATTGTAAACCGCTATGATTGGTGGGGGTTCCCCTTTATGGATGACCCTGTTTGGGGTTGCAGTTTTACTTATGATCACCCCCTTGGTTAGTCTAAAAGTGGTGCTTTCATTTGCTTTCTTGGAATAGGGATGCCCCCAAATAATTCTTGACCTTTTGTGCACGTAATTAAACCAACCATTTTACGGGTTTGGCAAAAGGGCCTGAGAAAACCATATGATTACAGTAATGGAGTTGTCCTCTGCTATTGACCATTATTGGTGGTTATGACCGTACGAATGGGGTAACCCTCTTCGTGTCTCTGTTGGTTACACCCCCCAGTTGATAGTTATCATTGATTACTCTTGCTCATTCTACCTTATCTTTAAACATTGTCAATGGCCATATAACCGAGTAAAAACCCGATAAAACCCTTATCAAACATACATAGTTGGTATACCCCCGATTTTTCTTGGTTCTTACCTCCTATTATCAATCAACCTAACCATTCTTAATGGAGTTTCCCTATAAACCACCAGTTCTAACCCTTCCAAACCCGTTCATGAAACCACCACCCTACCAGGGCCTACCAGGGCCTACCACCACCATGGCCACGGCCATCCCCACGGCAGTGCCGCCCAGGCTCCGGCATCAGCTGCCGCAGGTACTCCCGTGCCTCGCGCCGATAGACGCTGAAGCTCAGCGCCAGAGGCGCCGGCGAAGCGCTCTGCGCCCTACAGGGGGCCACCGTCTTGTCATACAGGCTTGGCATTAGCCAACTAACCAACCAACTGATACCTGGTTAATGGTTGATAATAGGGGATATATACCAACAGTTAAAGGGGATCTATACCAACCATATGGCGAGCTGGGTCAAGCAGTTAACCAACCAACAATGGTGGATGATAACCAGCAAACTATAGGGAAACAATGGTTAACTATGGGAACCAGGGGTACGGGGTTTCGACCCACTGCCAAATGGCGAATTTGTGATACTTATGGTGGAATGGAATCATGGGCAAATCACCGGTCAACCGTGGCTTTCCTCGTAACCACCATGGATCATGATTGTTAGGTCACTTGGGTCCAACAAAATGGCCAATTAATGATGGTTAGTGATGGTCAATCATGATGGTGCATGATGCGGGGTCGTTCATCGTCTGGGGGGTAAGGAGCTATGTAACTGGGTGGCACATCTTACATGATGGATGGTCAAGAAAATGGGATGGCAAGCCAGAAAAAGAACACCAACAACACTATATTATCCATTGAGGTTTGCTTCGATTGGTTGGTGAAGAAGCAATTTCGTGAGCCAGCCATGTCTACCACAAAGCCGCTAAGTTCCCCGTGTCACTTTAGCTTGGAGATTTTCTTGCAAAACCGATGAGAAGGAAACTGCTGAGCCTTGGGGCTCTCTTGGGTTGGGGTTGGGTTGGTGGATTGGTTGCTTCAATGAGTTCTAGTGTGGTATTCCACTGGTGGATGACAGCAGCGCCCGCAAATCGGATCAAATTGGGCATTGAAGGCTTCATATACAACGATCAAATGCGATGAAACCACGGGAGGACCGGCCACTGGCGCTGCTCCTGTCTCCTGCCATGAGTCTTACAAGTATCTTTAAGTCATTTTAAATCCTTCCTATGCTACAACTCCCCAGTGTGGTCCCCAAAAAACATGTTTCCCGCTAGGGCTTCTGATTGCATAAACGATCATGAACCACAAAAAAAAACACCAGATGGGGGGCAAAATTAACCATTCTTGACAATCATTGGGCACCATGGTGGCACCCCGTCATCACCATTCTCAACCACCATCCCTAGTGGTGACCACTCGGAAGGTGGGCCTTTGACACTGCTGAGCCAGCTCCTCCAGATAGGGCTTCCAGAGTTCCGGAGGTGCAGGCAGCCCCTTGAACCAGTAGCTGTAGAAGGACGTGGTCTCAGCGATCACGGAAACAACGACGAATCCTAAACTTCCAAACCTCGAAACCCCTCCCACCCCTCCCACCCCTCCCACCCCTTCCATCCCTTCCATCCCTTCCATCCCTTCCATCCCTTCCATCCCTTCCATCCCTTCCATCCCTTCCATCCCTTCCATCCCTTCCATCCCTTCCATCCCTTCCATCCCTTCCATCCCTTCCATCCCTTCCATCCCTTCCATCCCTTCCATCCCTTCCATCCCTTCCATCCCTTCCATCCCTTCCATCCCTTCCATCCCTTCCATCCCTTCCATCCCTTCCATCCCTTCCATCCCTTCCATCCCTTCCATCCCTTCCATCCCTTCCTATTAATGGTCGATCATGGCTGTTCACAAACGTTCACGCTGGTTGGTGATGATCGGTGCTGGCTGAGAATGTTTTTGAGTTATGCTAATTTGCTTGCTGCCTGCTGTCGTCACACCTCCTGATGTTACAAAGGTATACAAAGGTTACGTACATGCGTGTTTTAAAAAAGAAAAACCGTGCCTACGTGCGGCTCGCACACAGTATCGCTATACAAGCACTGGTCAACCATCAATGACTTTTAGCTAGCTAGCCTCGAATCAATCATCATAAACCACTGCTCAGCGATCACGAAGCGCTCAAATCATCACCATCATCATCATCGTCGTCGTCATCATCATCATCATCATCATCATCATCATCATCATCATCATCATCATCATCATCATCATCGGCCTCACAATTCTGGCCTTATCAACTATTCATTGATGACCGAAGGATATGGAGAAAAAAGACGTCGACTCGTGCCTGCTCACACAACTTGAGCCATCAATGAAGATATGGACATTTTCTAGCATTTGGTTCGGAGCCTCATGGTAGCTCCTCAGCTTGTTCCCCCCGTTGAACGGCCCTTTCAAGGACCGGCTCTGGGTACCCCATGGCGAAGCTCATCGCTCTCAACCAGCCGGGCAACTCCAAGAAGTTCCCCACCGTCGTCTTGCCAGCACCGGACCAACCAGTGATGAGCACCAGGCGCCCCGGGCGCTCGTCAGCCGACATGGCACGTTGCGGGTTTTACGATGCTTGAAGTGATGGTTGTCGGCTGATAACTGATAACCATGTAACAGTTTTATATTTGGTCAGATAACCATGTAATTACTGTTGGTCGATGATGGTTTTGATAGTGACTGTTCATCAATGATGGTGGTTTTGGAGAGCGACGGCTACTGTTCAGAATGACAGTTTTATGGTTCATTCTGACTGATGGTTGCTTGTCAAGGACGTCTTCAGGTTCGAGCAATCAGCTGCAGTTTCGTAGAAATGCCTCGATGCCTGGATTGGTCACTGGCATGTCATTGATTGAAACAGGTATTGATTGAAACGGGGTGTGATCAATCTCGACAAAGGTTGTCGAATCAATAATATCAATTCCACATTGGATGCATGTACGAACCAACTATAACCAACCTAGTGATTGGGCCAATGTCCAACTCCCCTGAACCACCCCAGCAGCCCGGCAAATTGAGGAAGGGCTCTGAACCACTGTCTCCTGGCCCAGCCACATGCCACGGACCTCGGTTACAGCCACACCTGATGGGTATCCTGGTTCCTACCTGTTCCAGCCATGGGACGCATGGCTACCATCACCATCCTAGCCGCATCGCTGCATAGTCGGGTTGGATTTTTTTGCCGGCGCAATCAATTTGGCACAAGTTAGCTCGCATCCAACTGACCTGACGAAAGCAAGAAGTTGGTTGAAAAGAATGCTTCTGTCATCCTCACTTTCCGACACCAGCATGACTCACAAGTCGAAGCAGGTAGTTTCCTGCCGGTGTCAGAACATTGGATGAAATGAGAACAATTCGCAGGGCCTCATGGATTCAGGGTGCCCCTGTTGCTCAGCTTATTGATGGGCAACGACAAAGCCACATGGCCGTTGGCATCTGGCTCAGGAAATCTACCAGCTCGAATGTTCACTTGGACCGAGGGCACAATCAGCTTTGGGACGGCCAACTGTGCGTCGCGGCTGTCGCGCATGTGGCAGAATTCCTCCTCGGACTTTCCCCCACCGATGTGGATGTTGCTCCTCTTTTCGTCCCCGATGGTGGTCTCCCAAGCGAAGTCTTTCCTGCCATCTTTCGGCAGGTAGTCGTGGCCCACAAAGACCCGAGTCTCATCCGGAAGTGCCATGATCTTTTGGATGGATTGGTAGAGAAGCTTGGAGGATCCACCGGGGAAGTCACAACGGGCCGTGCCATAGTCAGGCATGAAGAGGGTGTCACCAGTGAAGAGAGCATCACCAATCAGATAGCATACACACGCTGGCGTATGACCTGGAGTATACATGACACTGGCGGCCAATTCGCCGATTTGGAAGGCCTCCCCATCTGCAAAGAGCTTGTCAAACTGGGAGCCATCCTTCTGGAAGTCCGGCCCCAGATTGAAAACTCCTGCGAACATATCCTGAACAAGCCGAATGTTTTCACCAATGGCAATCTTTCCCCCCACCTTTCCCTGGATATAGGGTGCCGCTGACAAGTGATCTGCATGTGCGTGGGTCTCAAGGATCCATTGGACTTCCAAGCCATTCTGCTGAATGAAGTCGATCACTTGGTCAGCATGTTCAGTGCTGGTGCTTCCGGATGAAAAGTCGAAACCCATCACCGAATCCACGACCGCTACTTTCTGGCTGCTGGGGTCTTTGACAACTGAGCAAACGGTGTGGGTCTCTGGCTCATAGAACACCGTCACATCTGGCTTTGCCATCTTGGAGGGTGCTGCAGGTTGCTGACGCGTGAGCAACTTGAGCCACGAAAGCTTGGCACTTCACTTTTTGGGGTACCAGTTATAGTGGCATGTAATTGCTGTGTACTTTCTGACCATGCAAAATTTGAGGATTCAGGGATTGAGTCACTCTGTGACATGACCTCAAGCCTTCCAAGACCTTCCAAGCGACCTGCGAAGGACACACTTGTATTCCATGCCAATCCCATGGCCAAACGGCAGTATTATCCACTGTAACCACCATCCAACCAAGCAAATCTTGAATGTCTTGAGCTTCTTGATTCCTTTCACGGCTCACCTGCCCGACGTCAGGCCGCCACACCAGGAATTTGCTCTCAGCAGAGACCCCTTGATTCGGCGACAGGAACAGAGTGTCCACCTACCGCAGGGCAGCCCCCGAGCGACCCATCGAAGGTTTGCTGGCGGCCCCAGGGGATCGTTGGCAGGGCCCAGGCCACAACGTTTTGTGCTCCGATGGATCATCTCAGATGCTGCTTATTGGCTCGGTGATTTGGAGGAACTGCCATGGTAGGTCCACATCTCCGGTCAGGGCCGAGCCCTCTTTCCAGATAGCCTTTGACGAGCTGACTAACCTTCGGTTTTCCACAGAGGGGTTGTTTTTCTACTTGCATACGAATTTAATCGACAGATAAATACGTAAAAAACAACAACTAGACATAATATACACACAAATACACAAAAAAAATGACCCAAATAGAGTGAAAATCAATAAATATTCATTTCCAAAATATTCACCGACAGTATCATTCAATGATGCCGCCACCCATCAGACCTTGTAACCAACGATCCTTGGATGATAACCACATCGGACCATCCAACCGTCAACGGGGCACCTGCGCCCAGTGGGTCACGCAGTGCTGCGCCGGCTCCAGGGCCGTCATGCGCTCCACGTAGGGGTCCGAAACCGGTGCTGCCGTGGAGGCCTGGGAGCAGCGGTACAGCTGGGCGCGCCATGGGGCACCAGGGGGCGAGGCTTCGTTGCTATGGGGGAAGAGGCGCCACTGGCAACAAACTGGTGGCAGTGGGGTCAGTTCACCCTTAGTACCCTTGGTTCCCCTATCATTTACCAGCCTGTCTTCCCTATTTTTGTATATCCTTGGTTCCCCTATCGTTCACTATTGTTTTCCCTATTGTTGTTGGTTAATTCTGAAGGGTTGGTTGGTGAACATTGATCCATAGCTTGGTAGATCTGGTAGGGAGTGGTGTTCAGGATGGCTACCTGATGGTGAATAAACCATGGTGAATAGCAACAATGATAGGGAATATAGTGCGAAATCATGGTGAATTGGGTTGATAGTTGATACTGCCTGCGATGACCATTGCCGTGCCACCATGAACCACCATCAACCATACTGATGACCACGAACCACTGGTAACCTGTAAATTCAAACACTGTAGCGCATAACTCATCATAGGCAACCATGATACGCCATGATTGACGGAATGTCCAAGGGTTTGCCCTAATCTGTGATCACTAGCTGAATAGTTACCAGGTAGTGTCACTAAGCATTATATGATATCATGTCACTAAGCATGTACCACTTCACCATTCATAAGAACTAACCACTGGCGCATTCATCACCATCTCGACCAACCCTCCCCATAGCCAGGTCACCACCGGCGCAGGCGCCACAGGGGCTGCATCCACCGTAGCCGAAACCGTTGGAGGTTCGGCCCTGGTTCAACGGGGGAGTGCCATGGAAGGTGCTAAGGTACCATGGGTGCCCCGTGGTTATCTGCCAGTTGCCTGGTAGTGAACCTATAGTTACAGTAGGAGATGTTATGAGTAAACCAACTGGGACCAGTCTGGTGTGGTGAAATGAATTCTTTGGCAATGCTCCGCAATTGTTTAGATTCGATATGTCTACTTGGGTGATGGCGGTTGATGGCTGATGGATGCTGATAGTGGTGGTTCAGAATAACTATCAGTTGGGAAATCACACTATCAGTATCCATCAGCCATCAACCATTGGATGCTGATAGTGGTTCACCAAATCCCAATGGTTGGGAAACTCCTGGCCTTGGCCCCACCGCTTCCCGCCTCACTGATGTCCGCTTCGCTCTCATGGAGGCCCTCCTGTCACAGCGTTGAGCTCTGGGGTTCACCTTCAAACTGACCACTCCCATGTGGTTATGCAACTCCTGGCAGCTCCTTCGCTCCACCTTTCAAGGGATCTAGGGATACCCCTGGCGAAGCTCATCGCTCCCTCACCACCAGGCAGACCAGAAACCAATCGTCTGATGGGTGACAACTTGACGTAAACAAACGCTGTCAAACAGAGCTGTCGTGGATGAAAAGGTGGCGGCCAAACGGCATGCCCACAAGGACCTTCGTTGGTATGCTCAGGCGTTTTGGAGGTCTGGCATTGGCCCAAAGCTGCTGTGAAACCAAAACCATCTACCCATGATATGGTCCGACTGGGGATGGTTTATCAACAGCTGCACCTACCACGTGGTTGTTGACAACCATTGCCAGTCATGCAGTGGCCATCAATTTCCTCTTTCGTAAGCATGCTTAGATTCCCAACTAATGGTCAATGGGTGTCAGTAGCGCTGTTAATTCGTGCATTGGGGCCGTACAAGCTGGCTTTACCTTTGAAGAAATGAAACCCACAAGGATCACTTTGCATCCAGGAGATGAGAAGAAAAGTTCCAGCCATTTCCAGCCAGTAGACTCAGTGAAAACCACTTGGGCTCTTACGGGGAAGCGGTGCCCAATTGATGCCTGGGAGTTTCCATACTAGCTGCAGCCTTTGCAGGGCAGATACCGACCCATCAAATAGGCCTATTTCTGGCTGACGGTTGCAACCCCTCTTAACAGAAAACATAGACCAACCATCCCAAATACATATTTTTTGCCAGGGCATCTCAGAGGGTTGGCCAAATACATATGGGAAAGTAAAAAATGTTTCAAGCCATCAACCAGCCAGATGTAGGCCTGCAGATATTTTGGGGCAATCCAGGCCTTTTCCCAATGGCAGGTACTCGCCTGGCATCGCCAGTGGCTACGGGGGCCCCCAGGCTATGTCTCTGCCTGGCTACCGGTGACAATTGCGGGTCTTAGTCTTGCTGGGTTGGTCTTGGTTGGTCATGGTCGGTTTGGGGTACCATTTTGAAGGGGAACCAGTGGGCTCTTGGGGGATATGCCCTATGAATCAACCAGTAGGAGCTTATAAATTCAGGTGATTGGTCATAGTTGATCGTGGTTGATCAAGGTTGGTCATGGTCGGTTCTGGTTGATTCGTGCTTGGCCGTGGTCAATGATCGTGGTGATAGAATGATGGAATGGCAACAGTCAATGATGGCTAATAAATGCTAATGATGGTTAATCGGTGTGTGGCTAATGGTGTTGGATCATGATTGGTGATGGACGGTCATGACATTGGTGCATTGTAATCTGGTTGGCGTTTATGACCCCATAAAAGAATAGGTCCTCAACCGACTCTCTATCGCACGGGCGTAAGAAATATTCACAACCACCAACTAGTAGTTGTTTAACAACTAATGTTGGATATCATTCCCTACTGTAAATCCATGTTGACCAATGACTCTGAAAGTTTCTATTGACAGTAAAGAGGGATATCGATGATAATTGCTTCTAGAAGGCAACAACAAAGTGATATGATAACAATAGTCTTAGTAATGCCAACCCTGGATTGATCAACTCCTGGTTGATTCATAGGGCAAGAGCCCACGGGGTTCCCATTAAAATGGTACCCGCCTCCCCAATTAGTAAACCGAACCTCCCAAGTTTTGCCAGCTCAAAAACTGCTGCTGATTTGTTGCTCAGTATGGCTGCCCTGGATCTCCGATGCAACCATTGCATAACCCGCCACCATCAGCTCTTGCATGTAGTGGTTAGTGGTGGTTGCCATGGTTCCCGTGATGCAGCGAACCAGCCCAACAGGCAAAGGCAACGAGCTCTCTTTTGCAGGGGCAAGCCAAGCTGTTCTGCCCGATTCCCATGGGCGCGCGCGCCCTTCAGCCTACACCACGAGAAAGGACCGCCTATACACTGTACACACGTCGAGACGCGTCTACGGCCACCACATGCCGGCGCGCGGCAGTGGTAATTCTCGCGGCGGAGCATCCAATTCCAGGTAAAGAAAATCTAGGTCCGACCGAATGGCTGGCGAAAAACCAACAACCAGTCAGGAGATCTAGTGAAATGGGAGATCCACATTAAGAAACCCCAGCTCTTTCATGGTAAATCACCTGTTTTTTTGGATGAAACTGCTGGGGGTTCGTTGAGACGGATCTACCATTAGCATAAAAAAGGCAGAAACGTCCATCAGGAACTCCTGCCGGCGCCACTGGTGATCCACTTGTAAATCGCCGGAAGAACAGCTGCACGTGACATGAAAGGACGCATTTTCACCGGCACCATGCAACAAACGGGCGACCAACTTGATGGTGTCTCACCCTTGGCTCAGCTGAAAGAGATGGATTTGACTCAGGTCAAACCGGGTCACGGCAGCTTCAACAGAAGCTCGATGCCTCGCTGATGCGACCCAAGCATGTTGAGGTCAGTTGCGGTGTAGCGGGGACATGGGTTTTCGTAGTGTTTCCCCTAGTGGTGGTTACCTTGATATGTAATTATATGCCTTTTGGTTGCGGTAATTAGTGACAAAATCAATGATCAGTACTGATAAGCATAGATCAGTTCCATGATTCACCGACGCATCACCATGCATATCAAAGGATCCTCTACTAAGCGACAATTCTCGATGGACTGCTGGGCATGCCACCGCCGAGCCAGCCAAAAAGCGCCATCCAGGAACTTGCAAGCTGCAGCTAGGATCAAACCTATGGTCCATGGATGTCCATGGCAAATATCACCGTAGCTGAGCCAGTTGTTATGGCAACATACTCCACTTCATCACTAGCTAGCTATCAGATCTATCAGACATTTACCAGTTAATTTACCACACGAGTTCCACCGCAAACACAGACAAGAGATGGCTGCAGAAAAAGGTGCGGGATGTTTTTCTGTGGTCAGGGAAATTCACCTGAAGATGCGTGCCAGACGTGCCTTACATCTAGTGTGCCTATGCGAAGTTGATGTTAAAAAGTGCTAGAATCATCCTCTTATAGTATAGCAATGATTCTATTTTACCCCAGCTCCCCATAGGCACAGCAAATTTTGAAACTCAATATGCTCACTAGTTTTGGTCACAACCACTTTCCTCAAAATTTAAGAGATGCAAGTATGCAAGGAGCACACCGTTTCGCAACGACCCCCATAAAAGCTCTCGCCATAGGCAGGGATGATTTTTATCAAAATCGCAACGACTTAGTCACCTGGGAGTACCCCAAGTGACATAGTTATGACATAGTTCGGATCGTATGGTCTCACCTGGGTGCCCCCTGCAGCAAGTCCTGAGAGAAGTTCACAGTAAACAACGCATGGATCGCCGCATTCAATGGCTCACTGATGGTGAATCCATGGGTGAATCCACTGGTGAACCGATGTTGAATGGTGTATTCCAGTCCAGTGCTCATCACTACTTGGAGGTTCGCCAATGCCTTGTAGCTGTGATCACTTGGCATTCCTCCAGCTGATCACCCTGATCCTGGTCGTGAGGCCCTCCCCGGCCGCGCTGCGGCCGCCTGTGGTTGCTTTGTTGATGCACTGCGCTGAAGGGTTGGGAACCAACAGCATCCTCGCATTGGGGCCACCAGCATTGAAGACCTTGGGGCAGCAGCTTTCCAAGGCTCTCGTAGCTCTCACCGGGGCCCATGCTTGATTCATAAGCATAGGTTGGAGAATGGTTATATAGTTAATGGATGTCAATGATTAGTCATAGTCAAGGCTTAGTTCATGATGCTGGTTATCAGTTACAATGCCTGATGAAATTATGGTTGTAATGGCTCATGGATTCCCGATGATGGTGAATAATTGCGATCATTGGAATTCTGATTGGGATTCGAGGCAACCATAAACCCATAATCGATCCATCGATCTTTAAAACTGACCCGCGGCTTCACCGGAGCAGCTTTCATTGGGATGGCTTTCCTGATCTTTGGATCTCCCTCTGAACCAATCGATTAGTTCACTGGGGGGTTGTTGAACACGACTTGGTATCTGTGAGGTTGATCTCCGCGAACCTGCGACGCAGCAACCAAGCTGCGCGAACGATGTTGAAGCGGTCCTTGAGTTTGGAAGCCTCGATCACTTGCTTCTCGGATACCTGCAAGGGTCAAGGTCGAATGGTTGGGAGACCCCCCTGCAGATGGCAAAGCGGCAAGTGGTTGGAGGTGAATCATGGCGAATCATGGCTTTGTAAGCCAAGGAATGTATGTATTTCTTGTGGTGGATCACATAACTCGATTCACACAAAGCTCCTTTTTATGCCGGTGAATCCTCTTTTTGCATGGCATGGCTACCCTCTGGTATCCTCTGGTCTGGTCATTTGACCTGGAAAATGCAGCACTTCACATATATTGCCTTTAATGCCAGCACGATTTTCCAGCGGGTCATGTCCTCACGGAGGGCACCAAATGGGTCATTTGAAGGCCCCAAGAACCTATGGCTAGCCCTGATGATCAAGTGGCACAAGGCGATCCTGCCAAATCCAAGTCATGTTTTAGACGCATCTGGTCGGTCCATCTGGCAGATGCATGCAAATGCTGATCTTTTTCACCATCGAAATAGCAGCCCGCGTTCGGCCCACGTTATCCCCTGCATCTACCAGCGCCTCCAACAATCGTTTGTCCATGGTCACAGTGGACTTCACTTCGTAGAAGTCCTTCGCGAAGAGCGAAGGGACGACCAGGAAAGGCCCCTATGATTAGCCGCCCGAGCCACCCTTGACGTCAACCCTCAAGGACCACCACCTGTCCTGCCGTCCATCCCCAAAGACCACGGAGATATCGCAGAAATCAAACTGCTCGCCCTGTTGGTTGAGCCAATGAACTTGGACCTGGGCGCCACAGCACGTGACTCAGGGCATTCCAAGGACCCCCCGCACCGTTGGCCACGTTGATCCCCCAGTTTGAACTGCGACGCGGTGATGATCCGTCCCTTACTGAGGTCTTCTAATCAAATCTCTGCAGACCAGTTTGAATTTCTAGTAATAGAATCAAGCTGGGAACACACCAGCTCCAAGAGAACCACCCTCATGTTGGGAAAACGTCCACGACTGTGCCAAGAGTTCTGGATAGCTTGCTCCCAGATGTTGAAACACCACTAAACCATTTAAATCAGCAGCCACACTGAGTCAGAAGCATCTGCTTGCCGAGCGTACTTCCGTTGCAACGTTTTGAAGACCTGCTGCCCACCATCGGCCGAACAAACTGGTGCTGTTACGTGGTGCCTGACGAAGGTTTGGATGCTGTTTCTTGCCATTCACCAAGTACTCAACAAGAGCACGCGTTGGCTCATAAAATTTGAAGCAATGAGAATCTTTGAAGGTCATGGCAATAAAGAAACCAACCACAACACGGACAAGGAGAGATAACGATGAGCAGTAATCATGACATAGACGGGTGAAAAGGTATGAAAAGGTTCCCACAATTCCATAATACATTCTTGCAACCCCACCCGACACCAGGTATGCAGAGAAACTCGTTTGTGCAATCGGCTGATCTCATTTTTGAGTCGCCCAAGTGCGGATGTTCTAAACATCATGCACCCAAGTGCACATATACGTCATATGAGTCATATGCTTGTGTTGACCCATGTCCTAGGTCTGATCATAGCCAATCGCATTGACAGTTTCGTTTCAATCCCTGGTGCGGTCACATTCGTGGTTCCGTCCCTGCATTGCCCAGGATGCGACTGGGACCAAAGGACGGGCATAGACCTCCCAATGTGAAGCTGCGCGTTGCCCATAATTATCTGCATAAATCTGCTATGCCCAAGCAATAATTAGATTTTTTTTGCCGGGGCTTCCCACAACAATGATTAGATAATAGTGACAATCATTTCTATAACAACTAGATCCTAACATTTCTTGGCATAAATCATCTGCATAAATCTGGTCGTTTCTTCATTCATGCCATGAACTGGTACGACATGGCACGACATGGTACGACATGACGCTACTCTGCAACACCAGCAGCCACCACCAGTCCGCCACCGCAGCCAAGCTGGGACCCTAGACCCATTCTTCGCCCCACTCTGCCACTTGGCGCTCTTCTTCCGGTGACAGCCGTCCTGGAGCAGCGTGGCGGGGGCGAAGATTGCCACACCTCAGAGTGGCTAGTGCTGGCTATGGGTCAAGCAGTTAACCAACCAATAGTGGAGAATAATCACTAACAATTTCATAGGGAAAACAATGGTTGATGATAGGAGAACCAGGGGTACAGGGTTTTGACCCACTGCCTGCTCAATCATGAGGCGTCTTTATGAGTGCCTATTGGATGGGAACGACTAAGAAAACATCCTGGTGGCTAATGATTAAGAATGATCGATACTGGATGATGTTGGATGGCAATTAAACTGGCTTATAAACAATTGCCGCTTTATAATGCTTAATGACGGTCCATGGTGTTTTTTTGCCTGCGCCCTCCCGAAGGACTTGGTTGGCCACCATGATTAATACAAATTAATTACACTACACTCTGCCAATGTAATATTGCTGGCTAGAACATCCCAGCCAGTAATGCAGATTGCATGGAGATGGTGATTATTGTCCACTGCTTTGATTTGACGCATATGTGAGATACGACTGAAATCCATCCGATATTGGTACGATGACTCTCTATCTATAATAGGCGGTGGCTTAACACTGGTGGACTGTCAACTTCTAAATGATGGTGGTTAAGAAACGATCTGTTGATTGTAGCTGTATATTGGCGCCTAACCAGGCCTTCAACGTTATAAGCCACCCCAATGTAAAAAAAAAGCCAGCTGTCTAGAACGCTATTTCTGACAAAACTGAGGAGTTGATTTGCGGAGTGACATACTGCATCCGGCCGAGAACAGCAAGCCAACAGCAGGAAATCACCATTCAGAATAGGTAATTCATCTAATGGCAAATCTATGTATTCATGAAGCACCATTCGTCTTACCATAAATAGCTGGCGGTCAACCTCCATAGGTGATGGCTATTGATATGGATCTCCCATTACAGGCAATACATCCGGACTCGCACAGGGCCTGCTGTGGGAAGGGCGAGGTTGTTTGGGGCGTCTTCTTGCAAGGCTTCCATGTCTGCTGCGTACGCGGGCTGAAGGTGCAAATCAGCAGCCTGGCACAGGAGGAACTCCTCTCCCAAGGGACTTGTACCTTGTTTGTTGCTCTGAAACTATGCTCACCCTCAATTTTCTGTGCCATTTCGAGGCTTTGGACACGGCCCCCAGTTCTGTTCACAACCATGGACACCACATCAAGGTGGACCCCGCTAGTTATAACAAGCTTGAGAAAGCCACTGAACTGGCTGAAGCTGTACGTGGCTTTCTCTATAAGATCTATAGTTATCTACAATTATAGCAGTTCGAAAACTTTAGTCAGTCATAACTACAAGTTATAACTTAACCTAATTATAACAAGGTCAGCCCCCCTAGTGATCTAGTTATAACCTAGTTATTTCACAAGGTCAGCCCCCCCAGTTATCCACCATCACTGGCACCGCCCCAGCGCCACCGGGCCCTTCCGCTGGCCCCACGCCTCAAAGGTCGCGAAGGCGGCCTCCGCGGCGCCTGCCGCGGCAGCCGCCCCCCCCCCCGCCTCC
>VSDK01013596.1:348753-418238 GCA_009767595.1 Symbiodinium kawagutii
CACGCCGGTTCAGCATGGCAAGGGCCAGTCGCAGTTCACCATGAACTGCTTATTGGGGAGAAGTTTTTTGCAACAAAAATAGTTGGAATACAATTGCCACTATTACTACTTAGCCATTGATCGCTGAGACCTACTGAGACATACTGAGACTATTTACTTCATGGTGCTTCACATTGGCCAAAAATTCAGCGCTTGCGACCATTTGATACCTGGGCGCAACTGAGTTGGGGCTGGTTGTTACGACACGCTGCCTGCCTTCATTGCGTCCTTCCTTGTCAAGGCGTCCAGCCTGTTCTATCGGCCAGCTGTTGCTTTGATCTCTGAATGTACTGGTCTGGTCTAATATCTGGTTGATGGTTGAACCACCCCTATGGAAAATCTTAGTCAACCAACTATTAGTTTTTAAATCTTAAATATTAAGGAAAATAAAACATGTGAACCAAACCACCACCCAGCTTTGATGGTTGTAAGGCCAGCCTGTCCACAGAAAATACCACCAAGGGGCTTGGCAAACTCACGCCGGAGTCCCTCCTTGAAGTGAGCGTCCATCTGCTCACCATATCGCCGCTGCTGTCCTACAGGCGGGGGGGCCACCCAGCCATGCCCTCACCAGTTGAATTTCAAGCCAGAAGATCAACGAGGTTGGGCCCGCCAGTGGGTGAACATAGCTTATAACAAGGGCAAATTGCAAGTTGTAGCATGCAGAACCTGACTTACATAGCATGTGGTGGTTTCCCAAAATAGGGGGCCCCAAAAATAGCTGGTTTATTACTATAAACGATTAATAGTGGATGATTTGGGGGGTACCCCTATTTTGAGAAACACCCATGTGAACCAAATTGTAAGTAGGGGGCCCACCCTGCAGGGACCGAATTAAACCTTTAAACATCTCTCAACACTTTAACTTTACCACTCCGAGACCAGTGACCCCTTTCCCATTTACGCTCCATCACCAGGGACACAGCAGGGCCACTATGCACACAGCTGCACCGCACTGTCCTGGCCCTGCGAAAGCGAAGGTTTGTTCCAGTAAAAGCGCTGACAGCCTGACGCAACGTTCGTTCATGAAACATAGGGCGTTCATGCTCATTCACCGTCATAAGCACTCTGGTTTCCTGGTGCTTTCCCTGCGAATCATGGGTTTGAAGCATGAATTCCCCGGCTTTCTCCAAGAATTTCGTCTTTGGTCACCTGTCAGGTTCTGTGCTTGACAACTTGGGATGATGGAAACCGGCGCGGTGGAAACCTTACAAACAACGCATAAGTATGGATACGAATGTCAAGTACCACTTATCAACAATACCTTGGTAAGCATCCCCAAAATAGATCGAACATGATTGAACTGCCATTGTTGAAATTCTCATTCCCACTTGCTTTGATGGCTGGCACGAACCAATGCGGATATCCAGGGGATCTTCACCCAAAGCCCAACTGACAGACTCTATCATTCTAAGCGCAATCTCAAAAATTCCCAGCTAAAATCATCGTTTTCCCAACCAATTGATCATCATTCTCCCAGCAGCTTACACCCAGCTTTTTTAGTAGGGAAAAACGGAGCCCAACTGCATCGGTGGCCCAACTGAAAACCTCCACAGGTTGCTGGACGACTGCGCGGCCGCACCTCTCGGCGACCTCGGGTCGCATGTTCCTGCCGGCCAGTTCCAGGCTGTGGAGCCGATGCGTCTCAGTGGGCCACTCTGCAATGCCACAGGTCTTTAAGAAAGGCTCCTCCAAAGCTGGAGAGAACGCCAAATTGCCACTGAGGATGAATGGAACTTTGGTTGACATTGACTCCTTATCATGGTTAATCATTGGGGATTATGAGCAATGATGATCGTTGATGATGTTTGAGCAGTGGTAACTGCATCTGCTTATGACCTCCATCAGTTTGATTGAGCATAGATAGGTGGTGCTTCGCCATCGAATATATCGGGTTTACCGATTTCGGATCCAGCGTTAAGGAACTAGAGGTCGCACACTTGAAACTTCGAATCACTAGAGAGGATTTGAGCATGTAACGCAGACGGGCCCCAACCGGACCCTCACTACGAGCCACGAAACAAAAAAGGAGCATTGAAGCAAAGCAAGAAGAAACAAGAATAAGAAAAGGGAAAAAAAACAAAACAATCAACAAATTCATGAATGAACACTGCAATGAACAGCGATTTTCCTTCACAATTACAGGGAGCAAAGCTACAGCACCTCCAACAGAGAACTACCACTGTTAAGACCCCTTTCAACCAATGAGGACGTGGCTCCTTCAGCACCAGTCCATAGTGAAGTTCCAACTCTCTGACTGCTCCGACCCTCGAAAGGATACACACGTTGTGGCTCACCCTCGTGTCCTGCCAGTTCAAGCACTGGCCAAGGGATGCCAAGCATAAGTGATAGGCAAAGGATGCCACACTGAGTCAAGCGATAGTGAACGGACAGTTTCTTAGATGATACTTTGGCAAACTGAAGCTCAAACGAAACTCGTGGGCAGGCCTGTGAGGCCTAGTTTCATGGAAAGCAAGCAGAACACCAAGCAGCCACCCAAACACCCCCTGGACCTCTCTTACGCAGCAGGATGATGGAGAAAGCCACTTGCCCTCATATACGTTCCTATCCTGGTTGGAATTTCTCCTTGGCTGGTCGCGTGAGCACACAGCCAAACATGTGCGAAATCCGACTGAAATGCGCAAGTTGCCTGAGGGAAATCCTGTAACTCTCCGTGCTGACGCATGGAGTTGAGATGAGCTCAGGAAAAAGGGGAAATACGAGCAATCAGCTGAGGCTCTTAGTGAGCTTCACCTCATTTGGTACAAAGATCAGTTTCTCATCGTTGTCCTGGCATGTGACCGAGGCAAATATGGTGCATATATGTAGTGCGGTGCAATGGGATGCAATGTAATGCAGTGCAATGCATGCATTTATCCACGTATCTAAGCGTCTTCTAGTTCTGTATTCTTGTGTCTATATGATTTTGATTGCATTTGGCAATGGTTCGAAATGAAAATCGATGGATCAACCAGTCTCAATTGACCACTGAATTTTAACCATTATCATCATTTCAGGGTTAGTCATAATCATTAACCACTATGATAAGGCTTCGGGTCGATACCCTGGTACCCTCTGAGGATGTTCACCGACTCATTTGTTGCTTGGTTCAAATTCATCCTTGGCCATAACGGTTAGCCCCTCGAATGGCCGGGGATTTCACCTACAGGAAGAAAAGCTGCCATACTGCAATGGCAAAACCCGAAAGTCATCAATCATGATTGACATGCATCAAGCGATGTGAACCATCATTGGTTCATTACTGATTAAAATCAACCATCATTAACTGATTGATAGTTAGTTTGTTAACCATTCCAAAACTGGTCATGATGCTCTCTGAATTGATGTGCTATCATTACCCTTCCATTACTAATGAGTCCTGATTCATTATTATTGATACCTGCCGACCATGATTGACCATTACCAACCGTCAGTTTGCCATTAACTAATCACCATTCGCATCATGGGGGATCCATTTGCCATCCATTTCCGCCATTACATTTGACCCTTACAGTAAAAGTCATCACGTATCCACGAAATGTAGCCGCCATTCGCCATTATGAATAGCCATGATGTACAGTAATCATTGTTTATAATTTGAATCATGATCCGTAACCATTGTATATAAATCGTTACTAACCGCCATTCGCCATCCATTTCCGCGCTACGAAGCGTCCTGCAATGCTCCATCCACTTCCGTGCAGCGGCGATGTTGCTGCAGCACATGCAGCGCTTCGTAGGCATTGGTCATCTCTCCCTCGGTGCTTTGGGACCTCGGAAGTGCCGATGCCAGGCGGTAGCGTAGCGTTTAGTGGTGAGCCAAGTGCCTATCCTCAGCACCAGATGATTCACCAAATGGCTATGGGTCAATATTAATCAACCAACTAATGGGGGATTTCCACCAACAATAATAGGGAAAACAATGGTTAATAGTAGGGGAACCAGGGGTACAGGGTTTTGACCCACTGCCAAATTCACCAGATTCACTAGGACATTCGCATACATTCATCCATATGTGAAATGGATTTGGAAAATATCTACTATATTCTACTCTTATGCTATCGCTCGTTGTTGATGCTTCATGAACATGTTTCCGTCTGATAGCTTTCTACAAAGCAGGTAGCGGAAGAAGCCCTTACGAAGAAAAAGCGTCCCCAAGTCGATCATGCTGCCTTTTTTCCCAACTTCTCGGCAATATGTATTGCCTGCATGATGTAATTATGTGACTCTCCGGCGAGCAGAACAGTCCCACGTTTGAACATCAAAACCATCAATAGCACAATGGGATGCAGCAGTGAAGGACAGGCTTCCAAGCTTGATGTATTGTCCAGCCTTTTGGCTCAATGCGATTCAGTTGGTTAATGCTGGTTGGCTTACTCTTGGGTGCATCACATGACCTTTTCTGTCGTTGGTTCCAGCCGTTTCGGCCCATAGTCCTTTTAACTCAGTCAGGTATTAGCAACCCTAAATGACCAAATGGAAACAGAATGCAACTTCAGTGATAACATCTGTCATTAACCCCACACGCCAGCTGGCCTCGTGGGTAAAAAACCCGATGCCCCACAGCCACCATGGCCCGGCCCCTGGGTCCACAACTTCGTCGTTGACCATTCCCGCAGCAATTCAAGGACATCCTGCGGCAGCCACCCGCCTGACGTTTTTAGTATACATCCTGACTGTAGGTCCAAGTAGGTAGTTACACAATGCTTTATATTATTGTATGTCAAAAAAGACCAAAAAAAGCCAACATCATTCATGATGCCGACTTGGGAGTAGGCTTTCCATGGGGTGAGTTTGTTTGCTTCAGCTGCTAACTATCAGCCAAACCTACGTCGCAAGAGGTCCAAGTGCCTGGGTCGCAATGAGTCAATCATGGGGCACCTATTGGGAAATTCATATTGTTCATAAACCACCCTGAGTTTGACCATAGAGACCTGGTGATTTACCAACAAACATCTGGTTTGATTATCATGGATCCCTATGAATGGTTTTAAAAAAGGGGGATCAATATATAAACCCTGTCACAGTCCCATGGAACATAGGTAGCCCAATATATAAACCCACCAGTTTTACCAGCGACCCATAGCTGCTTGATTCACCGTGGCACCCATGGATTTCGGGAATCCAGGGCCAGGGGTGGGATCTCCAGCAAGGGCCCCAGCAACGCTGGGAGCCTTAGAGGAGAGCTGCTGCGCGCCCAGGTGTTTCAACATGTCCCGAAAGCTCAGCTGGCACGGCACGTGGGCGTCGCCTGGGCACGGTTGAATGGTCTCAAGGCAGTTGGGGAAGCACCAAAAAATGGGTGGTTGAATGAATCATGGTAAATATACACTGAGTTGACAAATGGTATCTTATCACGTATCATCTATTGAGAATGCTGGGGGTACTACGGTAAGATACGAATTCATGAAGCCCATTTACTATAAATGGTAGCAAAGGTGATTGATAAACTGGATGAGAACTGGGGTACCCCTATTTTGAGAAACACCCATTTGAGGATGAGTCATCAGAAGTCACTTTGATGATTTGACACCTGTTTCCTTCTCCGTGCTTCTCTTTTAAATGATTCCTCAGCCTGCTGGAAGGTGGAAGGGTTGCAGTACTGGGAAGGAGCAAGTCAATTGGCAAAACCTTCCACCTTCCGGCAGGCTTCCGGTCATGTACTTCTGCAGTGCTTTGGGGGTACGAGCACCTATTAGCCAACCCATGTAGGTTGGCAGTGACCCTTATCAATGCATCAGACCTCGGTCAAACCCCAGGCGCCAAAAAGTGTTCTGCCCACCTAAACACTGCTACACGGCACAAAAATTACTAAAATTGATCACCGTCGCCCAAAATAAAGTCGAAAACCAAAAAAGACTCGACTTCAAAAAACAAATAAATCAAAAGAAACGCTTGTTTACGATCTACCTCCACGAAAAATCTCTAAACCACATGATGGTTTCCTGCCTTCCACTTTGCTTTTCGAAGGACACATCCAAGGGCGCGGCCAAACCAATCAAGCCAAAGGGCTGATCAACACCATGTGGTTCTCCAGAAATCGCTTCAGCGCCGGTTTCAGGCGCGACTCCGGCGAAGCCAACTCCCCATCCTCCCAGAGGAATCGCGCGTGGAAGGGCTTGCAGCTTCGGACGGTGCCTTGAACCCAGGAGGAACTCGTCAAGATGGCCTCGGTGCTGCGAAATCTGCGAAGGACTCCACCACACATGCGTAGAGGTTTACATGAAGAAATCGTCTTGTTTAGGGGTGGAGTTTGGGATAAGGCACCTACAAATGAACACAGAAATAGAAGTCTAAGTCTAAGCATAGGTTTGTTGATTTATTTGTCTAATTTAATCATTTTCGTCAACCATACACATAGTCCCAATTACAATAGAATAGACCACAGTGGTACAATTTTGCCGTTTTGGTGCATACCGGTGGTGGGTTGATTGCACTGCTATGTCATGCTATGTTCAACCATTTGTCATGGATGCCTGCCTGCCCCTCGATCATCCCCAAACAATGGTTTCTCTGAGACATTCATCGGGGGGATCCACCACACCACTTGCATCAAGTGTCAGCAATGGATGATGGCAGTGAAGTGCTCTTGTTGCTCTGTTTCATGGTTAAGTTCGCCGTGAGATGTTCGCGCAGCTCCACCACATAAGAGGCCACCAGCAGGCCCGAGATGTCGCTGCCGGCCGCCAAGGCAATGGCGAGGCTGGGGGACTCGTAGTCGACCAGGTCCACATGTTGGGCCAAGATGTTGGTATCCTAGGGGCTGGGCCTGTTGTCATCGGGGGCTATGGGGATAGTGGGGTGTAACGCAAGATCCAGCCGTTGATCAACCCGCATTTTTGATGGTGCCAGCTATTGAGTTGCTGAACCAGGGGATGCTTCAGGGGATCCACGCGGTGTCACCATTGTCACGTTCCTATACACACAGGGACTTATTCATGAGCCAGTTGTAGACATCCGTCTGCTACAACCTCACATGGACTCAATCCGGCGCTGGTCAACCACTTTGCCAAAAATGATGGCCAGCTTTCCTGCCAAAAAATTGCCATTTTCGAGCTGGGGAGGCACCCCTGCCATGGCCCCAGCTTGGTTCAAGGTTCCCGCTCCTCAGAAGCTGCCAGCTCTTCAGCCGCTTCTTTGAAGTGAGGCTTCTCGCGGCCCAGCTCGCCCACGGCAAGGCACAGCGGTTGCTTCACCACCTGAAGTGCTGGGAGCTTCCGGCGGAGCATTCACCATGCTGACCTGTCTCCGAAAATCGCATGTCTGGTAAGGAAAAAGGAACGACCTAACGACCTGTTCCACGAGGATGCACAAATCCCACACCTTTCAAAAGGATGGGAATAGACATTCAGAACGAAATGAGCCACAACCAAAGAAGCTTTCAAATCCTGGCCCGGCACCAGCAACCACAACAAGCGTCCCCCCCTTGTATAGACACCTTAGGGCTCACCCCAACCCACAAGGTTCGCCACGGCTTCGCGCCTGGAATCCGCCCATGGTCACGTCGCAATGCTTGGCCAAGAAGTCCGCCAGCTGCCGGTAGCCGAGCTGAAGCTCATCTGCAGCTACCAACCTGGGATGGGATGGTGCCATGGGGTACCAGGGTGAACCGCAGCGACCCCACCTGGGGAAGACCTAGGGGAGGTTGGTGGAAGTTGCTGGAGGAAGGGTGTGGACGTAGCAAAGCTACGCCATGCTTCGAGTGTTTAGAATGTTTATTGTAGACCGTTCGGAAGGGAAACGTAAACATAAACCAACCAGAATTTGACCACACAGAGTTCCGATGCCGATAAAATTCGGGAAGCCTAGCTGCAAGTGGATTTGCGAAGCCACCAAACCAACTACACTTTACCATGTTAGATAGCCCAAAGCTAGCACAGTTGATGTAATTAACAGCCGAGCTCTCGTGTAACCCTCGCGTCAAAAACATCCAGCCCAACAATGACTCTCTGCTTGTTGGTTTCAACCCTTTTGAAAAATATTTGTGAACCAACCATTTGTTCAGAATTATTAGGGAAAATGTAAAATGTCAATCAAACCACCAACAAGTAGTTGTTTATATCACCAAATGTTCTATCATTCTTGGCCATTATCCCCTATAATTCACCAGTATCAACCCACCATCCCAAAATATTGCAACCAGAAATCACCGTTTTTCTTAGTAGCGAGCCATAGGAAACCAACCAGTTCTGGCCAATCGCCACCGCCACTTGTCACCGCCCAGGCACAAGTGCGGTGCCGTAGTGGCGTCCCTCGTCTCAGCCACAGCTTGCATGAGCACCTGATGGGCCTTGACCCGTTCTACCTGGCCGAGGGTGTGGCTGCCTGGCATTCTACGGACACATGGGTACTTGATGGCTTTGTCCTAGTGGCCCTACTCACCTCTACATCCAGCTGCCAATAACTCCCCCTATTTGATGGTGAATCACCAGCGATGGGTCCCTGGAAAGGCTTAACCCGCTGCCAGTCGGGGCGCTTCCCACCGTTCCAACCTCCTGTCGGCTGAGGGCATCCTCCGCCAAGCGCTGGTGGAATTCAGGCGACAGCAGGATGGGGATGGAGTGTTGGTCGCTGATCGGCTGCAGCCAGACCTCGTCCCGCTGAATTCAAGCAGCTCCTCGGCGAAGTGCAACGGGAACGCTGCAACTGATGCAGCAACCCCAGGAAGTGCAGTTGGGATTTGCAATGGCAACAAAAGTTTACCCTCCTGTGGCTCCCCCGACCGAAAGTCCTTGATTTTCCTACCAGGGTTTTCTGTATGCCAAGTAGAGCTCCCTGACATCTTCCTGCGGTCCCTGGCAGCTTCACCTAATTAGCGAAATGGTGTTCCAGAAAGTTGGTGGCCAAGGCATGTCAAGGGGAGCCTATTGTTGGTGCCAGCATGTGAGTCATCCCCAAGTATGGCAACCTTCAACCATGGGTCCGTCAGTCGTCCCAATCGGGGCGTGCCCACATGCAGGAAGACTTAGAGAAAGTCCGCTTTCATGGATCAAATGCTTGGATGTTTTGGGGGGGGCATGTTAGGTCTGCAATGAACAACGTCGATTGTCCAGAATTCTCTAATATTCCATAACAATAAGCATGGTGATAAAAGATAAAGAATACTATTGATCAGAATCATGTTCTGAACCATCATTGTTACTGAACCCGTCCATACCAAGCATCATTCAATCAGCCATCATCATCATCATCATCATCATCATCATCATCATCATCATCATCATCAACTACATCAACTATCATCATCAGCTTAGCAACTGTTGTCCTCACCTGGCCACCCATGGCCACCCCATCAAACATATTCAACCATCAGGGCCAACCACTGAAACCTTAACATACATTAACCATGGTCAACCATCATCTAACGAACCATCTGCCAACCACCAATCATCCATCCGAACTCAGCAACCCTCAAATCCATCAACTTAACCCATCATAACCATCAACCATCAATCATCACATCATCACCCTCCACCCTCCATATCTCCAGCCCCCTGGGCCCGGCCCCGGGGGTTCCCCTCATCCCCGGCGCCGGCGCCGCGCCCCCGGCGCCTCAAGGCCCCCTGGAAGCCCCGGCGGAAGCGCCGCGCCGCCGCCGCCTCCACGTCCAACAGCTTCACCGAGGCCAGGTACGCCAGGCACAACGAGGCACGGCGCAAGGCCTGGGGAGGGGCTCC
This sequence comes from Symbiodinium kawagutii, assembly GCA_009767595.1. Classification (NCBI taxonomy): domain Eukaryota; class Dinophyceae; order Suessiales; family Symbiodiniaceae; genus Symbiodinium; species Symbiodinium kawagutii. The sequence continues at coordinate 358,470 of VSDK01013596.1, forward strand.
TTCCAAGGGAAACCTGGTGGTGGATGGCTGGTGGTGATGGCTGGATGGGTTGGATGGTTGGCTGGATTGGTCGGATGCTGATGGATGATGGATGGGCTGGTTGGATGGATGGTGGAGGGTGGTTGGATGGATGGTTGATGGTGGTTGATGGTGGTTGATGGTGGTTGATGGTGGTTGGATGGGTTGGTTTGGTTGATGGCTGGGAAAAGCTACACTCTGAGCTGGCATCTGGTTAGTAACCATCCTTAGTAGCTACCCTGAGCGGGTGATACCAAATGTAAAGAGCTGAGAACCATGGATAGCCATAGCCATGGCCACCACCGAGCCACCAATCATCAACCATCCAACCACTCAAACCCATCCCCCGCATCCCCGCACCTGCGCGTCGTTGCCCTCCGCCAACGTCTCCAGCAACGGCATGACGCCCTCCAGCACCACAGCGGCCGGCGACAGCACTCGCACCTTCAACGAAGTCAGGAGACGTCGGACCAGCTGCCCGTCCTGGAGGCTACAGGGGCAAACCCTGGGGGAGAGTTGACTAATTTAACTAATTTAAGAATGGTTAGATAGCTAACATTCAGTTATGTTGGTTATACTATCCCTGATTAGTTTAGATATGTATTACTAACTAAGAATGGTTTTGGTGATAGATGGAATTCATTATCTAACTTATATTTAACTATAGTTAGTGATTAATTTAGTTATGTTGGTGATCACCAACCATTTAACTATTTGACTTTAATGGTTGAACTAGAAAACTATTGTGACTAATTTCATTGGTTAAGGCGATGGTTGATTAGTGGTTGAGAATGGTTGACTATCTAATTAAGTATTTAAGTGGTTGAGCGGATGATTAATTGGTTACTTGGTGGTTGAGAATGGTTAATAACGACTAATGACGGCATATGATCGCTAACAATCTCTCTCTCTCTCTCTGTCCATCGCCTTCTCTGTGACTTAGCCAAGGGCTGAAAGCGAGCCTTCGGCCCAATGCCCGGAACCAACGCGTTAGTCAACCATCGCTAACGATGGTTGATAATGAGTGAGCAATTGGTGGGCAATTTTGATGGTTAATTGATGGTAAATTGTTGGGGATGACCGCAGCCCTAGGGTCGATCCACACATCACGTTGCTAGTTGGTACAGCGATGAATCTCAGCCCGCAGAAATCAAGCAGGCAGGGCTTTGTTGAAGAGCCATCGCACTGAGGGGTCAGAGTTCCACTGTGGATAAGTCGGATAGCCGCTCAGTAAGCTATACTAAACTGGCACACTCATGCACCCAAGGTGATGGCCCTGTATATGCCAAGCTGCCACAACAACAACACCAACAACAACAACAACACCTGCTGCCATCCCAGCTGCCCCCGCCTTCCCGGTGAACAACTCTGGCGAGACAATCTTCAGATCCAGGCAGTCCAGCAAGGCTTGTGGAAAGCTGCGGAGTTCCTCCGGCAGGAACCTGAGGCCACCGAGCCGCGCCACGTGAGGTACATGTCTTGGTGACCACTCTCTCTCTCCATCGCCATCTGCGAAGGCATCACGGATTCCAAACCTGGGAGGTGCCAACCCCATCCATCACCCAGATCATGGCACCACCACCAGGCCCCAGGGGATGCCACCCCCCACCCCCAACCCCCAACCACCCTAACCACACTAACCCCGCTGAGCTTCACCATCATTCCACCACCATTCAACCATCATTTATATAGCCATTAACTAACCATCACATCACCATCATTCATTCACCACCAACCAACTACCAACCACCACCAAGCACAACCGCGAATCACCACCATCACATGCCCATGAACCGCCACCACCACCACCATCATTCCACCATTCGCAGGGCTGACACCTGACACCGCAGCGCATCCGGGTCCTGGTAGCCCCACATCAACTTGTAGCAGAGCGCCAGCACCTTCCGCACGAAGTCCACGCTCGACAGCTCGGCCGCCTCCGCGGCCACCATGTTCTTCAGCACCGTCAGCAGCACGTCCAGAGCAGATCCAGGGGTCCTATTCCGCCACGCAGCGCTGGGGCAAGCTTGGTGAAGCAGTGAAGCATGACCATCGTCGTCAACATGCGAATCAACCGTTGAAAACCTGCGTCAAACAATTGATAACAATTGTATACAATCGTTGCCAATCATCATGCCAACCACTCTACCGATTTTATAACAATCCTCAAGCTGTTGTGACCATGATTAGGGGTACAGTATCCATCATTAAGTCTGTAACGCTTCTTGACAGCGTGCTTGTGGGCACTTCCACTGATGCTGAACCACTGAGAGGTGTAAAGAAGGCGGTCAACATTTCCTTGTACCTGGATGATTGACCCAATGATTAGTTGTTCCACAGCCAGGATTAGCCAGGGTTGGCGGATGGGTTCGTGTGATTTTCCAATGGTACATGGATGCCCTTAGCCTCAGTCCATCTGAATCCTCCCTGCGACGATCAACATTTTGTCATTGTTCACCACCGATGTCATGGAGGCATATGGGCATTCCATCCAAAATTGAGCTGAATATCATTGAAAATCTGTGATTTCTTGCCGTACGCTGCCGGAAACTAACAGGAACTGACCCTTTGAGATAGGCTTCGGCTGGCACTTTCCAGGGGAGCATCTCACAATGCTGGTGAATCACTGATCCAAAATTGCCTTTCAACCCTGGTCCTTACACCCAAGTGTTGAAGAGTCTCCGCCCTAAGCCCAGTGCCAAAGTCCGCGTGCATGTAGCCTGGGGGCGCCCATCGTATCAAGGCTGTTGGACCAAGACTCGAGTTGACCAGAAGAAAACAGGTCCGGATAACACAGCGAGAATAGTTCGTTGATGGTCAGAAGGTTGGTCATAGCTCGGATTGGTGTGATAACGGTGTTATTCTCAGGACGCTCTCATGATTGTCCCTGGCGACCAAACAAAAGTCGCTGTACCTCATCCATGACCATGCTCTGTCAACCTTATTGCCCGCTTGTGTTGTGAACTTGGGTGCTCCTGTGACAGCATCACGATACCAGACTAGACTATTCCTCTTCAATGGGGGGTCCATACTCATGAACCCATCATGTTTGCAAATAAAGCACCAACTACAACTTTGTAGTCAAGTCGGTGATCGTTTGTCCATATGAACCTACTAATTACTATTCTGGGACCACAAAAGCCACTAATTTCCAACAACCCTCCCTATACTTGAATGAATCCAACTTCATCACAATCTACTGAGCACACATTTCGGAGCTCGGACCCTCTTTTCGTGGTGCTAACTCGTGTCCACAGGACCTGAGCTTCACCCATCGACCAGTGCTGAATATCAACCCGGCAATTGGCCATGCATCTCGAAGCTAACCCGTGCATCTGCACCCAGGTGGGGCTGTCAAAACAATTGAAGCTGCAACTCATAGTGAGACACATTTGTTGTCAACATTCAGGAACATGGTTGCCAAATTTGTCGCTGACTGCGAGCTGGCTGTTCTGGTCTAATTCTGTGCCCCGTCTTGAACATCAAAAAATGATCAAGGAGCAATTTTAAATGTTCAAAACACGCAAAATCTCAAAAAGTGCTCTAATCGGTTTTGAGCACTCAAGTCTTCAACAAGCTAATTCACATCTAATTCACTATTTCTTTCACATTCGCCGCATAAACCCGTACTGGTTGGTCGTTTGAAGCTTGAAAAATATGCTCGTCAACCAACCATTTGTTAACAATCACTGGTGAAAGTAAAAAGTGTTTGAAACCACCCAGCTTAGATTTCTTAACAAGTACTAGTGAAAATACATGAGTTAGCCCATCTAAAATCCCCCCATTTAGAAAATAAATCCTCCCATCCGAAAATCTCCCACCAGGTCTTCATGCTGAGCAGGCCACAGAGACCACTGTGGAACTCCGCCAACAGCTCTGGTTGGATCACCTGGAACGGGCGACAGCCAGTGGAGCCACCAACTGGAGGCAGGCTCGCCATGAAGATTTTGCACAGATCTTCAGACTTCAGATGGTCGATTCTTACAAAAATGTGAGGTGGTTTCGGGTGGTTGGTTGTTCAAACCATGAAAATTGCTACAAAAAATTGCGAACCATAAATGATGAATCTTCGATTTTGTGTTGAAAATGTGGACCGCTTCATGATGATGTCCGGGTTTCTCAACTAGAACCGCTCCGAAGAAAAGCGCTGACTTCTTGACCTCCGCCGCCGGAGGTCCTCCATCAACTCCATGGATCACCGTTCCACGCCTCCTTCATGACTTCAGGCGCCTGGAAAATGTGGGACGGCTGCATCCAGCATCCTTCCGCAGACCTGCCACGACGAAGTGAAGCTCCCCAGAGATTGAAGGCCAATGATGGATGTGAAACCATGGTAATGAGCATGCCAAGACATATTTACATGTAAAAAATCATAAATTTGTGTATAAGCGTAGTTTGTTTAATTCGGAGAGGGCTGAGAGCGAGTTGGTGCCTACTGTGGTGGTTGAGTTCAGTGGCCATTGTAGGTACAAGACCCAACACCTGGGTACACCTATTCGTCGGCCATTGAGCTTGTTCTCCCACTCGTCAATTACTGGCCGAATTTGCAGACATCACCATGCTACATCCCGGACATCATACGTGCACATCTGTATATCTCTCTCTCTATGAGCGTGTTTCTGTCTGCAAGTGGCTGCGGGATTGGCCCAGCAATAGACAGCTGCCGTCGAGTCACCGAACGCACTTCTCCTCTTTGAGCAGCTGCCAGATCTTGCTCTCCATTCCCATGAAGAAGTCACTGGCACCACCGCCCAGGTCGCCATACCTCGGCTGCTGTGCCCCATCATGGCGGATGATCCACTCCCACCATGTTAGATGACCAAAGGGCACCTGTCCTTGTTGATTCATAACTTGTTGCCTGATGAACCATCAAATTCATGCTATTAACTTATCAAGACTGACCTTTGTTCGTGTGATTGTTCACACCTTGCGCCCAGCGGCAATGGCATGAAGCGCAGGAAGAAGCCATAAGGCACCGTGCGTGGCACGGGCTCGGCCGAGGGATCGATGTCTACACAGGACAGCGGCTCGAAGGGCCCCGCGGATCCGTGAGGCATCAGGTTGTCCTGCCACAGGTGATGCCTGAGGTGAGTTGGTGCAATGACCGACTATGAAGGGTTGCCTCACCATGACGGATTTTCTGGCTGATCAAAAAGAATGAAATTCCAAGAGAAGGCCATGGGAGGCTGTAAGTAGGATCGCCAGTGTATCTGACCGTATTGGTTCATACATCACTGCGCCAAAATCTGTGGCCATCCATGGTCATCCAAGCTGATCACAATGGTTGGTTGACCCCCAAGCCCATTGCATGACTTGGGAGCCGGCGGCCACATCCCACCACGGCCCTGGTCCTGGATGATGCGCTGGCTGAGGCACAGCATCTTGGGCAACTGCTCCTTGATCTTCCGATTCCATGCGCTGCTGTGCAACTCGTTCCTGGTGCAGTTGGAGCTTCCCCGTGGCGCCTTTGACGTGGTGAAATCAGATGAAGCGCGTTGGTCATGAGAAGAAAAACAAAACCCAAAACAAACAAAACAAAACAAAACAAAACAAAAAAACAAACAAACAAACAAACAAACAAACAAACAAACAAACAAGTGACTTCAAACAATAAACAAAAAGACAGTATAAACACAGAAGAAGAATAAGGAGAAAAAAATCAGATATGGCTCGCAGCTGCATAAAAACCAAGGCACGCCAGGGGCCAATTGGCGGCAGCATTTCCATCGGCATAAAATGAAATACCACAGGACATTTGACAACCACCCAATGAACCAAACCAATCCAAACCAGTTACCACGGATCAATCAGCCCCGTTGGCTTGTCCGGGTAAGGATCCTGGGGAGGGCGACATGGCGCCCCATCCCCACCCCGCTGAAACCGTGTGGTGGTCCTGGATGCCGTGACGTCGAAGTTGGCGTGCAAGACGAAGCACCAACCGAAGGAGCGCAACGGCAGGTAGCAGAAGGTCTGTTGCGGAGCTGGCTCCTCCTGGGGGGCACTCGTGGCCCTGAACAGCACCCCCTGGGCAAACACAGTGCCAGCCCAGTTGTCTGAGTTGGTTGGATGAAGTTGCTGCTGGGCTCCAACAAGCTGGGTGATAGGGAAGACATGGGGTGACATAATGGCCACATAGCCAGTATATCAAAGGACGATGACTATGGATGTTAAGGATTAGTTGGTTAAAGTGGCGCCCAGGTTTGTCCAGTTAAATCTATTTACAAGCGAGCTGTCCTAGTTTTACATCTACCTCTGCCTGACTCGTGTGCACCAGTCCGCATATGCTACTTCACGGGGGGCAGCGAAAATCCGATCCAACTTGGCTTTGAAAAGGATCGTGTCCGCTGAAACGCTGGTTTCCCCCCGTTGGTGGACCACAAATACCAATATAGAACATAAGCACTCAAATGCAACATCGATTTCAATCCAAGAACCTCCTGGAAAAGGGCCGAGATAATGATGTGACCCCCAAATGGCCCTGGGAGATCCACCACAGAACCCACCCTGCCATGGTGAACCAGGGCGGTTTGCTGCTGGATCCACCCTCCAACTCCCATGGCCATGGGCACCCTGCGGATCCCACCCTGGCGGCTTCCTCCTTGCGCCACTTGGACAGGCTGTCGGAGGCCTTGCCGGAGGCCAGCTGGCGGGAGAGATCAATGGCGGTTGCCAGAATCTTAATCATGGGAATCATGGGGTTTGAGATTCTCAAAGTTTCAAATTGGTTGATTGAAAATGTGGAAAATAGATCAATGAAATCATTGGTTTTTGAAAAGGACCATGTTTCCACTGCGCCCTCCTGCTGGACAACCTGCGGAGTGTTCACAATTTTCTGGGCACGGATGTGCTCAGTCCAAGAGGTCCGGCCGATGTTCAAACCGCCTGTTTGACCGTGACTTGCAGAGTTCAGAATCAATGATCATGCAGTTTCATGATTTACCATGAGTCTGATTCACTGTTTGGTTGATCATCATCAACCATTATTGTTGGTCAACATATACCCATAGCCACATCACCAGCAAAGGCCATCAGATCATCTGCCCGCCATCCCCTCCGCACCGGCAGCGGGAAGGAGATCTTGATCCGCACCATCTTGGAATCCTTGGCGCTGAAGGGAAAGGCCCCTTCCACGCAGAGCCTGGGCTGTGGCTCCACTGCGGGGTGCCGGGTGTGGCCCATGGTTGGGCCAGCTTCAAGGGGTTGGGCCGGGGTTGGTATGTTCACTAGGGAAAATTTGAAAAAAATGTCAACCAAACCACCAACCAAGAGTTGCTTCGCCATTGTTGTTGGTCATTATTGGCCATTGTTTTATTATCTTGGTGCAAGGTGAGATTGAATTGCAATCGTATTGAGCGAACAAAGAACATAAAGAACCAACATGACCAAAAGTGCATCATCGGGCATTATGTACCCGAGCGTCGCCCCAGCAGGCGCTGCTCTGGCAATATGATTTGCCGTTATTAGCAAGCATTGGCTCAGCCAAGCATCTCCAGCTGATCACTGGGGTGGCTGTCTCATTGAAATGATGAAGGTGTGATATTAATTTATCATGATTTGGAACAAGCTGCTGGGGTGAACCTTTCCAACTCCTCCCAGGCTCAATTATAGCTGTTGAATCCGTTGCTCCAGGCTGCGGTGAGTGTGCCACACCATGGTTTTCGTGCACTTCGCTCGTTGCCACCCAAGGGACCAGTTCATGACTTTCTCGTGCGCGCCACCTGCTCGAACGTCACTAATTTGCACGAGCCTGTGCCGGTTCCGGCAGCCGTGGCAAACCCGTCTCCACCATGTTGAATTGGTCGTTGTCGTTGTGAATTCTTCAACAGTCTCACCACAAGAAGGAGCCAGAAATATAAATAAAATGAAGGCCAATGAGTGTGAGAAAGGGGGAAGGACTGAAATCAAATTTTATCATCATCATCACCATCACCATCACCATCATCACCATCATCATCACCATCACCATCATCGCCATCGTCATCACCATCATCATCATCACCATCATCATCACCATCACCATCATCACCATCGTCATCACCATCATCATCACCATCATCATCACCATCATCATCACACCATCGTCATCACCATCATCATCACCATCATCATCACCATCATCATCAGCACCATCATCATCAATACTAGTAAGACTAGTGACAATTACATGCTGTAACTATTCCATTTCATCCCCTCACTGAACCACTCATCGTTATCTGGTTGGTGCTTGAACCACCCCTTTGAAAAATATGTGTCAACCAACCAATCGTTCATAATCACACATGGGAAAATGAGCAAGATGTCAATCAAACCACCAAGCAGCAGTTGTTCAACCATTATCCTTGCTCATTATCCTCTATGATTCACCATTTTTAAGCCTTATTGTTGGTCATGATCCCCTATCAACCACTATTAACCATGCTTATTCCCCTATGGTTGAACAAATCCATGGATTTACCAATCATCATCCATGATTAGAACCTATTGTTGGCGGCATTACTCCATGATTATTCACCATCATTCACCCTTATTGTTGCTCATGATCCCCTAGTATCAACTTATCAACCACTATTAACCAGGGGTTATTCACCATGGCAACCACTTTTAACCAACAATAAAACCACTAACCAGCACCACTAACCATAGCAAGCCACGGCAAGCAAACCACCAACCAGCACCCATCCACCACCTGCCTCCAGCGCACGTCCCCACAGCGCTGCTCATCGCAGAGATCCGTCGATCTCAAGCAGCGGCCCAGCGCCTGCAGCGGCGCATCCTCTGCGAAGCGCAGCTGGGACGAGGAGCACTGCTGAAGCACCAAGCACCTGCGACACAACACGCGCCAAACGCCCCGCAAAAGGTTCAGTCACGAAATGATGGCTATATAGTGGTTGAATGATCGTTCCATGATGGTGAAGTCGCTAAATGATGGTTAAATGATGGTTAAATGATGACCAAATGATGTTTAAATGATCGCTACATGCTAAATGACGGCTCAATGATGGTTCAATGATGGTCCAATCATTGCCGAATGATGGTTCAATTACGGGCAATCTACAGGTGACCTGATCGTTACTATTTGACCTCATTTGCCATCATTGCCAATTGCTAACTAAGTAGCATTAAGCATGAAGTGAACTGACCATCAGTTCGCCACTGCTTTCAAAGACCATCACCACTGGGCACTTCCCAACCACTGATTCCTCGTCAAAAACCACAACCATTCACCAAAAGAACGCCACCAAATGGCCACATGACCCATGGAAGAGTTGCAAACTTCACCGACTGCAGGCGCTGATCCTCCAGCTGACTCCATTTGGTGAACGGCCACTCCTGGTAGCGGCTGGTCTCCCTCCCCCTTTGGAGGCCCTTGAAAGGCCCTTTAGAGGGCAGCCCGCACAACGGGTACCCCTGGCTCCTGGCCCCGCTCCCTCGCAACCGCCACCTGATCTTGTTGAGGTTCAGTAGCAGGGTGCCGTCCAGGTCCTCAAAGTCCTCCTCCAGAACAGCCTAGGGCAAGGCCAAGGCCATGTGAGACCCGATGTTGGCGGTTGCTCATGATGGTTGATGATGATTCTGGTGATTCTCTTGATGATTCAAATCAGTCCATAATAGTAAAGAACGATGATAACCCAACACAATTTCCCAAATCATTACTCATGAATCATGGATTACAAATCGTTAGCCCATGATCCCTCATGATAAATGGGTTCATTAGTGGTTCACTTGATGGGTCAACCACACAGCTTCTCATCAGCAGCGGCACCGCAGCACCGTAGCTCGCCTTCTCATCGTTGCCGAGCTCGGGCTTGAAGGGCAGGCGGATCTCGGTGGTCCACTGGGGGAACTGCATGTCATCCTTGGGCATGGGCTCTGGGACGATGTATCCCAGCTCCTGTGGCGAATACGCGGGGCCAGGCTGGTGGATGACGGGTTGATCATGGTGAATGATTGGGTCAATCGTGGTGAAGGACGGTTCTGAAAATAGCTGGAATGGTGGGTTTTGGTGGTAAATAGCTTGGATCATGATGAATGATGGCAACGCATATTCTACTGAATAGTCACTATCATGATGGTTTATGATGGGATGATGGCGAGTAGTGGCAAAAAATCGCTGAGCTGGGTGAAGAGACAGGCGACACCAACCAAGGTGCGGTTGCTTCTGCAACTGGAATTGTGGGATCCATCGCCATAAGCCCTCTTCTTTACCAGAAATATCGCTCTTTCCCCATCACGTACGGTTGCTTGAAAATTGTCGCTTTTCATATTTGTTCATGTCAGGAATGGGGGATATTGACAAAGCACCACCAGTTAGACGATAGGTGCTAGTTTACCATCTTCAACATCAAACATTGGTGGCTTACATATCCCTTCTTGCGTTTCGTCATCACACATGGGAGATTTATGGCTGTAACATTGCCCCCCCCTATCGCACCCCCAACTCCTTGATGTCTTTTCGAGCCAGCTCCGACTCCAAACGTGCGTTGAAGCGGAAGTGCCAGCCGTTGCTGTGAATGATCGGCGTATCGGTGATCTTGAAGACAGACTTGAAGCCGATACCTTTCTTGCCTCATTGGTGGACTGATGATTGGATGGAACCGGATATTGATTGATCTTGGTTGGTTGGATGCCACATCCCACCCCACATCAGTAGTTGGCTGCTCCATGGCAACCCCATGTTGGATTGTCCATGTGAACCACAGCCGATCTTTTCCCCACATCAGAGCAGCTACCGATACGCTCGGCACCATCGGATGATTGCGGCTTGGTCGAGGAATCCACACTGCACAAGGAGAGCACATTGGCCTGAAATGCGATCAAATGATGTTGGTTTCTGATGGTGATCGTGGATTCATGGTGACTTTATTGATGGCTATGGATGTTTATGGATGGTTATGGAATGTTATGGATGGTTATGGGATGGTTATGGATGGTCATTGATGGCCTCACGGTGCTTAACCACCGTCGCTGGTGGTAAATTGTAAAGGATGTAAAGGTCAACGGTGGCGGTCCTGCCACATGGCTTGGCACCTGCCGTACCAGTCAAGGTGTGGTGAGATCCTCAGCATTTTGCGAAGATGGTTATGAGTCATGAGTCAATATTGACCAACCAGTACTGGTGGATACTAACCCAACAAGCTAAAGTGAACCTGGCTGGTTAATGATAGGGAACCAGGGGGACTAAGACTAAGGGTTTTGACCCACAGCCTGAAGGCACGCTGCCAGCGATTTCTTGACTGTTCTCGACCAGCAGCGACAACATGTGATTCCGATCTCCTATAAATCATTGCATTATCATTCACCATTCATAGTTGGCTAATGCTGGCCGTTATCATTACTACATTATCACCCGTGGCCCTTTTTCACCATGAAAATAGACCATTGCCAACCAAATAACCAAGCTGCATTAACCATCATGACAAGCTCTTAGCGACCACTATTGACGGTGAACCCCCGGATCATCTGCCAAATTATTGCCAACTACTATCATCTACTACCAACCAGCTTTAACAACCATATCACCAGGATTAACGATCATGATTACCCATCACTACCCATCACTAGCCATCACTACCCATCACTAGCCATCATTACCCATCATTCGAATCATCAATTTGAACCACCCTTCACCACCAGTAATCAGCACCATCCATGTTCTAACCATATATAACCATATCATTCTCAACCATCCATCTACCATCCACCAGCAGCTGCGGCTGTCCGTCAATGGGCCCCAGTCCCAACCCCAACCACGTCGGATCACCTCTTCGAAGCCCAGCTCGTTGGACAGCGCCACCAGCATGTTCTCGCCTGGGCGGCCACCGTGGCGTTCCATCGGGGCCCTGGAGAGAAGTTCACAGGGCTGACTGATGGGTGAGGCTTGGTGATGATGCCGGTGAATCGTGGGTAATGCGATGGTTGGACCCCATGGTGTATGATTCATATGCCGCTCATGGTTCGTGATGGTGATCCTGGCTAGTGACGGTGACTGATGATTGATGATGAGTGGGACTGGCTAATGAGTTACTATGGCTATGGAAATGGTCAGTGATGGTGAGCAAAGAACCAACGAACAACCCCAGTGCAGGTTCGGACATTGCTCTGATTGCCATCAACAGCTAAGCAGGTCGCATCTCAGCACATGCTGCCAGCTTCGAAAACGGTCCCATGTCCGATGTCATCATGATCCGATGTCCTCGCAAATAACAAACTCGGTTCACTGGATGGGTTCATGCGAAAGTGCACTGATAATTACTTGGAATCAGTGCACCATTTCTGGGATGGCGGGTCACCCACCAACCACTCATGAGAACCTGTGACTATGTATCCGTCATTCAGCTCGATTGCCCCCAGAGAGCATAAAAATCTTCAAGCCATCCTGAATTTCTCGTTCCGCTCAACCTTGGATTGTTCCACCCTCAGCACGGCTTGTCCCAACATCACCACCTGCAGCCAGGCGGCATAGGATCAGCTTGTAGCATGGCACCTCGCCCATGTGGTACTTGTTGTCGTCTCCGTTCTGCAAGAGCTCGAAGACGAAGTGGTGTTGCTCTCTGTAGAGGTCCTCCCCCAAGCGCTTCAATGCACCCCCCAAGTTGCGTTGCAATTGGGCAGCGTTGCTTTGATCCAGGCAGAATTCTCGGCGGATCTTGTGCAGAATGTCATACTTCTCACCCTCCTGAAGGCAAGCCAAGCAAGCTGTCATCAAGATGTTCAAGCCGATTCGACATGGCTGTTGTGCACATGTTCTCATTGTAGATGGCTCAGCCATTGAACGTGGCGACTGCCCATTGCTATGTTGTGATCTGAATTGACAGGGTGGAACGCGGAGCACGGTGTTTTTACCAAATGTACAGTAGCTGTATCCAAAATGGCGAGATGATGGAGGGATGATTGGCCTAAAGCCATCTGGAAATCAACCCATTCCCTGGGCCTGCAAAAAGACCGGCGACGCGGGCGTGGCCGTGGAATCTTCCCCACTTTCCTGGGCAGCCCGTGCTCAGGGTCTCGTGCTGTAAAGGCTACTGGCGCAATCCCCCTCTCGGAGTGGTTCGTTCGGACCCCCCAGTGATGCAGGTTTCATCCACAGCCGAACCCACAGGCCAACCCACAGGCTATCAACCAGCTCATCCCAACTTCCGCACAAACCATCAACCAACCCATCCCACCACCACTAATGCAAGCTTCCTCCCCGCCGTTCTTCTCCGTCGTCTTCGCACCATCGTTCTCGCGGACCGTTTCCGGCGGAGCTTGGCGGATGGGGATGCTGGAGTCAGCGGCGGCTGCATCGTGTGAGACGCCCAGGGCGCGGAGAAACTGCAGCTCACCGGTTTGCTGTTCGGCCTGCATGGCATCCTGGGCTTGGCTAGGTCTAGGGGGGTCTTCGCCAAGCAACCACCTGGCCTCGCAATGCCAATAAATCTGCAGGTTTTACACTGTCAGTGATGATTCCCGAGCTGGACAAAAATCTTAGAGTGGTGGAGCCTCCAACTTGTTTCCTTGCTATACGCCAGTTGGAGGGTCATCGTTGGACACCTGTTGGACTTGGTTGCTCCGTCGATGGACATACGTGGGCCTATCCATTAACGAAACAATTGCTTAGGCAAGAACTTGCATAAAAGCATGAAATCAGCACTAGCATCAATTCTCCAAAAAATATCCAAAAGTTTTTTACATTTTTCTTTTAAGGTGATGGCGATAGCACGTGCAAGTACCAACTGGCCCTCCAAGCATGCACAATCATTGGTGGGTTCTGAGGTCTGCCACCTGTACATAAAAACAAAGAGCAGGGTGAAACCACGGGACAATGGTGGTTGCCATCAACATGATCACCGAAAACCAAGAACAATAGGATGCACCAACAATAACCATTATGTCGGTTTATTTCTATCATCCTTCATCATCCAGAATAACCAGCGGTAAGCCACCACAGTGAACCACAGAGGGTAGCACCAAAAATAATTGAGCAAGTGTCAATCAATCACTCGCCAGTATTTCAGCATCAACTTATCATCAACCAACCATGTAGCGACCATCAGTCCACACTAGTTGAACATTTGTTACCGGATCATCCACCATTCATCCACCATTCATCCACCATTCATCCACCATTCATCAACAATCACTTTACAACAATGAACCATTCATCAACCATTTCTCCAAAACTACGGCAAGATCCACCAGTCATCCACCATTCATCCACCACCCAGCAGCCCACCTTTTGGCTCCGCCCCTTGCGCTTCAAGGCTCCAAGTTCCAGGATCGCACGTCCCACAGGTTCCCCAGCACCAGCAGCATGCTGCTGCACCCCAGGCGCCCAGCCGCAGTGCGACACTCCTCTGCCCAGCACACCTCCTCCTGGGGGCACGCTGCAGCTGAGTGGCATCATAGCGGGCCGGCTGTAGCTGGCTGCATCGCCAGTGGTTCGATCACAAAATCAGTACAACAATTGGTCAGTCACCGGCAAAATTTTGATTGCTCATTACTCCAACCCATGTTCCATCTAACCCATCTTCACCGGCATTGTTTGGTGATAACCCACTCGAAATCCTCGAAAAGTGGTCAAACCAATGGTTCAAAGGTGCTCAAATCTCCTCATCCACAGCCATCATCCAAGCAGCCCCAACCCCCCAGCCCCAGCCCCCCACTGGGTCCTCCCCCCCCCCGCCCCCCCAACCCCCCCAGGCCCCACCATAGTTGAGCCCCCAGGCCCCCCACACCTTGAGACACGGCAGCACCAGCAGCTTCCCCAGGTGCGGCCGCAGGCCGCAGGGCAGGAACTGCAGCAGCGTCACGGCCAAGCTGCAACTCACAGCAGCTGGGGAGGCGCCATGGAAGCCTAAGCAGGTCCAAGGAGGTGAGAAATGGATGATATGAACCAACAGGATATCGCCAACCATTCTGGCTAATGATGACTAATAATGGCTCTCGCGGACAAGTCTCGCAATCCAACCCAGGCATTATACCGTGATTGGACTCCACAATGACTAATAATGGCTAATGGATGGTTCGCCTAGTGGAAAATCAGTGAACCAGTAGGATATCATGGATGATATGCTAGTTATGCTGGCAAACAATGGCACTTATGATGGCTACTGCTAGCTAATGGATATGCTGATGGAAAATCAATGAGCTAACAGGATGTCATCAACCCCTATGGCTGGAGAATCAATGAGCCAACCGGATGTTTTTTTTCCCATTTCCAGGCACTCAGAAGGGTTCACTCCCTTGTGGCCAGTAACCAACAGGATGTCATCAACCATGATCGCTAAGAATGGCTTGAGAATGGCAAACAATGGTGGCAAATAACGGCGAACAATGGTTGCTGAATGATGGTTCAAGATGGTTGCTTGATGGTGGGTATTGATGGGTGAGGGACCTGTGATGGACCTGTGAAGGACCTGGATCTGGTAGAGAAATGACCCTGGTGATTCATATTGGCGGATGATGGCTGATGATGGATATAGAAATTGGTTCAGCCAATAATTTAGCTGATTGATGGTGATATGCAGCTAACAATGGCTAACAATGGTTGCTGAATGATGATGAATAATGGTTGATGGTAAGCATGACCAAGAATATAGTCGACCGTGCTTAAGAACGGCTGACCAATCAGAGAATGATCCACGGATTGGTAGAAGGACTTGACTGCTAGCCGTCATTAATCATCACTAACTATCATTAATCATCACTAGCCGTCATCAATCATTCTTCTTCTTCTCTCCGGGCTTGGTTTGGTAAACCGCTCATCAATCATTGGCAATCATTGACTGCTTCTTGTTGGTTCTTGCAGTTGGTGTGTGGATGACTAGTCATGCTGAGTCACTGAAAATAACTAGATTACTTGCCATGGCTAATCAATAGCAACCAACCACTCCAGATCCACCGTCGCAGCTTGCGTCTCGCCAGGGCGCGTTGCTTCAAAGTCTTCAGCCCTTCCTTCAGGTAGTAGCCCAAGGCCTGACAGGTGCCAGCGATGCTTGGGCCACAACCCCGGGGGTCCACGATTTTTTGATGCGTATCCAAGGCATCCTCGGAAAAAACGAGGCCTAAAAAGAAGCTCAAAGCAAGTATATAGTCGAGGTTGATGATGATCATGAGGAGGATGATGAACACGAACACGAATCTGATGGACATGATGAATGTGAAATATGATGAAATAGATCAACATCACCAGGTTGACGAAGATGAAGCTGAACCATGGAGGGATCACCAAACATCCGCCCCCCGTGCCTCAGCAGCTTGGGGCTCATCAACGCAGAGAGCAGCCAGCTGCGCTGCTGCCGTCTTTGCCTCACCGTGTGAGGGGGCTGTTAAGCACCTACTTTTGGTGATTACTTGAACCATGGACCTATAGATTGTGACTATAGCTAAAGCTATCAAACACCCTGGCTAACAATAGTCATTGAATGGTTAACCCATGTATCATGGCTGTTTTGGGACTACCACTAAAACGGAAAGAAGGGCTGGTTTGTTATAGTTATTACTGGAGATGGTCGAACCATACATGTTCGGCATTTGGTGTTCTTTATGGAGCGCCGCATATGGTCTTCGGTGATATGGTGGATTATCTAAGCTGCGTATTCGGGATGAATTCTAGTTGAAATCCAACTGCCATGTGACATATGGGCGACCCCTCATTGATGCTGCAGAAACTTCCATGGTCCGCCCATCCGGTTTTCATGGCTTTCGGACAAGATGATGCTCCTCTCGAGCCACCAGCCCTTGCGTATGACGATGGCCCGGTGAGGAACAGGAAGATAGTGTTGTTCCAACTAAGATGGGTGCTTGGGGGCTTATGCCATCGCCCAGAAGTACGCACTTTGTGCCCAAAAGTAATGCCCTCCAGCAATCAAACATAACTGGCTGGAAAATTGCCATTCCGAATATCCAGCCGGAGCCGTCTAGCTAGCAGTCGGAAACCATTCTTTAATCATTCAAGCAAATCAACATCCACTATCATGAGCCACTCGTTGCATTAACACATATCAATTAACACATATTACCATCAAAACTAATTGACAGTCATTGACCACCAATCAACCAGCCAAGTCTCTAATACAATGGACCAACCATCATTTGTTCACCATCACTTTTTAACCATCAGTAAGCAACAATCATTTGTGACCAACCATCAATAGCAACTATCACTGATGGCTAACCAAAATTGTTTTTTTGTTACCCAGTCGCTAACTGACTGCATTCAAGTTGAAATCTTTCCTTGAAATAATAGAATTGACCAACCATAATTTGCTAGCCATCACTTTTCTAACCAACAGTTGTTAACCATTTTTATCCACCAGTTGCTAACCATCAACCAGCCAACCAACTAACCAACCAACCAACCATTTCCCTCACCATTCCCAGGCTCACCAACCAACCCAGCGCCTGGCCACTGGCCACCGCTTGCTGCAGCTGCTCCACCGAGGCGGACCACGGCAGGCGCACCAGGCGCGGGGCCAGGCTGGCGCTGGACAGGGAGCCAGGCGCCAGGACCAGGAACCTGGTGCCAGGGGCGAGGGCATCCATGGGAGATCACGGGCTTGGGATCGGATTGATAATAGGGGATAATAACCAACAATAATAGGGATATTTTTAGCAAGGGATCTAGTTCAGCCACCAAGTTGACCAACCAACGAATGTTGGTTTCTGATTAGTGTAACCCCCCTAGTTAGTAATGAAAATAGGCATGAAACCAACAGGTAGATACAAGTCTCAGAAACCAACATTAGTCATGGCTTGTAGAAGTCAATGGCTTGGGTCAAAATGGCTTAGATCATTGGGTTAGATCGTTGGGTTAGATCATTGGTAGGGTTGGCCAGATCAAATGCTTCCAGGTGATTGGTGGATGATTGGATGATGTTAAGATCAAATGGGTCGCTTTTGATCTGTAAGGTTGCTCAATTTTACTTAGATGATGCTTCCAATGATGCGGCCACATAGGTAACTTGCTCGGATTTACTTAGATCATGCTTCTAACCCGAGATAAATGATGGTGAGATGATGGCTGGATGATGGTGTACTGAGGTTGAATGGTGGTGAGATGGCGGTGAAATGATCGCTAGAAAATGCTCTATACTGGTTCGTGGCGACTAATCACAAAAACCCCTATCTTACAGAGGCTAGGAGTTCTTGGTAATAAGCGGGCGTCAGGGGGGTTCAACCACTGCTCCCGAGGCATTTCCGTCTCATTGGTAGGAGACAGGGAGAAAAAAAAGACTGCCGGCAACTTTACTAGAGACACGCATCTCAATGGTGAAAGAAGGCGCTCTTAGTCACATTTGGATTCACAACAGTCAATACGGGCCACGAATGTTGAGAACTGGTTTGCCAAGGTTTGTTGAACATATCCTATGGCTAGATAAAAAAATATCCCATCGATATCAGGCGGGCCATCTTCTCCAACACTTCGCTCCAGCTTCCCCATCTTACCCTCCTGCCTCAAGTTGTACTTTTGCAACTGCTCCCCTTGACGACTCAAGAAATCCTCCAGCGAACCCAAGCTGGAGGCATGCAGAGCCTGGCTTGCGCAGTGTGATCAGCGCAGTTGGATTCATGGATTGATGGAGGTCCCCCTGGTTGAAATGCAGTCAAAAGCCCCAACATGCGCCCTTTATAAAACGTCCCCAGGAAAACTCCGGAAACCTATTGGATTTTCTCATTTCATTTGAGCTTGCACCATGGAGGACTAAGATTGAAGATGAAACCCTAAAACCACCGACTTGTGACATGAAATCAAATTCCCTTCGCTTTTTTTGTCGGGATCTATGCCGGTTTTCAGATTCGTACCCCCTTCACAAGGTTCCAATCGCTCACCGCCTGCGTCGATCTTCGACCATCTTTACCAACGACCCATATCTACACAGAGCCCACGGTCAATAAGCATGAACCGCTGGTCAACCAGTGGTTGAGACTGACTTAGCCAATGGTTCAGGTTTAACCAATGGTTCACCTATGGTTAATGATGGTCAATCAGCGATCAACCGCCTGTTAAGCCATGGTTGATGATGGTGAACCAATGGGCTCAGCCATGGCTTATGATGCTTAACCACTGGTTTCCGATGGCACGGACGCCTGCCAGGAGCTGCTGCTCTCCACATCCTCCAGGTACTCCACAGCAGCCAGTGACTCTAAGGCCTGCTGCGCTGTGCTGTGTCGGCCTGGCTCAGCTGGGGATGGTTCTCTGGTGGTTTGGTCTAGTTGGGACTGGTGGTTTAGTCGTGTAGTTGGCAGGCACAACCACAAGGGGAACCTCGGCTATGCAAATGCATCGGCGACCGTTTGGGTTCTCTGCAATCTTGTTGCAGCTCCTGATGATGTAGCTAGTCATCTTGAGGCCTTTTTACGTGCATTCCGCAGCTGGGAAAACTCAGCAAAATTCAGGGATCCAGAAAGGTTTAGTTCAGACTCATGACTCTCGCGCGCACTTCTTCTCCCCACCCCTGGATGATCCATCACCGATCTACCAGCATCATTCCATCATGATCAGCTGAAATTGCAAGGATTGCGCGGCCACCCTGCACCTCCAATGTGGTAAGAATCTTCCACGTCCTGCGTCACGGGAAACCTTCATGATGACTCATACTGATCCATGCAGTCATGGCCGCAGTTGATCATGGCTTGGCTGACGCAATGGTGGTTGACTGGGTAATTTTTTGCCAGGGATTCCCATGGGTAATGGCGACCCAAAAATCTGGCAAACAGAAACCAAGTTGGCACATCATCAGTGAAAGCAGCATGCTCTACCCCACAAACCTTGGCTTGACTCAAAAATCTGGCAAACAAACACCACGCAACCACATCCTCAGTGCCCCCAGCGCCTGGAACAAGTCGCAGGTCGAACCCCCAGAATTCCACCGCGCCAGCGCTTCTGCCGCCCGGCTGGCGGCTTGCCCTTCGCTGGAGGCCGGGCCTCCGTTGCTCGCTGGCACCTGGGGCTGCCGAGGGTGGCACCATGGGGTGCTGAACCCGTGCTGCGCTTCACTTCCCGGGTTTTGCTCCTTCAGTTTCTGTGCGGGTGTGGCTTTGCGCTCAGTTGATTTCGTGTTTTTGGTTTCGATCTGTTTCTTCTGCGCATGGCTTCGTTTACCGGATCGCTGCTTCATCCTGAGTTGACTTTGGGAACCCACCGTCAACATCCAAAGTATGAACCGGAGACTCCAACTGTTGGAATGCTGCGGGATCCAATGGTGAGATTCGGTTTGTTGGTCCATGTCGGTTCCCAAGTTGACGGCTTGGCCAGTGCTACAACCCATGAGCCCCACACCATGGAACCCCATAGCCCCAGCCATTGCCCACGCCATCGCCGCCTCCTGGCGCCGGCACAGCTGCGCCAGCACCGCAGCTTCGAAGTGCAGCCCTGCCGCGCTCCCTCCGTGCCCCCGCGGCTCGCTGAGCGGCGGCAGACCCAGGGCCCCGCTGCTGGCACCGAAGTGGTGCTGGTAGGCCGCAGCTCCACAGCTGCGAAGGATGAAATTCCCATGGCCCTGGAGTAACTCGAAGGCCTTGACGTCCTGCCCACCCGTGGGGTCCACCAGGCAGGACTGGCTGAGGCCTTCAACCACTGGTAGCATGATGAATGATATGAAAAAGCCACCGTGTAACCACCAACAACCACCCCTCATTCAAGCCATGATCGCCATTCACCATCAAGGATCACCTGGCTCTCCCCTACCAAAACCAGCCTAGCAACCACCCACCCGTCCACCACCAGTGGCGCCCCACGGCATCTCCTGGACGCTCATGGCCCAGCCACTGCCGAAGCACGTGCGCTTCCCGCCACGTTGCAGGCTGCCGCGCTGGTTTCGGCCGCGCGCCAGCAACTCGGGGAAGGAGCTCACGGGAACGCCGGAGGACCTGCAGCGGTTGGCCACCAGCGGGTTGATGAAGGGTGATGCTATGCCAATGCTTCACCAGGTAGTTCAAATACCAACCGTTCATGACCGAACTGATCCACCAAATGATCATTGACGAAGTCATAACTTTACCTTCTGGCGATCGCTCACGTTGCTGATCACCCGACGTAGCTCATCACTGGACGGCACCAATGATTTACCAATCAATGACATCATCATGAAACCATCCATGACACATTGTTACACCATCAACCACCATCATTCCACCATCAACCATGACTCAACCACCATGACGTTCAACCCATCATCTGCAAAACCATCATATGGCAGTGGGTCAAAAACCTCTACCCCTGGCTCCCCCATCAAAAACCATTGTTTACTTTATTATCCTTGGTGATTATCCCCCATGAGTTGGTTGGTCAATATTGACCCATAGCCATATGGTTGGTGTAGATCCCCTAGAATTGTTGGTGAACTTATCCCCTAGTATTAACAATTAACTAGCCATTATTGCCGCATTACCATATACAGCTGGTATATCCCCTACTATTTTTGGTTGCTATCCCCTATTGTTAACCATTAACCATTGGCTCGTTGGTTCTTATCCCCTATTAATATAGCTAGTATTAACCATTATTAAGCATTGTTATCCCCTATTTTTTGCCATTATATAAATCATTAATAAACCATCATATGATGTTCAACCATCACCAACCCCCCATGGCTTCCAGCACTCAGCTGATCCCCAGCGCCTCAGCTTCTCCTCCAGCTGCGCCAGCAGCTGTGCGTCCAGCACCGCACCGCTGGGCCGCAGCTTCAGCAGCGCTTCGTCCGCCTGGTGCAGCCCCGGGGTCTGCAGGGATCACCTGGGGAAACTCACCTGGAGGAGGTGGAGATTGCCATTTTCAACGGGGTAAACGTGGGTAAAGCAGCTGTAAATGGTGGATGGTTTGTATAAGAAATCTCAAATTTTGGTATGTTAGGGCGTTTCTCAAAGCAGGAAAATGCCAAATCATCCCCAAAGGGTATCAACTGGTGATTTTAAAGATCTCCAATTGGAGAAACGCCCATATTGACAGCTCTCGTTATCCCTGAATCACCAAGAGGGTCATCGTAAGCAAGTCGCAAGTGCAACCATCAAATGATGCAACTGCTGCCGGTAGGTGAATCCAGCCGATGTGAAGGACAACTGTCTCTTGCCGGAGACATCCCGCATGACTGGGTAGCCATGTGCAACTGCTCATGCATGCGGGTCAGGAACAACTCCCTCAAATCATAATTCTGAAACCAGGACCAAGAACTCAATATTCCCGAACGATATATTAAGGATCAAATGCCCGAATAAGTACCAGACAACTTTCAAGGTTTGTATTCAACTAAAATAGGAAACAATTTTACCCCAGCCATCCTGTGGGTTGAACTGGGCCTCCAGTTGCTAGATCCAGAGTCTAGACACCAAAAATATCACCAAATCATGGGACAAACAATTGCGGGCAGGAAATGTGTGCCATAAATCGCAGGTGAGTTACCTAAAATTGAGGTATCCAAAGATCCCCCAAGTGTTTCTAGCTGGGGGGGGCACCCTGGCAGAAAACATCCCAAAGAAAAAGTCGTCTAGCCTGGCAGTACATCCATCGCCCAAGAGGAGACAACTGCACTGTTTCGCATCTTTGAATTTGCGGGGGTGTGGAAATAAAATGGAAAATCCAACAACAACAACAACAACAACAACAACAACAACAACAACAATGACAAAAAATGGGAAAGGTGGCATGGGCCAATCGCCCAATCTATTATTGAACCAACCATCTGCGAAATAGGTTGTTGAACGTACCTCTCTACGTCCTCAGTGCTTTTGGACGCTCGGCAGTTATGCATAAATGGCCCCCTGTCCATCACCCGCACCTTCCGCAACATGTCGGACACATCCACCGCTGTCGATGCCGTACCACCGTGCACCACCTGACACCAAGGGCAACTGAGCACGGTCAAAAACATGGGCTGCTCGAAAAATCTCAACCAGCCAGTGGATGTCAAACCCCAGCAACGAAAAATACCACCCAGAACGCCATCACTTCCACAAGTCTCAACATGTCTTCAGGCTGAGTTGGGTTCTACCTAGGCCCTCCTTGGTCCTTTGTTGCGGTTAGGCCTGCCATGGTCAACGCGCCCTAGCCCTGGTTGCACCTCCCCATGCGTTGAACCCGCAGATAGTGCCCCCATGAGGCGCTGCTCCACGAAGTCGCAGAGATCCGCTTTGGAGCTCAGGAAGTTTAGGAAAGTTCCTGGCGGAGATGGTCAGTCATAGCGAGCCCTGAACCATTGGCTGACCACCAAGGACCCGTTGGCCAAGCAATGCCAAGCATCTTTAGTTGTTGGTCATGGAAAATGAATGCTTGATCTGCTTTTCTTTAGTGATTGTCAAAGTTAGAAATGGGTAGGCGACCACCGACCACTGGTGATCTATAATGGGTGGCTTTGTTTTGCTCACACCGACCGATTGCCAGTCCAAGCAAATCATCTGTAAGAATGGTTGTCGAGAAAAAATTGTATAAATTATATAGCAGTTTCATACCGCTTGCTCGGTATACAAAGGATTGTTTTTGACCATTGTCATTCATGCAATCGATGAGCCACTATTATAAATAATGCATACCAATGCGTACATTTTGCAATCCGGGGTCTGTCTGGTTCTGTCAGGCTCCCTTTTCGCTCTTTGCGTGTTCCTCTCAAAGTTGTGCTGTACACCTGTCTCATCACCTAGTTTCAACTTTTTGGTTCCAGGGCTCGGCTGCCACCATCATTTCCAGTTGTGTTCTCAACTCAGGTTCTCCAGTTGCCAGTTGGGTTTGTTTGTTGTTTGTTTGTTTCCCTGCGCTTAGGAACGAGTTTCTCCAGTTGGGTAGAGAATCAAGCGATGGGGACACAGGTCACAGCACCAGGTCACAGCAGCGCCCCACCTTCCCCTGGAGGCATGGCTTCCATGGTCGCACCAGGACCCAAGGAGAGCCGTTCCAACCTGGCGCCGAGGCATACCAGGTGGGGCCCCCTAATTGTCACTCAATTTTTGAGGCATTTACCTACAATCATTATTTATATATCTATACATGTTTTTTGTTTTTTTGTTTTGTTCATTTATTTTTTCTAGATAGATAGATAGATAGATAGATAGATAGATAGATAGATAGATAGATAGATAGATATTTGTTTATATATTTCTTTGTTTCGCCTATCTATCTATGTATTTCTTTACCATAACTAGTAGGTAGATGTAGGTAGCCTAGATATGAGCCAACTTAGCTATCTTGTAGCGACTCTGGTTAGTTGGGACGTGTGGCTGTTGGGGGTTCTGTGTAGTGGGGTTGGTTTGCTATCCTGAGATTTGAACATCATCCCCAAGTCCCATTCATTGCTGACATGCCCCGGTCCAGGCAAAGTGCCAAGATGCGAACCCCCGAATTTCAAACCCGCCAGAAACCTGGGAATGTCTCTTTTCACTACTCCCCGGCACATCGTTTCCGGCTGTCCCAAGCATCTCCACTCCCCCGCCTGGCCAATCCACTCAAGCCCAAGGCGCTTCGTCCCGCAGCGTCGTCCACGGCATCCAGCTGCCTTCGCACCGTGTCTTCCAACTCGAGCGGCGAGATCAGCATCGCGCCCGCCGCCGCGTCTTCCAGGCGCGCGGCGATGCCAGGGCCAGCCTGGGGAGCGACCCAAGGAGGCTGTGCAAAGGGCTGAACCTGGGGCCTGGAGCCTTGGATCAAACAGCTGGGTGTTCCCCTGGGCCTCCGAAGCCTTGAGCTCCACTGCCAAGGTCATGGCCAGCGGCCTGGCAAGCAGGTTCCCGCTAAGTGGCTGGGGTGGCTGCCATAATGGCACGCATCCAACCCGTTGATCCTGCGGTTGGGATATGAAATCCGCATCAATCATCATTCACTTGGTCAATGTTGACCCTGTCTAGTATGAACCAAAAGATCCAAAAGATTCATGTTGTAGCTCGGAACCAGGTTTGAGTGGTGGTTTCATAAACCAACTTAGTCCCGAAACAGGGACCCAGTCTCAAGTCATGATCATGCTCGGGCGAAAGGAAAAACAATCTCAAACCCCCCAACCTGGAAAATCATGCCAAAATTCCACCCATCCTGAGACAAACCAAAAATAACAAACACAGAAGGTTCGGTAGCACTTGGGTTCCCGCAACATTGGCTCTACCACATTCTCGCGGGGATATCTTAGCAGTGGTTCTAAGCACCGGATTCTCAGGGACAACCACTGGAGCCCACATGGGGAAGTCCCACCTGCCCACAGCGCCGGCCTCAAGGCCTTGGTGTCACATCCCAAGCGCCGCTTGGCCCAGAGGCACAAAGCATCCGCCAGCTGGGCCGCCAACTGAGACCTGCAGCAGCTGGTGGCTGGGAACCCATGGAGGAATGCGGGGTTCCGTAGGAGCTGTTGGTTGGTTGCTTGGTTGGTGGCTTGGTTGCTTGGTTGGTTGCTTGGTTGGTTGCTTGGTTGCTGGGTTGCTACACCGAACTGCTTGGAACCAATGGAAATCACAGGCGATTTGAGCTATCGCATGCTATTGCCCAACAGAATCAGAGACGAAAAGCGCTGTGCGGCTCACCCCTGGGTCAACCAGTCCCGTGGTGCCATTGGCCCAGCTGCCTGGAAGCCTTTCGCCATTGATGATGAAAGTCCTGGTGCAGCAGTTGCTGGCTGCTGGGAAGGAACCTGACAAGCAAGAAACTAACCAATGGATACCAATGGGAGGTATGACCCATGGAAGAAGCCAATGGCGCTAGAAACCAACCCACCAATGACACTGGTGCAACCCCAGCCAACCATGAGGAGCCACCAGCACCCTACCAACGATGGGGTCCCCCTTGTGGCCCCGTTGGTGTCCTCATAGGCCTCCGCATCATCGCTCTCGGCCGCCAGCTGGCTGTTCAGCTCCCCTTCCTTCAGCTCCAACAGTTTCTCCAAATACTTCGCCTCCGCCTAAAGCAGCAACCCTGCAACCCCGCACCCCCAGGGGCCTCGATGATGCCCGATGAAGCAACCACCACCAGCAACAGCGACAGCACAATGCGCGAGAGTGATGGTGGCCTGCTGTTGCAAGCGGTCTTGTTGGGCCAGCGCACCATTCATGCTGCCCATGACCAGTCCGAACTTGTGCCTGTTGATGCCTCAGTGAGAATGATGCGGCATGCGCCATGAGGAGATTGGATGGAGCCGGGGGCTGAAGATCTCCGTTTTCAGGTGGACAAAGCTCAAGGAAAATCAAAATGAGCTCCCTCCGTTTCAGGCATCATGATCCGCGGCTTCCACCAAACACTGAAATCCATTGCTAAGCCTGGATCATTCGCCCTTGTGAGCCCTAATTGATTGATTGTACGACATTGCACTTCAAAGCACCAGGCTGAGCTGCCTTCATGAAAATTCATCAACCTCTTACAACTTGGCGATTTGACCTGAAATGCAAAAGACCCCGTCCACTTCAAGTTGCCATGGATTTTCTAGCTGGCCAGGCTGGATTAGCGACCCACAGCCACTTATCCCAAGGCCCCTGTGAACCTGTACCACCACCAAGGTACACACCCCACAGTCTTCCAACAAAATCCCCCGAGAGTAGAGCCATTGTTGGAACTCTTCGAATCGGATTTCCTGAACCGCGAAGCGGATCAGAGCTCCACCATGCTCCATGCGTCCCCCCAAGCGAAAGAAAAACATGGCTCATAGCCGTGGAAACTGGCCGAACGCACCATCGTCCAGGAACCCGGAAAAAGACAAGGTGTTTTTGGATGGTTCTTGTTGGTCAGTGTTGGTTGATGCTAAATGGTTGATGGTATGTAGGATGGTGGAATGCAGCGGGACAGCCTGAAACTTTCCACAGGGTGTGAAAACCATGGGAAAGTTGCAAGGTGTCTACCCCCACCTGAAATTTTGGCAACTCTAAGCAGGACGTCCCACCACCATCACCACCACCACCACCACCATCATCATAATCATCATCATCATCATCATCATCATCATCATCATCATCATCATCACCACGACCATCATCATCATCACCATCATCACCACCACCACCACCACTACCGCCACCACCACCACCACACCCCTAACCATGACTACCCAACCTTCCACAACCCTCCTCTTCTTCGGACCATGCCGCTCCACCCCGCGCCTTGTCAAAGTCGATCTTGCCGTTCAACCCCGAACTGTCCACTCGATGTTGAAACAGCAGCTCCAGAGCCCGCACGCCGTCCTTGGTGTCACGGCCATGCAGTTGCAACGATAAGATCACCCAAGTAGGAGCCCTGCCGGGAACTTTCATGTTTTGGGAGATCCAAGTGGTGATATAAATTCATATACTTACAAGAATTAATTCATTTGTGCTTGGGATGGCCAAGATCGAACCAACATCAACCAACGACAGGGCATCCCAGATTGGCACGGCCTACCATGGCACTGCCAGGAGGGCTCCCTGGCTGCCGAGCATCCATCAGATCCTTGGGATCTGTCGCGTGGGCCGTCCATTTCGCTTGTGACACAGAAAATTCATAGAACACCTGGAGCAAAATGGCTCAGAATCAGAGTTGTGGAGGATATCTTATTTGATGTCTGGGGATATTTGGTGGGATGTCTTACGGGATATGTTGGGTAGATATCTACACAAACTTAGTTGTTCATCTAGCACCTATTTAGCTGTACATAGGTCTAAGTAGCTAGTGATTTACTATCAAAGCTGGGAGGGGGTTATGAACAGCTGGATCTACCATTGCTAACCCATCATCAACTACTTTTTTTCCCACACACCTTTTCTTGTGCCTCCTCGGCCGGTGGATGGAACAGGGATGAGGAGGTCAGATAGACGGGGGGGGGTGTGACGTGGGAGGTGTAAGCCAATCTGCCCCGAGCGCAGGACCACCAGCGCTGCGTCCAGGATTGGATGGCTGGCGCTCGCAATTGAGGAGGGGCCCGCTGCGCCCGCAAGTTCTTCTCCATGACCCTCTGGTTGGCCAACTACTTTTAATTTTTATGATTTCCTATCATTATCCATGATGACTCTCGGGCAACCCTGGCTGGCTAGAAAATCCACTACTTAGCTGGATCTACAATACGCGTTGAAAATGGTGATGTTTTGCGGCTGAATCAGGTCAACAGCCAAAAGTTGCCCCAAATTCCCTGTGGCGCCTCAGCCCAAAAGGGATGCTGCGACAAGGAGGGTCCAAGCCGCAAGCTGCCCCATTCCGCCACATCGTACGAACGTTTCACCTAGAGCGCTGACATTTGGGGAGGGGTTTTCCAGAGAACATCTCGATACCGCAGTTCCACAGCAAAATCAACCATGGCAAAGAAGCATAAAGAATCAGAAAGGGGCATTGATGCTCTAGAGAAGGCCTTTTGCTGTATGTTTCAATGCATGGGATCGTCCACCTCTTCTACACTTCCGCTCCTTGAGCAAAGCACATGAGATTTCGAGACCATTCTTATCCACTACCACACTCAAAAAGGCGCTCACAGCGAGCCGCAAAGGAGGACGCCATGAACGCCCTCTCTGCATCCTTCACAGACCACACTGAGCATAAGCTGCGCATGGCCAGGAGGAATTGTTTCAATGCCTCATGCTGCTCGAGCTCGTTCAAAGATTTCTCACCCACTCTCGAACTTCATAAGGGTTGCTGAGAATGGGAGGCATCATTTTTTTTCGGGGGACCACCCTGGGAGATATTGCAAGACCATCACGAGCCAGTCCAAGCACCAAAAACTGGGCAGGAAAAACCCAAACATAAGGATGTGTCCTTGGACATCAATCCAAAAACCGTCACAACCGAAAAAACATCAACATGGAGGACGTGAAATCTGCTTCCCAGACATCACGCAAACCCCGCATTGACTCCACGCTGCCTGCTCCTTCTTCACCAACAAACTCAGCACCCGAAGTCGTGAAATGTCAAGGTGCTGAGTTTCCTCAGGCGCACAGGAGCGGATGCTTCCGGATTTGCTTTGCCAATGATGGAAATTGCGGGACCGAGGAAAGACTCATCTTTTGATCAAATGCCCTTGGGCGATGGAACTCCCCCTGTTTTACTCTTGAGACCTTGTTCTCTATGCTTAGCTGGGAGGGCACAAAGCACAACAGGCACATCTTGCGTCTTGCAGGCCTTGCTATATGAACATGTTCAATCCAAATGTCAGCAAGCAGCACGCTTCAATACATCAGGCCGGGGAGTTCCCTCATAGCCAACCTGAAACCACCAGTGATGGCACGTCAGCAGTCCAAGGATCTGGAAACCTCAATTCAGCCATGACGGTCTCTAGCAGACCTGCAGATGTCGGACATCCACCGGCGTGCAGGATGTCGTTCATCAACTCCTGGTTGCACGAGGGCCTCATGGTCACCAATGCCTATCAAACGCTGCCCCCAAGTTCAACATGAGCCTCAAACTGGCTACCCTTCAAACTTTTGGGTCTGTCACTCTTCCGAAATTCCAGAGATCACTCAAAAATTGTGTAAACTTGGTGGGTTCCCAACCTCCCCCCAACCAGCTCGCAACCAGCCCCCTGCAACCGCTCCTGAATCCTGGTTTCCAAACGTTGCAACTGATCCTCCCGGAGGCCACCATGGGGCCCTCCCTTGCCACCGCCCTTGCCACCCTGGCGCACGCGCAGCGGTGCTCCACCGCCCTTGCCGCCTCGCTCGCCCCCTGGAAACACCCGCGGCTGCCTGCAGTTCAGCTGCTGCTCCGTGGGAACTGTTGGCATATGGGGTCTGTCCATCAATGCCAGCAAGAAAACCAACCAGTTCTTGGGGCAATCACCTTGATGCCACCCTCATGTCACCAGCTTTTTCGCGTCTTTGGGTTTAAACCCCTTTTGGAAATAGGAGCCATTTTTTATCGTTTTTTGGCACTCAGAAAACCATCCATCCAGTTTTAGGGGCACACCATGGCTTCTGGGCCCTGCCACCGAGGTGAGTCACCAATGACTGTGGAATCACTGCCACCCAGTTGCGGAGCCGCCAGGCCGGGCATGCCGCCCCTGGCAGCTCCTCTTGCCCAAGGGTCATTTCCTGCAGATCCAGCACTGATGATGATGATGATGATGATGATGATGATGATGATGATGATGATGATGATGATGATGATGATGATGATAACATGTGATTAATAATAGCTGTTGAATGGTGAATAGTGGCTCAGAATACTGACTCAATATGGGCTAGTGGTTATTGACGGTTTTTAGAATTGTTGATAATAGCTTAATATTGGTTGATGATGGTGCTGCATTTGTTAACCATGAATTCATAAGCCATTTCTACTGGTTATCTCTGGTTAGCAGCGCATTTTTCGATGGTTATCCGGGGTTGATGATGTTTCGGGATGGGGGCCTGGATGGTCATTCATAGGTACTGAGAATTAACCATGGCCCGCTGTGCTTGTTCAAGTTCTCTATCTTGAGTGGTTGTACCGGCTCAATGGTTATTCCATGTTAGTCAGGTTTAATGGTGGTGAAGGACGGTCGCTAGTGGTTATTGACCCTTCATGTTGTTTAACAGTGGTTTCTATAGTTATTATATGCCCTTATGATAAACGAGAAACCACAAACAATGACCAAACATATCAAGCCACCCACCGTCCCACCCACCCTTGCGACACCCCTGGACCTGGTTGTTGCAAAGGGTCGCCACCGGCCATGGCAGCAGCTGACTCTTTGCGCGATCGCCCAACCACTCGATTTGTGTTTTTGTTTTCGGCTCAGGCCCTAACAGCCTTTGAGCCAACGGTGTTGCCGTGCCAAGCTCGAAACCGGGACGCCCACACCTTGCGACAGCGAGTAGCGAACAACTTTCTTTTGAGAGATCATCAAAAAAATTGAATCACAACAACAAGTCATGAAACACACATATGATTTGTAGGTGCTATGACTTGTGACTACTACAGGGTGCCGGGGTGCCGACAAAAAGCATTTTTTCACGCGCGTGAAGCAATTTGGTGTCGGAACGCCCGAGTGGGATGGAGGATGAATCCGCCTGGTGGGCGGGGTCATGATTCCAGGACTTGTGATGCCTTCACCGACCTGACTGCCCCAGGAAAATGAGAGATTCTGATGATAGGTTCCCATTAGGTTCCCTACAAAAACTCAACGGGCTGGGGGCTTCTTCCAGGGCAAGGGGGGTTGCTGCTTGGTGCTAGCAGGCGATCACCTCCCTGGCACATGAGAAAAGTTGCCAGCCGAGCGATGTGCGCATAGCATTTTAAGTCAATGCTGGCACCCGCCAAGGAGGTGCTACATCCGTCAAAAGCGGCCATGTTTTGGTGGATTTTCGGGGCACCACCGGAGCAACAAGCTCCCGTAAAAAAGATGCTATGCTTTGCTCAGCCTCCATCCCCTCAGAGTTGTCCCGACTTCAAACTTCGCCGCCGCAAATGCTTCAAGCATGGCGGTGAACAACAGCTCTGCCATCGGCATCGTCAGAACAGCTGATGTTTGTTCCGTGATGCTGCTGGGTCAAACTGATTACCATCTTCATTGGGCAAACACAGCCCTGGCCAAAGTGATACCAAAAAGTTCGTGTGTCCATTGACAGAAGGGCTCCTCGTTTCCCATAATCATGGGTTATCCATGGTCCGTACTGATGATTTCCAATGGCAAACTACAGGGCAGTTGGCACATCAGGACAGCTTTGGTCCTCTGGAAAATCTATAGCTCCGACTCTCCGACTCTCGGCATTTGCTTTTTGTGGCTCTTCCCCAACAAGGCCGGCCAGCATGGTGTAAATCTATGGAATCACCGTGATTTCCATCCTGCTTTTTCGAGAAGGAAACCAATGATTGGATGGGCAGCCCCATGTCATGACTCATCAAGTGCACCACGGATGCCCTTTTGTAGCCGCCGCGCATACAGACCTTCCAACTCTCCCTGATTCTGGGAGTTGTATAGGGGTGTTTCTCGAAACAGGGGTACCCGCCCCAATCATCTTTTATAGTAGTCACATGTAGTCACTTATTCTAGCAAACCCACCAGGTTTAGGGTTCCCACTTGTAAGAAACGACCATTTCTTGGGTTCGCGCGATCCACTCCACCATTACACCCTGCCGGAGCTGTGTCGTTGCTGCGACAGCTTCTCCCTTATTCTCTGTCCCTTGTCCTCTAGGCTCTGTCCGGCCGCCGCCAGGACCCCATGGCCCACGGCCCGGTACATGGTGCCCTCCTGGAGAACCAGCTGGCAGATTGCCATCTTGCTGTGGTGTAGGTCCATGGGCGTGGGGTGATCAACCTTGGTTACTAACCATGGGTGAACCCATGTAACCTTGGCTATCAAGGTTATTGACCTTGGCTTATTAACCATGGTTTTGTTGGGGTGTTCACCAACCTTCGAAAGGTTTTACTATGTGACTATGGTGAATCTATGGGCTTTCTAGCTGGGAAACGATCCCCAGGAACTTAAAGAATAATCGTTGCAATAGGTAAAACCATCTAGAAATGAAGAAGTGTCCCTATTATAATCAGGGTAGCTTATCAGCGAATACCTATTGTGGCTACATCCCAACTGCACATTCAAGTGGCAGGTGATTCTTGGCTAAATCGAATACAAACAGCCGATGGCGGGTAAAGATTCAGAAATGCCAGCCAATTTTTGCACCAATGATTTTTGATTCTTAGCGAAATGACTGGCCAACAATGACACAGCTTCAGCAAACGGTCAGAAAGGCGGGAACTACAGTGGCTTGAGTGGTTGGTGATAGTCGGCAATGTGATAAGTCAGTCACAACTGGTCCGGTTGGTGGCCACAACATATCGCAGGCACATGCTCGCGAAGAAAGAAGCCATCCTCCCCGGGCATGGTTGACAATAAAGCGTCATCTTGAAAGCACCCACCCGTTCAAACCAAAAATTCCAACAAATGTGTGTTTCTCGGAATAGGGGACCCCAGTTATCATTCAATATTAGGCATAGGAATAAACCAACCATGGTTGGTTGGGGTCCCCTATTCTAAGAAACCACCAGTTCTGCCTCAGAACATCTTCTTCGGCAAAACCTCCCAGCTGTCCAGGTCACCCCCAGGGGGCACCAACCATCGACGCGCACCTTCAAGGAGGACTCGATGACCTCGGGCGCTGCTAGCGACCAACGACTGGCAAAGCTGCCGGCCTTCCACAGGAATCATCCGTAACAATGGAGGGCCATAATGGCAACCATTTAACCACCATATTGATGACCATTAACCATACTATAGGCATTCCCAAAAGTATCATGGAAAACCATTTCACCATACCAATGGTCATCAACCATATTATAGCGAATTTTATGCTAGGGCATCTCAGAGGCTTGGACCTGATGAGAATGACAAACGTGAGAGGACAAATGGGGGGTAAAGCATTGAAGCATATTAATGGGAGTAGTAATGCCATTAAACTGGCATTCAATGGAACATTAACTGCATTGACCCTGATCTACCGGCAAACCTGGGCGCAAATGCTTCGTCCCTGTGTGGTGGTTCCTGGTCATACCTCACAATGCTTTGCCACGCGCGTGCACGAAGGAGTTGGTTCCCACAAAGGTAGAGGCGAGGGTTCCGCGACCGAGAACTGATGCTTGGTAGTTTGTCAAGATAAGGGACCCCCAAAAGTGGTTGCTCTATGACTAAAGATGGTTAGTAGTGGATGATTTGGGGGCACCCCTATTCTGACAAACACCCACTTCTCCCTGCTTAACATCTTCGGGGCTTCCCCCGCAGAGCAGTATCAAATACCAGACCCCAACTAATCCCATTCCATCACGTAGCCATGCTCTCCTTGGCATCAACCAGGGTATGGATCATATCAACCAACGGTAGCCAACTGATTACGAAGCTTGTGTGGTCATCCTTTACTCCTCGTTCCTCAAGATCAGACTGCTATGAATTCCCTCCGGCTGCATATCAAATTCACCGCCACCACCATCACCATCACCATCACGGGACCGCATGCTAGGCGGTGGTGACCAAGACAAACAACAAACAATGACCAGTGGAGAAGAAAGAACTGCGGAAGAATCCGCTAACAACAGCGAATAGCCAACAACGACCAACAACAACCACTGGACACTGAAAAGCTAGCAGCATATCATGGAGTCCTGACAACCAACAACAACCATCAATAGCAGCCAATGACTATCACCGACGACTACCACCACAACATCAGCAACATCAAAAACATCAACAACGTCAACAAAAACCAACAAACAACAACCAAGAACCAACAAAGAACAACCAACAAACAACCAACAACAACCAACAAACAACAGACAACAAATACCAAACAAGAAAAAAACAACAAACAACAAATTATCAGCAGCAACAGCAGCCTGAGTTTCGCCCTTGCCGCCCAGCTTCCATCTTGATGTTCTTCACCAGGGCTTCATCTCGCATGCCTCGGTTCCCAACGAGTTGAGGAACTATCCGGGAGGAGGACGCGACGGGGGGACACTGCAGGACCTGCGCCATTGCTGCTGCAGTTTGCCAATGGAGGGCTTTTTGGGGGTTAACCATGCTTTACCAAGGTTGGATGAGTATTATGAGGTCC
Source organism: Symbiodinium kawagutii (assembly GCA_009767595.1). Lineage (NCBI taxonomy): Eukaryota > Dinophyceae > Suessiales > Symbiodiniaceae > Symbiodinium > Symbiodinium kawagutii. The sequence goes on from VSDK01013596.1 coordinate 392,911, forward strand.
CTTTCTCGATTTGTGCATGTCATCCTTGCGCAGGGGCCATGCAAATCTTCTCTGTATCGTTAACAAAGGTTGGATGAGTGTTGACCTGACGGGCAACAATGATCTTTCTGTGGTTCACCCATCTATTTCGTTCATGGATTCACCATTTGATTGAAAACGCCATGAACTGTTACTATCAATGGCCATTCTTCACCATGGCTCTTGCGGCTCACTTGCATTGATCATCTCAAATGGCTGGTTGCTATGGTGCCCCATGGGCCCATGGGCTAAACGTTCCGACCCGGTCGCTGGTCGCGAGGTCTTTCCCAACTGCGCGGTACCAAGGGGCTGTCGTCCGTCATCTTTCGGATGGTCTGCATCAATTTGGGGTCCATGATGATGTAGTCAATCAGCCTGTTGAACCCAGGGAATTGATCAATTAAACGTGCTGTTTCCTCCCTGGGGTCGAACCTCCCTTGACTAGGGAATTGATCAATCAGCCTGATCAGGGAGGAAGTGGTGATGCAAACATATGCGAACCATCCAGGTAGGAAGTGGTGATGATGATCCATGATCAATTCCCTAGTCAATCAGCCGGTTGAAGTGGTCTCACTGCAGTTCTTCAAGTGCTCAAATTCACTGGGGGAAGGGGGGCTCTGAGCAATTCAGTGGGGGCACGTTGCGAGAAGTGTCATCAAACAATCTGCGCTTGTTTCCTTGGTCTTGAAGTTCGTGCTCCCTCCAATGCTGGAGAGCTTTCTGACAGGTCCCAAATTCTACCCCATGTGATTGTTAGCGGTTGAGCCAAGACCCCAGATCCAAAACCGGGTTTGGAAAATGAGTCTGACACACTCATATTAGTTAAAAAGGTTAAAGAGAACAAAACCCTTTTCAGGCAATTCTTAGCCATAATGAAGCATTACTACGTGCTTTTACTATTATATACGCATTACCACTAAAAAACAATCAATGACCATTATCAGTAATCATTGTAGTCATTACTTCATTGTCATCATTAGACCACTAATTGACCACCATCATTAGCCATCATAAACCATCAGTTATCAGTTTTCAATCATTAGTGGTAATCATTGCTCATCGCAAACCATCAGCACTTATCAGCTATTCTTACCACAATAAACCAACAATAGCGATCACCAACCCTCATCACTACCCATTACTAATCATAAGTGAGCACTACCACCATCGTCTCCCGCCTCACCACGGCCGGCGCCAAGGATGGCCCTGCGCCGTCGATGAAAGCGGCAATGGCTGGCGGCAGTTCCGGTCTCAGTGTGCGGCGTCTGCGGATGCATTCGAATGACTATCGCGATGTCCAATCATTAATGGTGGTTTCTCAAAATAGGGGGCCCAAAAAATGGTTGGTTTATTACTATAAATGACTAGTAATGGATGATTTGGGGGGTCCCCTATTTTGAGAAACCACCAATGAGTAGTATAGATTAATGGATGGAAATGATCATTGATGTATGGGTACAGGATTGGACTCTTAGCCATGATGCATGAGAATTGATTTAAAAAGTTATAGTTATCATGAATAATGGTCATCAATGCCATTATTACTGCAACTGTTTTAATTAATTTTCCAACCGAGGCTATGATTACCAGGTTCATAACTGGGTGGCTCTTTATTAAGCAGGTCAATCAGAAAAGATTGGGAATGATTATTGTAATTTCTAATCATCAATAATTTGGTAAATAATTATTGAACCAACTAGATTTAACAACTAGGTCCATAACTGGTTATCATCTATGGTTGATTTCAATACTTATTACTATATATATATATATATGTATTTATTTATTTATTTATTTATTTATTTATTTAAAAAAAAACAGTACTTCAGCAGCAAAACAATAATTACCATTAAGACGGGTATGGAATACAAGGCGGTCCCCAACATAGCTATGCCAGCTACACCTAGGGTAACTACCAGTTATTGTAGTATGACTATGGTGAAATGGCTTCTTAACCAACATGTATCCGGGGGTTCAACTCCGTAGATTCGTAAGTGTTTATCATCAATATTCCTGGAGCTTCTCACTACTCTAGTAATCATGCCTGGTTATCAAGCACCGGGTCTAGTACTGATTTAAAAAAATGTATAAATACGTAACCGTCAATGTAGTGACTGGGATTCAGAAAATGAAAATAATTTTCCTTCATGTAACAATCATTAAACACCAATACTCATAGATAAGTAGAATACGGGATTATGATTACATACTAGAATGCCAAGTAATTATCATCAAGCACCGCTCGTAGTACTCATTGATACTCATCAATGCCCACAGCCTTCAGCAATGGCTATCGAAAACATTAAGGCAGAATAATGATTGCCAAAAATAAAGACTGGTTATCAGAATCTTTCCGGGTTGCAGTATCTGGAACCCTTCTTATTGCCCCAGGTTTTCATGACTTCAACTTCGGAACTAGCACGAAGACCTGAGGATGATCATCTTTACATAATATGATGATCAGTGGCCATTTCTGGCTGTTGGGCTGTTGGTAGCATTTGGCAACCATTCATCCAAGGCCAGCTATTCGTTGACCACCCCCTGGTCAACTGACATGTCAAAGGAAAATCCACCGTAGATGGATGACTTCCCAAAATTTTCCTGCTAGAAAATAATGGATTTTCCAGCCAGCCATGTTAGGGACTACCAGAGGGTAACAAAAGTGTTTGACCATGATCATGAGATCAATTATCATTTGTCGAATGGTTTTGTCAATTGCCAACGAACACCTGGTTAACTGGTTGGTGGTTCCAGCCCCTATGAAAAGTGTGAGTCAACCGATTGACCAATTGGCACTACTAGGATTTTTTGAAATGAAACCACCAGTCAGTACATCAACCCATACATCGTATCATGTAGCCTTATCACCAGTTTGATAAGGCTGGTGGTTCTAACCAGTCACCATTTGTAGTATCAGCCTCTGATCATCACTTGAACTCAACCAGTGTAACTACCAGGTCAGCCACGGGCTGCCGTGAGAAGAACCCGTTTGGGATGTCTGTTGGGGATGCATGAGTTCATACCGGGCAGCGATCATGGCTAACAAATGATCGACAAACGCATTGACTACCGTTTTCCCAATTGTATCTCAAAAGAAGTAAGCACCTTTGAAGATTCCTGTTAATGGCACGATGGTCTTGCTGAGAGTTCGTTGATGATCTTGGTTACTCCCCGCCGTTACTCCCCGCCGCAGTCTCACCAACACCGAGACCCTTAAGTTCAACGGGTACCGCAGCCAGACCTCACCATCCTTTACCCTCACTGAAAGCCAAAGATTGCCAGTCATTGTAGGTAAGCCACTATAAATGCTGGATTCTTCACGCAACCATGTTACTTTACCAGAGATCTCACCACCTGCAAGTTGCCGCGCCATGCCATGACCGGTCCCAGTGATGTTCGTCATCCAGCGGAGACGCCTCCGCAGAACCATAGCGATGATCACAGGCACCACCTCACCCACAAATTCCAGCAAGGCAGGCGTCCACTCCCTGGCGAATCTGGGGACCATTGGCACATGCACATAGACACATAAATGTACCATATACCATTTACATGAACATATGCATAACATGAATACATCATATCTGATACCGTGTATCAATATAAATACACATCTATGAATACAGATATTGTATACACTCAATACTCATATGTCCTCCGTGTGTGTGTGTGTGCAAATGCCTGCATGTGCGAAGTTAGTGAAACCGCCTTGTCGATAAAGTTAACTGAGCTAAGGACACAATGAACAAGGGAAATGGGCCATCTACAGGACGCGCAACCAACGCTAGGGTACTCACGTGGACGGTTCCTTGGATCGCAGGTCGAGGGCTTATGAAGTCACAGAAATCAAGTGAGAAGCTGTTGTTCTCATATGAGTTTATGACATATGGTAGTCCTTTTGGTTTTTAGGGGATCATAGTTGTTAACAATAGGGGATAACAACCAATGACCAAACAAAATAAGGGATCTATGAACTATAATCTGAAGGTTTCTCCAAATAGACGATGCCAAAAATGGATGGTCTATGACGATAAACGATTGATAAAGTAGATGACTTGGGGCCCTCCCTATTTTGAGAAACAGCCTTGGGCCATTTGTGTGAATAGCGCAACTATCTCTTCATATCTATGTCAGTCTCGTGCATATATCTTTGTATGAGTGCGTGCAACCCATGTCTGAGACGGGCTTGTCCATCGGAACTGCATCGTGGCAAGTGAAACTGGAATAACACTCTCAGAACCACAAACAAGACCAACCATCGGCCATGATCCGCGCCAATGGCAGTCCCAGCTTATCCTGTGCCCTGGGTGATGACCAGGGCTGGGCTCCTTCCCCCGCCACGGCACGCCTGTTCTTCAGTACCGAGCTGAGAACCGGTGGAACGACATCACCCACGAGCTGCATCAACGCCGGAGACCAGCTGTGATGGTGACTCAGAACTCCGCGCATGACCTGAACACAGCTGGTGGCAGGATGGCAGGATGGCACCTTGGAGGCCCTAGGAAGGGTTGATGGTTGTGACTGATGGCCCCATGGCTAGGGGGGTGCCAAATCCACCTGAGGAGAGCACCTGCTCTGACCTGGTTTCCCCAGCTGGTACCCTGTGACACCAGGTGAAGGTCTTGAAATCTGGCAGGCTCCGGAAGGCGGACCCTGCTGCACTCTGAGCATAATTTCAACATAATTTAGCAGCTTTAAGTTTAACACTTAGCAACAGGAGAGCATGGGTGAAACCTCAAACATAAAGAGATGTAGGGTTGTATCTGAATGATTCCCATGTGGCGACTGCATGTCTGCGTTACCACGGTGCATGGGATGCGAACTGGCTTTTGACATGTTTTGACAAGCCTCTTCGACTATTTGTGAGGTAAGTAGCTTGGACAGTTTGAAACTTCTAGTTGGCTGATGACCATCACATGCACTCATTATGCACTGAGAGCGGACGAAGTTGGCTCGATAGTCTCCTTGCAAGTTCTAACAGTTTTCCCCCAGGTGCACACCGAGATGTCCGAAGAACGTCGTAATGGAACTGCCAGGCCAGATTTTTTGATTTGCATGCCTGCTCCTTCGGAAATCTTGGAACTTAGATTCGCATCCTCAGTCCCTCTTGCGTCATTTGAGTTGACGTGGGCATGTTGTTTTGAAAAAAATGCACGGGACATGAGGATTGGTTGCCTGGCGCATGGTGGCCAAGAAATAGGATAGGGACCTAAAAGAACGCCAAAGGTGACTGAATGCATCGAACAACAAAACTCATCAGAGGAAGTGAACCACACTGCACCAGCAGCAGCAGCCCAAAAAGTGAAGTATCCAAAGGATGATTGCAGGTAAAGCTGTGTAGTTTTTCTTGACCACCCAGTTCTTGAATTTTGCTGTTCTGGGCCTTTTGATGCCCGTGCCTGCCAGCGCACACAAACACACATACACGTACACATATATACATACGCACAGATATGTGTAGACATATCTATATAGAGATAGAACTATAGATACGTCCTTGGATGATCAGTTATCGTTTGCGATCCAAAGTCTTGTTCTTTTTCTATGGTGCATCTAGTTTGCCACCCGTACGGTTTATATGTGCATAACATGTGTAGTCTTTCTTATGAAATTTGAGCTCTTCAAACTCTTGAAAGATTGTGTATACATTCATGTGTTGGGTATGAAGCTTATTCGATATTGTTTTCTCACAAGTAATGCCTCCATCATTGGTTTGTTAGCTCCAACTTGTTCTGACATCACACAGGAATGCAGTTGCACAGCATCCGAAAATATGGTGGTTTGTCGATGGGTTTGTTATCAGATTCAGTGGTGGGACCGGGTCCAACAAGCTGAGAGGCAATGAGGGGCTGGGCGTTCAAAACTGTTAAACACATGTTTATAAGAGACTGTTGCTCAGGTTTCACCCATGCTCTCCTGTTTCTAAACTATGTTATGTCTCATTGATCAGCTACAACTAGCTGATTGACACACTCACTCAGGGCTAGGTCATCCTTCACAAGGGTTAAGTGGCTGTGGGTCAAAACCCCGTACCCCCGGTTCCCCTATCATTAACCATTGGTTTCCTTATAGTTTTGTTGGTTATTAACCACCATTATTGGTTAGGTAATATTGACCCATAGCCAAGTGCTCCAGCTACGACTGATCAGGACAATCACTCAGCACCAAGGCACTGAGGGCACCACGTCGGCCACCAAGGAGGTCAAGGCCGGAGTCCACTCCTCCTGGGCACCACCAGGGGCACCACCAGGGCATCATACATAACCTACAATACCACCTGAATATGTATCCATATGTATCCTATAACCTCATGACCATGGCTAATGACTGTTAACCCATAACCTAGATCCAACTTGAAGATACTTAAAGCATAAAAACACGGGTAATGATGGTTCTTGGATGATGAAGCATGGCCGTTCAACCGTTCAAGCCATGGCTGCTGGTTGATGAGGACGCGCCGTGATCTACAACCCGTGATGACTTCACCACTGTTGGCAGCTCCGCAGTTGATGGGCTCCCACAATAGCGATTTCTTGGTGTATGACTAGGGGAACTACGGGAACTATTTTGGATATCCATGGATATCCTGCAAATTTCCCGTAACACCAAAATGCAGGATATCCATGGATATCCAATCAATAGATTTGGACCATCATTGAATGCATCCCATCGTGTCATTGCACATTACCAAGTGCTGTTGATGGCATCTACGTATGAACCAGTATCTAAGTGGAGCTTTCTCAAAATAGGGTACCCCTAAGTCATCCAATATTAGCCACTTATAGTAATAAACCAACCATTTTAGGGGGCCCCCAATTTGAGAAACACCCATGTCTGCCATTGTTAGCAGGTCGGCGGGTCAGTTGGATCTCCAATGATTCGTCCCTGATCCAAGACAGCTCCTTCTTCTCCATCACTCGCGACAAAGCTGGCGGAACTATGTCACCCACCGCATCCACCCTTGGTGCGATCGATTTGCCGTGAGCTTTGGCTTCAAATTTTCGGCCAACGAAAGCAATTTCAAACACCATCAAAGAATTAGTGGGGGAAACTAAGTATCCCGAGATCTTGAGGTAATCGCTAGTTGATGACTAAGAAATGCTTAATGAATCCCGAAACCATTCTTGGCTGACATCGATTGTATGATTGATTAGACATTGACGGCAAAGAAATGATTAGTCCCTAGCAATAACTCCGTGATCAACCATTCATCTTGTCCTTAATTTGATGGCTAATCAATCATTGATGAGGGCTACTGCTAGGGATGAGTACCAAAATTTCCCGACACGTACAAAAATTTCCTTATCAAGCCTTGACGGTTGTAAATAGTGCCATGGGATTATCGCTGTTGTTAATGGCATTAGCCTTACTGATAAGAATCAATAACATATTACAACAACCTGAATATAATTAATCACAATTTTGATCAGTAATATCAATTAATGGTAAATCAATCATATGTTCCTTCCAAGTAAGGTGATTGATACTAACCTGATATCATAGTCATATTCACGATGTATGAGGTCATTGTTGGATATTGCTGCTGCTATTCATAAGTGTTGTTGTGATGTTTTCTGGGAAGAATAGTTTTTGCCAGGGCATCTCAGATGGCTGGCCCTGCCTCTGGTAACAACATGGCCTGTTTAATAACGGGCAACCCACATCACCGAGAAACATCGCTGGCACCCACTGGGACTTCTCGTGCAGCACTGCGTGCCCCATGTTGCCAGCAATCTGCAAAGCATACCTCAGGCGGACTCCAAAACTTGTATTTTTACCGGGCGTGTGGTAAACTCTAGTCCCATTTGGTTAGTAAACTACTGGGTGTATGGTAAACCCATCTGATCCTAAAAAAACTACGACTCTAGGTTAGTAGCTGCAAGCCGTCAAGGTATGATGATACGTGAAATGAATTTAAAAAACGCATGTAGACAACACGAGCATCTAGGTCGTGTGCATACATTCCTAGTACATATAGACCTCGGCGGATACACCGGGAGCACATACTACCGCTGCGCCCGGTGACTTGTTCACGCCCTGAGTGAAGTCTGAATCCGGCGCCAAGGCCTGACAAGTCCGGCAACAGGCTGGGGCCCCCGCAGGCGATGATACCCATTAGTAGTAACTCACTGATAATGGTCACTGGTCAGATAAGGGTCAAACCATATGGCTATGGGTCAATATTAATCAACCAATAATGGGGGTTAATAACCAACAATAACAGGGAAAACAATGGTTAATGGTGGGGAACCAGGGGTACGGGGTTTTGACCCACTGCCATATAACCATTAATAATTGCCGATAATGAATGCCATTGTTGATGAATAGCGGTAAACCATTGATAGTTCACATAGCCACTACCACCCATAACCAACAACAATTACAGTAGTTATTAACTAGTTGTTAATCGATGATTATTAGCCCCACCGGTGTTTTGATGATCGATGGTTCATCGTTGTTCACTATCAGAAGTCATTAAAAACACGAATTACGTGCCACTGTTCAACAATGTTCAACTATTCTTGAATATGATTGATCATTCCATGGTGCAAGATTGGTTGACCACGGTGGGCCACATGGCAGTGGGTCAAAACCCTGTACCCCCGGTTCCCCCATCATTAACCATTGTTTTCCCTATAGTTTTGTTGGTGGAAATCCCCCATGAACGTTGGTTGGTTAACTGCTTGACCCATAGCCATGAATAGCTGGTATATCCCCTACTATTGTTACTTACTATCCCCTATTATTAACCAGCTATAACCAGCTGTAACCATTGGTTGGTTGTTATCCACCAGCAGCAGTGATATCGAAGAAATCCACCACCAGCCTGGTCCAGCTTCGGCTTCCAGCTTTTCTCCTGCTCCTGATCCGGCAGTGACCGAAGCTGGCGCTACGTTGTTTGTGGCGCTACTGTCAACTCATCTTAGATCAACCATCATTCATTTTAGGTGATTTGTAGTGAATTATGATGATTTATAAGGATTAATGATGTCCGTCAATTAATCTTCATGAACCACCATTGGCTTTACCTTCATCAACCACCATCGATTTACCAATGTTTCAGTTTTCAAGCATTGATGAAGCATCTATCAACTTTTGCATTCCCTGCTGTTCTCGATCCCCTATGATCAACCACTATTGGCCAGTGTCCATTGATACCAACCCTGTCACAATAATCATTGACAATGATTTTCCCTAACATTTCCTAATTCTATAATGTTGACTACCCCTATTCTAACATCTTCCAAGGATCCTACCATTACCAACCCCTAAAAAACCTATCCCCAAGCCTATCACTACCCATGCTACCACCAAGTCCTGGCGGAGGCGCGCAGCTCACCGCTCCTGTATAGCCGAGCCGATGCCCATGCCGAAATCCAATAGCCAGGAGGCGATCCTTGATGCGATCCATCAACGTGCTTCTTGGGTGGCTGATGTAGAGGTGGATCCATCCCTGAAAAATGCAGCAGTTACCCTACATGAGTCAGGAAAATTGTGGAAAATCCACCATTGACAGGAGGCTTCCCAGCTAACACCAAGGTTTCCCCATGAAATCTGGCGATTTTCCCGGCGAATCTGCCAGAGGTATAGGCTGTAACCCTAGCAGCAGGCACCCTGTAGCAGCACGGCCGTGCCAAGGCGCAGCCTGCGCATGCCCACGTGAGGCCAGGCCAGGCCGCCCCGCAAGGCCACCCCCAGGTGAGGCGACAGCAGCAGCGCCAGCAGCATGAGGAACACCGAGGCCCAGCGCTCGGGGAAGATCCACAGCACCACGCCTGAGCCAAGGGATCCGTGCAGCGTGACATAGCTGAGGAAGTCCGCCCTGGTGGAGTTCAACGTTGAGGGTAGCAGCATGACACGTGTAGAATCTTTGGAAAACCGCTGGCCAATTCTATAGAAAACCTGCTCAAAGGGGTTCGCCAGCTGAAGATGATTTTCCAGCCATGCCAGGCATCTACCAGAGGGCAAGTGCTCATAACCCAGCAACAATTGGTAACTCGCAACAACCCACCAACCATGGACATACGAAGCTGGACCGCCCAACGGCACCCCCAAGCGCAACCCAAGGCGCCCGCCACCAGCAGCAGCAGCGACCTCAACCAGGGCCAGCCCCACCACTCAGCGCCGCTGGCGTCCTCGGAGGCCTGGAGCTCCAGATCCACGGTGACCTTGGGAGCCACGGGCTGCTGGTGATCAGCCAAGGAACCATGAGGTGATCGCCAAGAACGATATGGTAGTTAATGATGATATTAACAAAGGTCTATATATCATGGTGGTTCATGATGGTTGATGATGGCAGTAGGCAACGTAAAGATAGTGGCTAATGATGGCTAGGAATTGGCTGATGAAGGTTAACCGTGCTTGTTTAACAACCGATTACCAAGGCTTCTTTCAGTGCATCCATGGAAATACATACAAATGCCTGTGCATTCACACCTGCGACCTACCATCATTGTCCATAGCCGACCACCATCATCAGCCACCATTCTTGACCATCTTCAACACCACTATCTAGCATTCAAGAAACCATATGTTTGATCTACATATGAATACACATTGCGTGGGTACGGAAACAGAATGCCGATCTTTCTATCCAAGCATCCTTCGGCACCCCGGACTTTTCCACCTTCAGCAAGGGTTCGGTGATCTCTGGCCGCACCTGGCCGAGCCACCCTGACATGGGTCAACTGGTGGTGCAACTGAACAGCTCTACCACGAACCAGCTGAGCATCAAGCCTTGGCAAGTTGCGAAAAAATAATCCCCTATGATTCACCATCACTAGCTGGGTAGCCATTCATTTAGATCACCATGTGAATCCATATGGATCTGTGACTGAACCATCATCAGCCATCAGTTGGATCACCAAGGTGGATCTCCCATGGCAGCCACGCCAGGCCTTGTCGACGGCCGGCGCCAAGGGATGCGCTGGGGCCGGAACCCGCTCCTGAAGGGACGCCATGGTAACCACCCAACCAACTCACCAACTGACCAACTCACCCAGCCCAGATATCATCCACCCCATCGTTGCCACCACTGCCCCCACCGAGGCTGCACCATACTCCTCCTGAAAGACCGGAGGTGCCACGGGCGCCGCACCAGCCTGGGCCCAGGTGTGCAATGGGAGCCTACTTTTTGGCGTTTCAGCAAGCCATGTCCAAGCAGAGCCATCAGACTCCCTACCGGTGGATGCCACTGATTGGCCCACGTGTATGAACACCAAGTCCGGTGGCACACTTGGCACGCGCACACTGATGAATGTCGTGTGTTGAGAAGATTGCGGATGCGTTTTAGGCGGCGGCAACTATTCATTATCACCAGCAATCATTTTTCAATCTTAACTTATTACAATTCTTCATTATTACAGTCATCATTGTTCAATTTTGATTCACAGTGATTCTTCATTTGTTAAGGATGGCTGGCCATTAATAGATTCACATTTTCCTCGCCGAGTTGCGCTTTGCTTGGAGCTTGTGCGCGAAGGGACCGAGGTGGGACGTTGAGGCGTGAAGATGGGGTAGACTGGCACAGGACCTGGCCAAGAGCCTCCCCATCCTTGCCATTGCCTTGTTGGAATCTACCACATGGCTATGGGTCAATACTCACCATCAATAATGGCTTACAATGACCAACCAAATCATAGGGAAAAACAATGGTTAATGATAGGGGAACCAGGGGGACTAAGGGTTTTGGACCTGCAGCCACATAACATTTCGTAGATGATGGTACTGCTTCCAGACACAGCTGATGCTTCCTAATGACTTGGAATGGTGGGGGGAACCCTGGGGAAGCCCTTCCTACGGATCACCCCATCCGTGTCCTGCCTGGAACTGCTGCAGCACCGTTGAGTCTCGGGGGCCTGCTGAAGAGCAGAGCACCGACTTGGATCTTAGGGCCTGGACCCTAGCTATGAAAACGACCCATTTCCTGAGCATAGATAGCTATATGCTGTAGGCGCATGTATGTAGATGAGCCAAGCCATTGGCAAGCGGCCTGATGGTCTTCCAATGGCTGCCTGTTGCGCGATGATTTGCTGGTTGGCTAACACTAGTGATCAATGGTGGTTTAGGATGCGTTCTGATGGTCATGTAATGGGTGTTAAATGATTGATCATGATCAGTGATGGCATACTAAATACTATGGTTGATGGTGGCCAGCATCAATTGTAAATGACTATCACTATGACAGTGGATGATGGTTTACAATGCTCTTTGATGGTCAGGAGGGCCTACCGCGGCAAGCCGATCACAACAAGAAAGTCGTATATTGATCTTTCCTACCATTTCTCCGATGATATGCGGGGGCTAGACTATTAGACCAACCTGGACAACCACCCTCAAAGCCGATAATTTTCAAGGCCTTGCAAATCCATGTCATGTTCCAAGATTTCATGGCTTTGCTGGGTCCAAGAGTCTCATTCACAATCTGAATCTGTTCCAGCGGTGGAATGCATCACTGACGAAGTCATATCCTCCCAATAATTTTCTCATCAGTGTCTGATGTAGCGGTGGTTAATCATGGCTGGCGATGGTTGGTCATGGCTGGAAATGGCAGATGATAAAACAATATATGTGCCTATGTCGGTGTATGCGTGCATGATTGTCATGTCTGAAATCTGTTTAATCAATGGTCCCAACATCGATCAAACCAGCTCCAGATCAAACCACCAAAATTCCTGGTTTGATCAATCTTGGCCTAATAGAAGTGGTGCTCGTCCACCCCCTGAAGCTCCCATTTCCCGTCCCAAATCTCCGGGCCCCAGCCTGTGATTCACAGCAGCCGGCACGACGCCCGGCACGCCCGGCACGCCCGGCACCCCCAATGGCAGCGAGCTGGTGCCGCGCTGGCCACCTGTGGTGCGACCCTTTGGTGGCTGAAGTGTGGTGAGTGCTTCGCATTGTTTCAGGCTGAAGCTGACGAGTTTCATTGCTGTGTCACCATGATTTGACATATTTTCACCTTTTCCTATCAAGTGATCCAGTATGTTAGGACCCCAATCCAGATCAGGTTGGTGTTCGCTGAATTCGATGCAATAAATGCTGGGCCATGAAAAAATGAGAACGGACTCCATCATCCAAGTAGATACGACTTGCTAGGCCCCGAATCATTGAGCAGCCCTGGCATGAGTTGGTTGCTGACGCCATGTCTCGACCTGTCCGCACCGTTAAGGATCATTCATCATCCTTGACGTAGTTATAAACAAATCAGCAACCAATCATTGCACATTTGCAACCATCATTTCTGATGATTGAAGACGTCGAAAGCGACAACCAGCTGCAATCACAAGCATTCGCTTCTTTCTGACACTCCATCGTCCCAAAACAACATCAATTGGCTTGATGACGAGTTCATTCCGGGCTTCCAAGGCCATCCTGGTTGATTCGTTGACAACTGGTTATGATATCCGTGACATCGATCTTAGTGACTTATAAGGGTATCATCAACCAGCTATCCATTCATATCAACAACTATATCAGCACCTGTATTGATTTATAGCTGGTGATGATACCTTTGACATCGCTGGGCGAGCCCGGGCACAGGACTATGCTCTCGCCTGGTGCAGGCTGGATCTGGCGCACGCTCCTGGGCTCATGTGGGGAACGCTGCCAGAGACAGATTGCCCGGGAACGAACACCTTCCTTCCCCACGCTTCAAGCCCACCATTAAATATCAACATGGAGCTAAAATCACTCTGAAGATGGAGGTAAATGATGAAACCAAAGGACTAGAATTCCGTACGTCTATGAATCATGAGCCGCTTCGAACCATGAATCTAAGATAATGAAAACGAACCATCATCTCCCATGAATCAACGATCATTAACCGCCGATGAACCATCATGACCCATTCATCCACTGTGAGCCCCCCGGTTGTTCACAAGCACCCATCATCTCCCACGGTGCCGCCATGGCACGGCCAGGGCCCTCGGGCCGCTCTCAGCTGCGTGTCCATGGTGGCAGCTTGGGCCGAGAGCTGGCAGGGCACCATCCCCGAAGATCAAGGGACTTGGGGTCCCCTAGGTTTAGAAGCCATTTATATATAGTCCATATAGAGAATCTATGAGTTATAAATGGTAATCTATAAGAGTAATGGTTTTTTTTTAAATTGTTTCATAAGTCGTTTATCTAGAGCTCTCTCCGCCGAAAGTGACAATCATAAACCTGATCGCTGTTGGGAAAAGGGCCCCATTTTCCGTTGCTATCTGAAATTGCCAGTGTTGGGCCCATGATGGAACTCCAGAGCTAGCAACTACTACTGTTACAGTTTGGGTGTGGCATGCCGTGGATTTGATATATCTACAGCAGCTGGCTACTGCTACGACTGTCCAAGCCATTCACTTCGCAACCCTCCCAGGATGCTGCAAGAGGTTAACACTCACTTTTGGCTCGCCAGCTGACCGTCGCAAGCCTCAGGGTGGCATGGATCGAATGGCCTGGCTATCAGCTGCTTTCAACCATAAATTTTGCAACCACTGGTCGATGAAGGCTAAACAAATTACTGGTCTGAAAAAGGTTTAACAAATCTACAAGACCAAATTACTAATCTAATCTAATGGTTATTCTCTAGAATTGAATAATTACTAATCTAATCTAATCTAATGGTTAAAATTCTGCAATTGAATAATGGTCGATCAATTCAACAACCCCACCAATTCCACAAGATCAAACACGTTGACCAATATCACCTGGCCTTCCAGCTCGCCATGGCAGAATTTCACCTGCCCTGGAGGATTCACAACCACCAGTGCTTGGCAAACAGCGGGGATGTCGAAGTAACCCACCCCCAGCAGTTTCGGTCCCTTCCAGCGGACCTACTACCAATTCGAGGCCGTTCAAACTATCTCGACACCCTCCCATGCACATCAACACTCGAGAGTGAAAATTAAGACTGCAAAACATGCAGACCAGTGGCCTGAGCAAATACGCCCTGCTGAAAAACAGGTCTGGGGATGGTGAGCCAGGATCCAATGCGAGGTGTCAGTATAGCTAGCTACGCTATTTCTTCTTAGTCGAAGGGATTCATGTGGTGAATCGCAGTCCCTGCTTGGTAACCCTAGACGGGTGACAGTTTGTCTGCGAACATTGACACTGACCAGCAAAAACTGAAGACACAACATCAACAGTGCGGCACCCAGCGGGAACTTGTATAAGATAAGCAAACCCTAGCCTTGGCTTCAGCACATCATACGACTTCATACCACAAAAGGCCCTACGCCACATGCAAACATGTGCTGGTTGGTGGTGGCTTGCCCCAACCCCAAACATACGCTGATCAATTTGAAGCCATAATCCAGGCATTTTTGAAAATCAAAAGCTTGACGCCACCAACCAGCTATTTATGAATCAACCATCATCAGTATCATTAAACTTTGTCATGAACCCTTTACTTAGCCATCAACAAACCAACATCATCGCACCCCAAATGCTAGCCCCACAACGCAGCTCTTTCATCGCGGAGAAAGGGCATCTTGGTGTCACCACGTGGTGTCACCACGGAATCGTCACATTCGTCACCGTCCGGCGCTGCAGGTGAGCGCTCTCGGGCGGACTAGAGAGGCGGAGCCACCGTTGAACCAGGCTTGCCACTTGGATACCAATCGACAATGACAATTCACGCACAACAAAAGAATGGGTAGGATTGTAGAAAACCAGCCATCTAATGATCAATTTTCTAATGATTCCCATCGACAATGAAACCCATGATCAAAGATGATGGGAATCAGTAGGAAACCAGCCATGACATCACCCGCGGGTAGGTGATTTGATTCATCCACGGCTTTTTTTGCGAGGATGGGGATGGAGGAAGTCGTCCCCCGAATGCTACTGGCATGTTCGTTGATTTCCGGGGTAAGTTGCCCTGGCCCAAAAATACTCTGGTCATCGTCATCATCCCAGGTATGATTGAAACCATGGACTGTTTGAAACCACCAGCCGCACTGTGATGGTGCACCCTCAAGTCGGCCCCAGTAATCAAGGTCAACCCCCCTGGCCCTGCCTCCAGATCTCCCGATATCATCTGTGTCTGCGCAACGGTGGCACCTTCGGCAAAATCAATGTGGAACGAGACGAGTCGCGAGATGAGTCGCACTATACAGAGGTGGAACGCCCTCGCAGCCCGAGCTGTGATGGTTTACCCCCCCGTGGCCAGTCACTGCCAGTTGGAAGGGGAACCAACCCTCGGCCTCGCGTAGATGCGCCCACTCAGCGAGCTAGACAGCTGGGGCGGGTCCCCAAGGGCACTGCTTTGGCCCCGATTTTATTGGCAGCCTGCGGTGCATCACATGAGCCGTCCGCCAAAGAGCATCAGATTTGGAGTTGGAATCAGCCCAAGCCGAGACCACTGAATGGTGATTAACCATGATGTCCCAACTACTGAAAGTTTGTTTCATTTTCGAATGGCTCACACCTGAAGGTTTTCTTCAGATCACCACCGCAACCTTTCCATGCAAATGCCCAGGCCCAGAGTACACAGGCCAGGCGCCAAAAATGTAAGACGACACCCCACAAGCAAAGTACAAGTAGCACTTGATCTCCAGCTTCTACTTGCAAAGTGGGAACAAATCGTCCCGAATTCTGCTGGCTCAGGGATGCACTGAAAGCTTGGAAACAAACGACTACTGAAAGATTGCAGCTATGCCAGTTCTGGTTAAACCTGAGACATCCCCAGCAGACCCCTGCTTCGCTACAGTTTGAAGAGCGTGTCCTTGGTGATGAAGTGGGTGGAGTTGAAGTTGCCCATGTTCGGGAAGACCTAACGGCAGGGGAATCCAGGCTAACACGGTGACCAATGGATAGTGAGTTGGTCATGTTTGATGATGGTTCGTAATGGTTGCTGGTGGCTCACCACCGTTGATGATGGATGCTGATTTGATGGTTGATCGTTCTTCATGGCGGTGAAAAACGTTTAAGTTGGTAGATCTTCTTTCATCTCTTGCATTCCTTTTTGCCAATCTGCACATGCCTGGCTGGCCTGGCTCGAACGGATTCTGACCAGGATCTGTTTCTGTTTGTGGATGGTCATTCCATCAGTTCCTTGACATGGCACACCACGGGAACTCACCAGACCCCCGGCAACCTCCAAGGGTCCCCCCCCGGGGGTTCGGACCTGCCCAGCTTGTGCTGGTTGCATGCCCATCCACTCGGCCACCGGCATCATCATCCCCTCCAGCGGATACCTTCCCGCACCATGAGGGCAACTCAGGGTGCCACTTGATTCCTTGTGGGAACTACAACCTGCCATCCTCCCCACATCACGTCGCTTGATTTGCAGCCATCCAACGGCTCCGAAACAGAAACTCCATCTGGGAAACTGGCAGGCAACAGCAGTAGCAGGTAACAGCAGCAGGTAGAAGGGAGCTTTCCCCCATCAAATCTCTGAATCTGAACCCCTCCCCTCCCTAGACCCTTTCAACCACCACCGATGCAGCTGGAGATCCCATCTCAGCTCCTCCCCAGCTGCCTGGGAATCAGCCTGCCACGTCCCGCATCCATCTCCGAGCCCTCCGCCAGGCGCGGGTAGGGATTGATGAGGCCACCGCGCACCGCGCCACCAATCACCTGAGGAGCGATGTGGTGGGGCATGGGTGGCTCTGGGTTGATGGTAGTGCCGGTGAGTTGATGGGTTCATTCATGGTGTACCTACCATACGATTCATGAATTCATGGTCATAAATATGGTCATTATAGAACAATCTAATCATGACCAACTATTCAATCACAACCATATCATGACCATTGAAACTACTGGATCATAAATGTTTCCTGATGCTTGGGAAATTATCATCCAGAGTTCCGTTTTCCTTTTCATTCGGCCTGACATCTCGGAGAAACGTGGGCATGGATGGATGACATGGTTCAGTGCTTGTCCGGATCCCGCATTCAAGGATGATGATGGCAACATCATGCACTCATGCAACTAGACATATCTCAGCAACAACCAAGCAGCATACGTACTCCACCACTACAATCAGAAATCAGAGCGTTCTCCCACACATCATCTGACCCATCCTGGCCCCTTCCTAGCAGACTTTGTAGCAAGTGCCAAGGCACCATCTGGATGCCCGACCAGCCATGATCCGTTCCCGCGTTGCTGTTGGGCGTCAGGGTGCGAGCGAAGTCGGAGTGCGTCACAATGACCACGTTGTCGAAAACGCCTGCAGCTCTGCATGGATCATGGACTTGATCACTTGGGGTCCTGGGCCACCTGGGTGGGTGGTCAAAGTATGGCAGAAAGAAATGTCGCGTCTGTTCAATTATCTGTTCAGGTCTTAGGTTAAAATCGCATCTCTCTGCATAGGGCCCGCGCAGCTCTTCCCACCGCCGGCAAGATCGCCTCTCAGGCTAAAGGTGGTGAAACTTGATGAAACTTAGAGATTGGCGACTCAACAAGCTACCTGATCTGCCTGTCTTCTTGCGGAAAAAAGCCGGACCAGTCGCAAGTCAAGGTCAAATTGCGCAGGGTCTGGTTGGTCGCCGATGCATCTGCTAAACTGGCCGCTCCAGCACCTCCAAAGCCGTTGGCCCACAGGTATAACTCCGAGTTGCTCTTGTCGACTAAGTCGTTGACTCTAGTTTCAGCATCAGAATCTCCCTTCTCCACCTCGAGACTGGGGTTGCTCGCCAAAACCTTTGCTAAAGAAGCTACTCCTGCAGGTCCAAGACCAGCTTTGCGCAAGTACAACTTCTGCAGGGTCGTGTTTGTCACCAATGCACCGGCAAGAGCCTTGGCTCCTTCATCCTTGATCTCGTTGCCACTGAGTGACAACACTTGGAGACCCTGGTTTCTCACCAGTGCCTCTGCCAAAGCGCATGCTCCAGTTGGCCCAATGTCATTGACAGGAAGATATAGTTCCAAAAGGGTCTGGTTGGTCGCAAGCATCTTGGCAAACGCTTCACATCCTTCATCCTCGATGCCATTGTAGCCGAGACTCAAACGCTGAAGAGTCTGGTTGGCTAGCAAGGCGTTTGCTAATCTTGTAGCTCCTGAGGGTCCAATGTCGTGGTGTGCCATGTTGATCTTCTGGAGGGTCTCATTCGTTACCAATGCATCAGCAACAGCCTTGGCACCAAGTGCGCCAATAGACCAATACGCGTCCGCAAAATTTATAAGATCCAGTTCCACAAGAGCCACGGCTGAGGCCAGGACCATGATCCGTTGACAATGAGCTGCATCCTGACACCTGATCTTTAATTCCTGCAGGCCCTTCAGTCTCACCAGTCGTACAATGAATTCATCGTACAGTTCACTGTCTCGGATGACTCCGGGATGCATGTTACAACTCGCAATATCCACATCCTGTGCACCAATCATGAACGTCAAGAAGCACGTCAGCGGAGGTGGGTCTCTTTCTGGCCAACGTCCCTTAAGCACAGGCCATGTTGCGGGCAGCGCATCGTGATGGCTGAAGCCCAGGTCTTTCAAGACCTCCCTCAGCAACTCTTTTGGTATGCGAGCGAGCTTTGAGCTCCAGCTGCTCTCAAAGTCGATGAGTTCCTTCCTGCAAATTCTGACCAGAACATCCACCTTTTGCTGGCAAAGCTCCGTCTGGCCAGCAATTTGGTTTCGGTAGGCTTCATAAAATAAACAAGGCACAGCTTTGCGAGCAAAATAGTCATGGAGGAAGAAGCTTCCTGCCAGCCGGATGCTTGGAAGAATCAGATTCAGCCAAGCTATGACGGGCCGCAGTGCACCAGCAAAGGCCATGGCTCCTGCCAGTAAAGCCTGTGGCCCATCTTCCACCAGGAGCATCTTTTGCTTGTCTGACTTTGTCTGCTGGCACAGAAAGCCCCAGATTTGCTGACTGATGGATGGCCGCCAAGCTAGTCTCCCACCCTCCGCTTTGGGCTTCAAAAGCAACACTGAAACATAGGAGGCCTGGAGTTCCTTTTCCATCTCTGGATCACGGAGCATCCAAGAGTGGAGCAGCCACAAGTAGGCTACGCCACAAAAACCAAGGACGCTGAGCCACTGCCATTTCATGGTTACTCCTGCATTGATTGCCAATGCAGCCAGAATGGAATCTTTCAACGTGTCAAAAGGGTCTCCCAGAAACGGAAGGAAAGCCAGACTGCTGACCGCAACATCAACGGTCAAAAAGACAGCTGATGGTTTGATTGCTCTCAAGGCTATGACTTGTAGCAAGTACCACAGTAAACCCGCAGTGAAGCACAAGTCATAGGCCTCCCAACAAAGACCATTCGAGAAGGTGAGCCTGTCCACTGCAGTTGCTCTCATAGTGGTGCCAGTCACTAGCATCAGCTGTGCTACAGTCACGGCCATGGTGGCCATCCTGACATCCTTCGCCGGCACAGCCGTGTCCTCTCCTTCTAGTCTGGCAGAATCATAATGACAATCATCATCACTTGAATCATTTGGGTTAGATGCGTCAATCAGCAAAAAGGCTTCCAACTCTTCTTCTATTTCCTCCACTTGGCCTGAGTCATAGTCACTTGCGGGCTTCTTCGCCCAGGGCCACCAGCTTAAGAGTGCTACTGCGAGAACCACAGAAAACATGTACTTCAAGCACATAAGGCTGAGCCAAAAGTCCGCTCTCTGCTGAACAGCTGAACCTGTTGAGGTGGTGATGTTGGGCCACAGTGGATTTGGCGCCGTGATCAACAGGGGCAAGTGCTGCTTCAAACTGATTCCCACTTCGTGCCCAGGAAGTGAGACGTTCAACGCTCCATGGTGAAAGGACCAGCCCCACATAACCTAGCAGATTCCATCACAAGGTTAAACACAGGACTCAAGAACCCAACATGTTTCAACCCCTTACCCACTGCCCACTCCAAAAAACAAGAAGAATTATTTGCTAGAGGCAAAATCCAAGTATCCAAGCTAATGTTGCGATGTGTTGCGTCAAAATAATGCAGTGCGTCTAAGTTTACAATTGGAAACGGTGGAAGAGCTGCATCATTCTGTAGAAAGAAGGTCAGGCCTAGAGCGATGCAAATGATCAGTGGCTTGGCGATGCCAATATCCCAACGTTGAAATCCTTGCTCCTTCCACTTGCACGACCTCGCAGTGGTCTTCGCCGCAAGTGCCACACACAATGGGAGAATGAGCACTGCCAGGACCAGGGCCCAAGGAACTTCCCAGTAGAGTGGGCAGCAGCATGCAACCAAATGTGCAACACTTAACGCGACCCCGCCAATGTTGGCAAACCAGACCTCATAAAGGTTGCCACGTGTACTGAAAACAAAAGTTGACACAACCAGAAAGCAAAATGGAATCTCCCTCACCAGGAAGTCCAACAAGTCCGCGCATGATACGATGTAAATGAAGGGTAACGCGCTGGCACTGGACAGGGTCGTTGCACATAAAAGTGCCCTAGATATGCAGATGTAAGGGTCAAGCTGGAAGTCAGCACGCTGAATAGGAAACGGCAAAACCAAAAACTGCATCCACTGGAACAAAATCAGCAATGAGGGCAGCTTCAAAAGGAAGAAAGTGCCCCAGTGCACTCCTCCAAACCAGTGTTCCAGGACAATTGGCTCGGCCGCCAACACCACCGGAAGAAGAAAGCACAGCCAGAATTCGACCAATGCCTTTTGCTTCTCTGGTACGCGCCTAGAATTCCACAATGCAAAGCCGGGCAGAGCAATGAGGACAGAAATCACAAAGGGCAACAAGTGGAGCCAGGCCATTGCATTGGTAAGACTTGGTGAGACAAAGCGTGCGACGTTTTTCGTCGTACAGTGTGCCTTCAACAAAGAATTTGTGTTTCTCAATTGCGGTCACTTTCAATAATTGTGCGATTCCGGGGTGCTCCGTGGCATCTCTTGTCATGTCTTCTGAGAATTCCAACTTGATGAGAGCTCACAAGAGTTGACAAAGCGCATGTGTGACGTGAGAAGTGACAGCTTCGTGTCTCCCTGCGCGCTGGGCATATCTACTTTGTGCCAAATCGATGCCAAATGCTGGTGACATGCCGCTGAGCCAAGCCTGCAGCAGCTGAGTTGTGGATTGGCTTTCGGCCCTGGGAACGCCATGGATGCCATGGTTTTGGACCGTCGGTTGTGCAGCTGCTGTACAGCTCCCCTCAGCCCTCATGGCGCGCCTGGAGCCTTGAGCTCCGCCACAAACTGCTGCAGGGCCTCGTTCACTTTGCCAAACCTGGGCGCAGATCACGTGGCTTAATCGGTCAGCGGATCTTGTTGACCATTAGAACCAGCCACATCCAAAATACCAACCAGCGCGAATGGATTCTGGTTGCTCTTGTTGCTCTGGTTGTTCTTGTGATTATTTTTGTTGCTCTTTGGTGGTTGTAGTTGGTGTGGCTGGCGATAGGCTACACTTGTACACAGTTGGAACCATTCAAATGTCCGACCATCATGGCTTCGGCCGCACACCAGATAGGTGGTGCCAATCCGTCCAAACCACGCACTTGCCATACTGGGAGACTGAAATGGACCAGCCTGGCACGCTCTTCTAAAAGGTAAGACATCTTCCAAACCCCATTTCCGATGGTCCTCCACCCCAACCCCTGCCACTTTCAAACCTGAAGCCCATGGCAAGCTCTGTCACCTAAAAATCTACTGATGTCATCTTCCAACCCCGCAACTGCCGGCAGCTTCTCCCAAGCCGCTTCTTGTCTGCGATTTCAAGGGCTGGTAGCCATCGATCTCCTGGGCGCCATGCACCGGGCGCACTAAGCCACCAATTTCCTACATCGGTTGGCCACCAGCCAGGAAGCACCAAAAAATAGCCTTTATGTTGCTGAGTGGGGACCCCTGGAAGGTAACGTCTAATTAAAAACATGTGGTCTGGGCGGCCAGGTGGCATAGTCGGTCTGAAGTTGTGCATTTTCCAGCTGCTTTTCCAAGCCCAGATTGAAGCTGATGGACTGCTGGAATCTCTTGGCATATTCTTCACCTGGGAGATCGGTAGCTGATGGGAGGCTCACCTTTCCAAACCTGGTAGAAAAACCTCATGGGGGCGCAGTAGCTCCCAGCTCCCCAAAAAAAAGGTTCCGGTCCCTTGCTGGAGCAACAAGATGATGCTTCAATGCTTCACCACCAGTCGTTCACACTCAACCCATTGCTGTTATCAAGCTTTAGGGGGAGAACAGCAAGTGACCGTTCATCAACAGCACCAAGTGTTGGGCAACCTGAGGCTCTTGCAGTAGATGTTGCCATGGAGGGTGCCCGTGATGTTGTCAATGATATCCTGGACCAGGGCAGCGGTCAGCTCTCAGGTTACACCCAGCAAACTTGTTTCGACTCTGGAACCCAGCAATCACAAAAGGTGGTGAATTCACTGAATGGCCCTGGTGAATACAGGTCAACGGATCAATTAAATGTACATAAGTATGATGATGTTTGAGCATATGCCTAGGATGATTACTGCAATGATAATTAATGACAACTACATGCTTCATGATGGTTGAACAGCCTATATATTGGAACAGCGCATCATTGGGGAAAGCAGCTATCACTGGCAATTTGTAGCAGATCAACTGCCCCTGCTCCACCCTGGCCGCCGCAGCCCATCTACCGCTTGCTATCCCCGGGCTCGATCCGCAGGGATCGCTGTTCAAAAAGACTACAGTATAAGCATGTATCACCCAGATAGCTGGAGGATGCCTCAATTTTTTGCAATATAGTAATTCAGTAAGCCAATACACAATGTAGATATCGGCTAGAAAAGAGCGGCTACAGGGCGGAAGAGAGTGACCCAATATGTGGAGGTGATTTCATATAATTATTGTTCACAACTTCTAACCGCTGGTTTAAACTTAATTCCATATCTGTGTTGATTATCATATTCTTCCGGGTGCGTGACCACGATCAATGCTGGGTCCAAGCGTCTCATTCACAATGTGAATCTGTTCCAGTGGGGGATCGCATCACGCACGAAGTCACATCCTCCCAATCATTATCTCATCAGTGTCTGATGTAGCGGTGGTTAATCATGGCTGGCAATAGTTGATCATGGCTGGAAATGGCAAATGATAAAACAATATATGTGTCTTGTCTGTGTGTATGCATCATTTTCTTGGCTGAAATCTGTTTGATGAAATGGTCCCAACATCGACCAAACCAGATCAAGCCACCAAAATTCCTGCTTTGATCAGTCTTGGCCAGACAGAAGTGGTGCTCGTCCATCCCCATTTCCCGTCCCAAATCTCCGGGCCCCAGCCTGTGATTCACAGCAGCCGGCACGACGCCCGGCACGCCCGGCACGCCCAATGGCAGCGAGCTGGTGCCGCGCTGGCCACCTGTGAAACATCACCAGGGTGCAACCCTTTGGTGGCTGAAGCGTGGTGAGTGCTTCACATGGCTATGGGTCAATATTAACCAACCAATAATGGTGGATAATAACCAACAATAATAAGGAAAACAATGGTTAATGATGGGGAACCCGGGGGTACAGGGTTTTGACCCACAGCCACATTGTTTCAGGCTGAAGCTGACGAGTTTCATTGCTGTGTCACCATGTTTTCACACATTTTCACCTTTTCCTATCAAGTGATCCAGTACGTTAGGATCCCAATCCAGATCAGGTTGGTGTTCGCTGAGTTCGATGCAGTCAATGCTGGCGCATGAAAAGATGAGAACGGACTCCATCATCCAAGTAGATACGACTTGCTAGACCCCGAATCATTGAGCAGCCCTGGTGGCAGATCATCCGGGCATGAGTTGGTTGCTGACGCCATGTCTCGACGTGTCCGCACCGTTAAGGATCATTCATCATCCTTGACGTAGTTATAAACAATGCACATTTGCAAGCACCATTTCTGATGATTGAAGACGTCGAAAGCGACAACCAGCTGCAATCACAAGCAGTCGCTTCTTTCTGACACTCCATCGTCCCAAAACAACGTCAATTGGCTTGATGACGAGTTCATTTCGGGCTTCCAAGGTCATGCTGGTTGATTGGTTGACAACTGGTTATGATATCCGTGACATTGATCTTAGTGACTTATAAGGGTATCATCAACCAGCTATCCGTTCATATCAACATATATTGGCACCTTTATTGATTCATAGCTGGTGATGATACCTTTGACATCGCTGGGCGAGCCCGGGCACAGGACTATGCTCTCGCCTGGTGCGGCTGGATCTGGCGCACGCTCCTGGGCTCATGTGGTGAACGCTGCCATAGACAGAT
Source organism: Symbiodinium kawagutii (assembly GCA_009767595.1). Classification (NCBI taxonomy): domain Eukaryota; class Dinophyceae; order Suessiales; family Symbiodiniaceae; genus Symbiodinium; species Symbiodinium kawagutii. Next base: position 418,039 of record VSDK01013596.1, read on the forward strand.
TGCCCGGGAACGAACACCTCCCTTCCCCACGCTCCAAGCCCACCATTCAAAATCAACATGAAGCTAAAATCACCCTGAAAATCCAGGTAAATGGCGAAACCAAACGGCTAGAATTCATCAAAACCCCATACATGTCCGAATCATGCACCATTTCGAAACATTGATATACAGTAATATCAATCAATCATCATCAACCATTC
>VSDK01013596.1:418289-458289 GCA_009767595.1 Symbiodinium kawagutii
CCCGACACGCCACGCCAAGGTCCCTCGGGCCGCTCTCAGCTGCGTGTCCATGGTGGAATCTTGGGCCGAGAAGCTGGCAGGGCGCCATCCTCAAAGATACACAGGACTTGGGCCACCCAATCATTTATCTATAGTCCATATACAGACATTATTTATATATATATATATATATTTATATTTATATTTAATATATAAATATAAACGGATAATGGCTTATAGATCAATGATAAATGATACACTGTTTATAAGCCATTTGTCATTTATTTATAGTCCATATACAGAATTTACTGATTATAAACCGTTGACTGGTTTAGAAAACTTGGTTCATAAGCCATTTATCTATAGTTCTCTCCGCCACAACTGACAATCATAAACCTGATCGCTGGTGGGAAAAGGGCCCCATTCTCCGTTGCTATCTTTAATTGCCAGTTTTGGGGCCATGATAGAACTCCAGAGCTAGCAACTACTACTGTTGCACTTTGGGTGTGGCAGGCCATGGATTTGATATATCTACAGCAGCTGGCTACTGCTATGACTGTCCCAGCCATTCACTTCGCAACCCTCGGAGTTAACCCTCACTTTGGGCTCGCCAGCCAACGGTCGCAAGCCTCAGGGTGGCATGGATGGAATGGCCTGGCTATCAGCTCCTTTCAATCATAAATTGTGCAACCACTGGTCGATGAAGGCTAAACAAATTACTGGCTTGAAAAAGGTTCAACAAATCTACAAGACCAAACCATGAATCTAATGGTTATTCTCTAGAATTGAGTAATGGTCGATTAATTCATATTAATTCTACAACCCCACCAATTCCACAAGCCATTTCTTCTTAGTCGAAGGGATTCATGTGGTGAATCGCAGTCCCTGCATGGTAACCCTAGACGGGTGACAGTTTGTCTGCGAACATTGACACTGACCAGCAAAAACTGGAGACACAACATCAACAGTGCGGCACCCAGCGGGAACTTGTATAAGATAAGCAAACCCTAGCCTCGGCTTCAGCACATCATACGACTTCATACCACAAAAGGCCCTACGCCACATGCAAACATGTGCTGGTTGGTGGTGACTTGCCCCAACCCCGAACATACGCTGATCAATTCGAAGCCATAATCCAGGCATTTTTGAAAATCAAAAGCTTGACGCCACCAACCAGCTATTTATGAATCAACCATCATCATTCTCATTAAACTTTGTCATGAAACCTTTACTTAGCCATCAGCAAACCAACATCGTCGCACCCCAAATGCTAGCCCCACAACGCAGCTCTTTCATCGCGGACGGAGAAAGGGCATCTTGGTGTCACCACGTGGTGTCACCACGGAATCGTCACATTCGTCACCGTCCGGCGCTGCAGGTGAGCGCTCTCGGGCGGACTAGAGAGGCGGAGCCACCGTTGAACCAGGCTTGCCATGTGGATACCAATCGACAATGACAATTCACGCACAACAACAGAATGGGTAGGATTGTAGAAACCAGCCATCTAATGATCAATTTTCTAATGATTCCCATCGACAATGAAACCCATGATCCAAGCATTAGAAAACCAGCCATGACATCACCCGCTGGTAGGTGGTTTGATTCATCCATCAGGTTTTTCGCGACGATGGAGGAAGTCGTCCCCCGAATGCTGCTGGCATGTTCGTTGATTTTCAGGGTAAATTGCCCTGGCCCAAAAATACTCCTGTCATCATCCCAGGTATGATTGAGATGTATTGAAAACATAGAATGTTTGAAACCGCCAGCCGCACTGTGATCGTGCTCCCCGAAGTCGGCCCCAGTAATCAAGGTCAACCTTCCTGGCCCTGCCCGCAGATCACCCGGATATCATCTGTGTCTGTGCAACGGTGGCGCCTTCGGCAAAATCAATGTGGAACGAGATGAGTCGCGAGATGAGTCGCACTATACAGAGGTGGAACGCCCTCGCAGCCCGAGCTGTAATGGTTTACCCCCCCGTGGCCAGTCACTGCCAGTTGGAAGGGGAACCAACCCTCGGCCTCGCGTAGATGCGCCCACTCAGCGAGCTAGACAGTTGGGGCGGGTCCCCAAGGGCACTGCTTTGGCCCCGATTTTATTGGCTGTCTGCGGTGCATCACATGAGCCGTCCGCCAAAGAGCATCAGATTTGTAGTTGGAATCAGGCCAAGCCGAGACCACTGAATGGTGATTAAGCGTGATGTCCCAACTATTGAAAGTTTGTTTCACTTTCGAATGGCTCACACCTGAAGGTTTTCTTCAGATCACCACCGCAACCTTTCCATGCAAATGCCCAGGCCCAGAGTACACAGGCCAGGCGCCAAAAATGTAAGACGACACCCCACAAGCAAAGTACAAGTAGCACTTGATCTCCAGCTTCTACTTGCAAAGTGGGAACAAATCGTCCCGAATTCTGCTGGCTCAGGGATGCGCTGAAAGCTTGGGAACAAACGAATACTGAAAGATTGCAGCTATGCCAGTTCTGGTTAGACCTGAGACATCCCCAGCAGACCCCTGCTTCGCTACAGTTTGAAGAGCGTGTCCTTGGTGATGAAGTGGGTGGAGTTGAAGTTGCCGATGTTCGGGAAGACCTAACGGCAGGGGAATCCAGGCTGACACGGTGACCAATGGATAGTGAGTTGGTCATGTTTGATGATGGTTCGTAATGGTTGCTGGTGGCTCACCACCGTTGATGATGGATGCTGATTTGATGGTTGATCGTTCTTCATGGCGGTGAAAAACGGTTAAGTTGGTAGATCTTCTTTCATCTGTTGCATTCCTTTTTTCCAATCTGCACATGCCTGGCTGGCCTGGCTTAAACGGATTCTGACCAGGATCTGTTTCTGTTTGTGGATGGTCATTTCCATCAGTTCCTTGACATGGCACACCACGGCAACTCACCAGACCCCCGGCAACCTCCAGGGGTCCCCCCCGGGGGTTCGGACCTGCCCAGCTTGTGCTGGTTGCATGCCCATCCACTCGGCCACTGGCATCATCATCCCCTCCAGCGGATACCTCCCCGCGCGACGAGGTGCACACCCATTGGCCGAACAACTCAGGGTGCCACTGTGCCACTTTATTCCTTGTGGAAACTACTACGGGTTATCCTCCCCACTGCCACATCACGTCGCTTGATTTGCAGCCATCCAACGGCTCCGAAACAGAAACTCCATCTGGGAAACTGGCAGGCAACAGCAGTAGCAGGTAACAGCAGCAGGTAGAAGGGAGCTTTCCCCATCAAATCTCTGAATCTGAACCCCTCCCCTCCCTAGACCCTTTCAACCACCACCCATGCAGCTGGAGATCCCATCTCAGCTCCCTCTCCACCGCCTCGGAATCAGCCTGCCACGTCCCGCATCCATCTCCGAGCCCTCCGCCAGGCGCGGGTAGGGATTGATGAGGCCACCGCGCACCGCGCCACCAATCACCTGAGGAGCGATGTGGTGCTAGGTGGCTCTGGGTTGATGGTGGTGACGGTGAGTTGATGGGTTCATTCATGGTGGACCTACCATGGAATTCATGAATTTATGGTCATAAATATGGTCATGATATAACAATCTAATCATGACCCACTATTCAATCACAACCATATCATGACCATATGAAACTACTGGATCATAAATGTTTCCTGATGCTTGGGAAATTATCATCCAGAGTTCTGTTTTCCTTTTCATTCGGCCTGATGTCTCGGAGAAACGTGGGCATGGATGGATGACATGGTTCAGTGCTTGTCCGGATCCCGTATTCAAGGATGATGATGGCAGCATCATGCACTCATGCAACTAGACATATCTCAGCAACAACCAAGCAGCATACGTACTCCACCACTACAATCAGAAATCAGAGCGTTCTCCCACACATCACCTGGCCCACGCTGGCCCCTTCCTAGCAGACTTTGTAGCAAGTGCCAAGGCACCATCTGGATGCCCGACCAGCCATGATCCGTTCCCGCGTTGCTGTTGGGCGTCAGGGTGCGAGCGAAGTCACTGTGCGTCACAATGACCACGTTGTCGAAAACGCCTGCAGCTCTGCATGGATCATGGACTTGATCACTTGGGGTCCGGGGCCACCTGGGTTGGGAATCGTATCTGCTTCAACCATCTGTTCAAGTCCTAGGTTGAAATCACAACTCTCTCCCCATGGGACCCGCGCAGCTCTTCCCACCGCCGGCAAGATCGCCTCTCAGGCAAAAGGGGTGAAACTTAGAGATTGGCGACTCAACAAGCTACCTGATCTACCCGTCTTCCTGTGGAAAGAAGCTGGACCAGTCGCAAGTCAAGGTCAAATTGCGCAGGGTCTGGTTGGTCGCCGATGCATCTGCTAAACTGGCCGCTCCGGCACCTCCAAAGCCGTTGGCCCACAGGTATAACTCCGAGTTGCTGTTGTCGACTAAGTCCTTGACACGAGTTTCAGCATCAAAGTCTCCCTTCTCCACCTCGAGACTCCGATTGCTCGCCAAAACCTTTGCTAAAGAAGCGGCTCCTGAAGGGCCATGGCCAGCCCAATGCAAGTCCAACTTCTGGAGGGTCTTGTTTGTCACCAATGCACTCGCAAAAGCCTTGGCTCCTTCATCCTTGACCTTGTTGCGACTGAGTGACAACACTTGGAGAGTCTGGTTTCTCACCAGTGCCTCTGCCAAAGCGGATGCGCCAATGGGCCCAACGGCACTCCCATCAAAGTGTAGTTCCAAAAGGGTCTGGTTGGCCACCAGCATTTTGGCAAACGCTTCACATCCTTCATCCTCAATGCTCTCGTATTGGAGCTTCAACAGCTGCAGGGTGTGGTTGATCAGCAAGGCATTTGCTAAGCTCGTAGCTCCTGTGGGTCCAATGCGATTTTGACCACAGTGCAATTCCAAAAGGGTCTGGTTGGTTACCAGCATTCTGGCAAACGCTTCACATCCTTCTTGCTGGATGTCATTTCCATCAAGATTCAACACCTGCAGGGTGTGGTTGATCAGCAAGGCGTTTGCTAAGCTTATAGCTCCTGTGGGTCCGATGCGATTCTGACCACAGTGCAATTCCAAAAGGGTCTGGTTGGTTACCAGCATTCTGGCAAACGCTTCACATCCTTCTTGCTGGATGTCATTTCCATCAAGATTCAACACCTGCAGGGTGCAGTTGATCAGCAAGGCGTTTGCTAAGCTCGTAGCTCCTGTGGGTCCAATTTGGTGGTATCTATCTGTGTCTGTGTCTATGTCAATCTTCTGGAGTGCCTCGTTCTCTACCAATGCATCGGCAACGGCCTTGGCACCATCGTCCCCAATGTATCCATAATCGTTCTCCTCGAGTCTCAGTTCCACAAGAGCCACGGCAGAGGCCAGGACCATGATTCGTTGACAATGAGCTGCATCCTGACATATGATATTCAATTTCTGCAAGCCCTTCAGCCTCACTGTGCGTAGAATGAATTCATCGGAAAGTTCACTGTCTCGGGTGCATGTTAGAACTCTCCAGTTGTCTGAGTGCAGCACATCTTCCGCGCCAATCATCATCATCAAGAAGCACGTCAGCGGAGGTGAGTTTGTCCAAAATGTGTCGTCAATTACTGGCCATGTCACGGGCAGCGCATCGTGACGGCTGAAGCCCAGGTCTTCCAAGACCTCCCTCAGCAACGCTTTTGGTATGCGAGCGAGCTTTGAGCTCCAGCTGCTCTCAAAGTCGATGAGTTCTTTCCTGAAAATTCTGACCAAAACATCCACCTTTTGCTGGCAAAGCTTCATCTGGCCAGCAATTTGGTTTCGGTAGGCTTGATGAAATAAACAAGGCACAGCTTTGCGAGCAAAGTAGTCATGGAAGAAGAAACTTCCTGCCAGTCGGATGCTCGGAAGAATCAAATTCAGCCAAGCTGTGACGGGCCGCAGTGCACCGACAAAGGCCATGGCTCCTGCCAAAAAACCTTGTGGCCCGTCTTCCACCAGGAGCATCTTTTGCTTCTCGTGCTTCGTCTGCACGCAGAGAAAGCCCCAGATTTGCTGACTGATGGGTGGCCGCCAAGCTTGTCTTCCCTCCTCCGCTTTGGGCTTCAAAAGCAACACTGAAACATAAGAGGCCTGAAGCTCCTTTTGCATCTCTGCGTCACAGAGCATCCAAGAGTGGAGCAGCCATAGGTAAGCTAAGCCACCAAAACCAAGCACGCTGAGCCACTGCCATTCCGTTGTCACTGCTGCATTGATTGCCAATGCAGCCAGCATGGAATCTTTCAACGTGTCAAATGCATCTCCCAGAAACGGAAGGAAAGCCAGACTGCTGAACGTAACATCAGCGATAGAAAAAAGAGCTGATGGTTTGATTGCTCTCAAGGCTATGGCTTGCAGCAGATACCATAGCAAACCCGCGCTGAAGCACAGGTCATACGCCTCCCAACAGAGACCATTGGAGATGGTGAGCCTGCCCGCTGCAATTGCTCTCATAGTGGTGCCAGTCACTAGCGTCAGCTGTGCTATAGTCACGGCCATGGAGGTCAGGCTGGTATCCTCCTCAGGCACAGCGGTGTCATCTCTTTCTGGTCTCTCCAATTCTTTTCCCAAAAAGTTTGGGTGAGACCGGTGAGATGCATCAATCAGCAAAAAGGCTTCCAGCTGTTCTTCGATTTCCTCCACTTGGCCTAAATCATAGTCACTTGCGGGCTTCTTCGCCCAGGGCCACCAGCTTAAGAGGGCTACTGCGACAGCCAAAGAAAGCACGTACTTCACGCACATCAGGCTGAGCCAAAAGTCGGCTCTCTTCCGAACAGCTGACCCCGTTGAGGTGGTGATGTTAGGCCACAGTGGAGTTGGCACCGTGATCAATAGGGGCAAGTGCTGCTTCAAACCAATTCCCACCTGGTGCCCAAGAAGTGGTACGTTCAGTGCTGCATGGTGAAACAACCAGCCCCGCATGGCATGTCAGATTCGCATTACAAAGGTTAAACACACGACTCAAGTACCTCACACTTTTTCGCTCCTCCCTCACCGCGACTGTGCATCCCAAATTTTGGACCCGAGAACCCCACATGCGATAGACTTCTAAGAGCTCCCCGGGTCTGCAAAGGGCCACACCGGCCACACAAAACGCACCGGATAGGCACCGAATGCCACGCCTGGCACACGGCCGCCACACAGAATGCAAGGCACTCGAGACAATGATCAATGATGACTAAGCAGTGATGCAATCATGACAACAATCAGTGATGATGCGTGAATTTATATGATTAAAGATGACCAAGCAGTGATGACATAACATGATGACAATGAGCAGTGATGACCGCAAGTACCATAAGCAATGATGAAATGATTCCAAAGATGTGATGATAAGAGGCAATGGTGACAATGATGACACATGACATTGTGATGACGTTGCGTGAACATGAGATTTAATGATGACATTTTGAGGAGGAGGAGGAGGAGGAGCTTGGGAGGAGGACAAAGAGGAGAGTCAATGATGACGCGATGATGATTGTTGATGATGATGATGAGGAGGAGGTGGAGGAGGAGGAGGCGGGGAGGAAGAAGAGGACGAAATGGATATGAATGCTAAAAATATGACCCCACCGCCAAAAATGCGGGGAGAAAAAGAAAAACAATTTGCCACAGGCAAAGTCCGAGCATCCAAACTGGTGTTCCGATGTGTTGCGTCAAAATAGCTCTGCGCATCTAAGTTTACAACTGGAAACGATGGAAAAGCTGCATCCTTCTGTAGAAAGAAGCTCAGGCCTAGAGCGATGCAAATCATTAGTGGCTGGGCGAGACCAATACCGAAGCGGACACAATAATCACGTTCCAATTCCCCTGTCTTCCAGGCAAGTGCTACACACAATGGAAGAATGAACACTGACAGGACCAGGGCCCAATGAACTTCCCAATAGAGCGGGCAGCAGCCTGCAACCAAATGTGCAACACTTAATGCGACTGCGCCACTAGCAGCAAAAAAGGGATTATAAAGATCGTATGGTGGGTCGCCATTCCATGGGCGGACAGAGGTTGTTACAACCAGACAGCAAAATGGAAGCTCCGTCACCAGAAATTCCATCAAGTCCATGCATGATGCGGCGTAGATGAAGGGCAAGGCGCTTGCACTGGCCAGGGTCGCTGCACATAAAAGCGCCCTAGATCTGCATACTTTGGGGTCAAACTGGAAGTTATCACCAAAGGCTGGTGGCAAGACCAAGAACCGCATCCACTGGAGCAAAGTCAACACCGAGGGCAGTTCCAAAAGGAAGAAAGTGCCCCAGTGCACTCCTCCAAACCAGTGTTCCAGGGCAATTGGCTCGGTCGCCAACACCACCGGAAGAAGAAGACACAGCCAGAATTCGACCCATGCCTTTTGCTCATCTGATACTTCCGGCCTTCTCTGCCACAATCCCAGTACGATGACGACCGAAATCACGCAGGGCAGTTCCAATTGCAACAGGTGCAGCCAGGCCATTGCACACATGGTGAGACAAAGCGAACGACGTTTTTCGTCGTACAGTGTGTCTGCAGCAAAGAATTTGTGTCTTGCGGTCACTTTCAAAAATTGTGCGCTGAAATGATTCAGGGTGCTCCGAGGCACGTGTTGCTCATGTTTTCTTAGATGTCCTACTTGATAAGAGCTCATTAGAGTTGATGAAGCGACGTGAGAAGTCACAGCTTCGTGAGTCCCTGCGCGCTGGGCATGTCTACTTTGTGCCAAATCGATGCCAATTGCTGATGACATGACGCTGAGCCAACCCTGCAGCAGCTGAGTTGTGGATTGGCTTTCGTTGCTTGGAACGCTATGGATGCCATGGTTTTGGCTGGAATGGTCGGTTATGCAGATCAGCACCCGGGGGAGAGAATTGATGGACTGTTCCTTTAGTTGGTGTCGTCGATAAATCTTGCGATTGCTCTGGATCATTGGCGACTTGTCATTCCAAATTGTCCATTGTGCAAAGCACTTGATTCGCCAGAACATGAAAACACACAACACTGGTATGTGCCAGGGACAACATCAGAGCACTTAGAAACCACCAGAATCAACAACTAGAAATCTTCCACCACATTTCAGGCCTGATCCTTGGAAAGGTTATGCCTAACCACTGCCACAAATACCCTCAAGAGCCGATGCCATCTCGCTCTCGTCATAGTTGCCCAGAGCTTTCAAATTGAATAGCGAGTATCAAGGTGGCGAAAGGCTGCAGCTGGATATTGTGCCAACAAATCACAATGGAATGCTTTGTTGGATTCCTGTATCATGTTAGAGCTTTTTATATACTCCTGCAAGGCTTGAAAGAATAAAGCTGAAGATTGATGGGGTGATATCATGCAGCAATTCCACTAACAGTCATTCTCCCGGTTTTTGATGAACACCAAAGGGGGCCAATCCGTCCCTTGGGGGTGGGGTTGCACATGCAAGGCCGCCTTTCCAACAACTCAGCTCTTCCCGGTTTCCCTGCCCCCAGCATTGAAGTTCTAGGGTGAAGGGAAGTTGTTCTGCTCGGCCGGCTGTTCAACACCATCCATGAGGATGTCGTGCTTGTGGTAGATTTCAAGAAGGTCTGTTTGTCCCTCCAGCTGGATGTTTTCGGACTCTGGCATCCCCCTGCTTCAACTAAAACGTGCCCCTGGCACTTAAGAGAACATTGCCCTCACCTTTCACCGTTCAGAGATTGTTTTGGATCTGACACATCTACACTTGCTTGGAGGTTCTTTATAGTGGCGCTGAGGGCTGTCCTTATCCAACTGACTGGAGGTGCATTGTGCATCAACATAGAACAGCGCGCCGAATGGCCATGACTAGGCGGCGCCCCCAATGCCGCCAAAGTTGCTTTGCAGCTAGGGCAGCTAGCAGTTATGGCAAACCCAGAAGAAACTACTGGAGTACAAACGAATTCCGGCTGTGAACCAGCAATTTTCAGAGATATGTAAGTTATAAGCCTCAACCATGCATGTCTTTCATGCCTTTGGGCGGCTGAGAACCAACAAATCCACCTGGCATTGCCGCTACGTGGTTCCCCTTATGGAAGTGCTGGCGCGCCTTGAGCCTTGAGCTCTGCAACAAACTGCTGCAGGGCCTCGTTCACTTCGCCAAACCTGAGCGCTGCAGAGACCCAAACCATCACCAACCATGGCTTTCAGGGATCTTTCAAATTTTTTGGAGTGGTGAATGATCAGTTGTCAACCATCACAAGTGGATTGTTGTTGCCATTCTTGTTGTTCGTGTTGTTGTTGTTGTTGTTGTTGTTGTTGTTGTTGTTGTTGCTGCTGCTGCTGCTGTTGTTGTTGTTGTTGTTGTTGTTGCTGTTGCTGTTGTTGTTGGTGCTGCTGCTGCTGCTGCTGTCGGTGGTGGTGTTGTTCTCGTTGTTTATGTGGCTGGCCGTGACCCCGCAACTGCCGGCAGCTTCTCCCAAGGCGCTTGTTGTAGAGCGCCTCTTTCCACCCGCTGTGGGAGCCCCCACCGAATCCCGCTCCGCCTGCCGGTCCACGCGCGCGGAGATCAACGTGGCAGCCTTCTTCAGCTGCGATTTCAAGGGCTGGTAGCCATCGATCTCCTAGGCGACCCATGCACCGGGCACACTAAGCCACCAATTTCCTACAGGGGTTGGCCGTTGCGATCCGGGGGCACCAGTCAGGAAGCATCAAAAAATAGCCTTTATGCTGCTGAGTTGGGACCCCTGCAAGGTAACATCTCAAGGAAACATGTGATCTGGGCGGCCAGGTGGCGTAGTCGGTCTGAAGTTGGGCATTTTCCAGCTGCTTTTCCAAGCCCAGATTGAAGCTGATGGACTGCTGGAATCTCTTTGCATATTCCTCACCTGGGCCATCGGTAGCTGATGGGAGGCTCACCTTTCCAAACCTGTTAGAAAAACCTCAGGGGGGGCGCAGTAGCTGACAGCTCCCAAAAAAAAGGTTCTGATCCTTTGCTGGAGCAACAATATGATATTTCAATGCTTCACCACCAATCGTTCACACTCAACCCATTGCTGTCACCAAGCCCTAAGGGGACAACAGCAAGTGACCGCCCATCAACGGCACCAAGTGTTGGGCAACCTGAGGCTCTTGCAGTAGATGTTGCCATGGAGGGTGCCGGTGATGTTGTCAATGATATCCTGGTCCAGGGCAGCGGGCAGCAGCAAACTTTTTTTCGACTATGCAAGCCAGCGATCACAAGAGGTGGTGAATTCACTGAATGACCCTGGTGAATACAGGTCAACGGATCAATTCAATATAACTAGTAACTAGGATGATGTTTGAGCATATGCCAATATATGCCTAGGATAATTACTGTAATGAGAATTAATGACAACTATATGCTTCATGAGGGTGTAACAGCCTATATATTGGAACAGCGAATCATTGGGGAAAGCAGCAATGACTGGCAATTTGTAGCAGATCAACTGCCCCTGCTCCACCCTGGCCGCCGCAGCCCATCTACTGCGGCGGCAATCCCAGGGCTCGATCCGCAGGGATCGCCGTTCAAAAAGACTACAGTATAATGTATAAACCAGGTAGCTGGAGGATGCCTGAGATTTTTGCAATATAGTAATTCAGGAAGCCAGTACACAATGTAGATATTGGCTAGAAAAGAGCGGCTACAGGGTGGAAGAGAGTGACCCAATACATAGAGGTGATTTCATCTACTTGTTCACAACTTGTCCAAATCATGCTTCTTATCGCTGGTTTAAACTTAATTCCATATCCGTGTCGATTATCATATTCTTCCGGGTGCTTGGCCACGATCAACCATCATCAGCCATCATAAGCCATGCCTTCTAGCCTTAAGACATCCTACCCTTACTGGTGATATTTGATGATATCCTTACCTTCCTCCCTATTCTTGCCGCTGTTGCTTATTCGTTGGCTGCTGGTCATAGCACTTCGCAGCCGCCACTTCAAGCAGCCTGCAGCCGCTCATACTCTGGGAAGGCTGAATCTCCTGAGGCTAAGGCACAGTGATTGTGCAGCAGCAAGACTGCAAACTAGCCCATGAACGTAGCCTGCGTGGTAAATCCATGAGAACTGACGAATTATATGGTTTAACGGTTTAACTATACATGAATATAGTACGTCAGTTTTACGATTGGCAAATCATCAACATTGAGAATCGATGAGAGTAGTTTATGATTGCCGGGGTCTTAAGTGCTGAATATGCGACTGATATGATCATTGAGGTCATTTGCCAATGGAATCACCGCTGGCATGTTTTGATGTCTGGACAACTAATTCGGCTTCTATACAGTTCTTTACAACAAAAGCCTGCAGCTGTACAGAACTGACATCAAGCAAAGCCCGTGCCAGAATCGGACCTCAACTTGTGATGATCACGGGAGTCTGTAGCAATTTTGGCACTTGCTGAACAGCAGCCATGACCAAATCGCCATAGGCTTCATCCTCATCGTTGGTGGTCCCCGTAATGATGATGTCTCGCTGATCATTGCTCCAGTACCAGGCGAAGGCACCACCAAAACCTTCATGTCCCCACACGTAGCCCGCAGCGGTGATGCCCCGCAAGCGCGAGAGCAAACCCACCTGGTCTTTCAGATCGATTCGCATGAGTCCCAGGCCATAGAACCAGCCAGGGCCACGCTTCGCAGGAATCCAACACATCATCTTCTGTAGCGTTGCCTGACCGTTGATGGGGAACAACTTCCCACTGGCAAGCGCTGCCATGAACTTCTCCAAATCTCTGGTGGTGGAAACGATGCCGCCGGCTGCAAAGGAATCAGCGGAATGCTGCTTCTTTCCAGTGATTTGCAGCTTTCCCAAATATCTGCTGGCTAATGGTGGTGCCCCTGCAGGTCTTTCTTCCAAGAATTCACAGTACGTCTCCTGTCGGGACATGCCAGCAGGATCGAAGACCCTCCTCCGGAAGATGGCGGGCAGAGTCTGTTGGTCCAAGGCTTCAATCATCAAACCCAAGAGCAAATAGTTCGTATCAGCATATGCGAAGGCCTCGGCTGTGCCGCGCTGTTGCGGGCTGCAGCTGGTCTTCATGTTCGCTGCATAGCTCAAGAGCTCCCAGGTGGTCCATAGTCGATCCGGGTCGGCCTCAAAGGCCTTGATGAATTTATTGTTGGATCCATCACCGTCCCAGTAGTTGGGCAAGCCACTGGTGTGCTGCAGCAGCTGGGCCACCGTCAAGGCTCCGAAGCGTTCTGAGGGCCAAGTGGGGACATGTTCCTTCACCTTGGCCTCGACATCCGCCACAGAGCTCCAGACCTCATCCAGCCGCACTTGACCTTCATCCACCAGTTGCATCACCACCGTGGCCGTGACCATCTTAGTGATGGAGGCCACTTCAAAAGAATCCCCGGTGGAGATCTGGGAGGTCTGGCGGCCCATCAGATGACCAGCAGCACCGGCGAAGAAAACCTGGCCATCCACGGCCGCCGCTGCTTGGAGCAGAACTCCACCGTAGCCTCTGCGCGCTGCACGGCTCACGGCCTGGTTCAGCTTCACCACTTCCGGCGGCGAGCTCTGGCATGGGGCCCTGGCCCTGGCGGAAGTGGAGCCCATGGCACGTGGCCCTGCTGTGGGCTGCGGATGGGTCTGCTGTAAGCGACTTTTTCCATGATTTTGTTGTCCAGTAGGAGCTATCCCTGGCAATGATCAACCACCATTCACAGTTAGCCTTGAACAAAGCGATCAATCCTGTTGCCAATCGCTTGCCATGATTATCCTTCCAACGCTACCGTGAGCCACCTTGAGCCAAGCAACACCATGCACTTACTGCAGCTTAGCGCCACCAACCCTTGGCACCTGGGTGCAACCAGTGCAACCAATGAAGCCACCCATTCCCCGCTGCTTCCCGTTGGCGGTTCTCCTCCAGAGCCTTGCCCCAAGACTTCCCCGGACACATCGAAACCCTGGGGCCACGTGGCCTGGCCAGGTCAGTTGTGTCCCAGTTGGCTGCTGAAGCCATGATCGACATGCCAGATTGCCATGGCTTCCGCATGGTTCCCCAGGGTTCCGCAAGGTTTCCCACAGCTTCCTATGAAGAACGGTCGCTGGTTTCTAAGCCATACCCGACTTCAGAAGAATAGTTGAATATAGTTGACCCCGTGTCACATTTCTGCCAACATGTGCAGGTCAGTGATTTCCGGCCTCGCCCTTCAAAGAGAAGGACTGCGTGTTGAAATCTCGGCCGGTGGATGGGTGCAGCAGCGACCGGGTTGCTAGATGCAGAAAGCAAACAACGGAAAACAAGAGCACAAAAAAGTTCTACCAACATTTAGCCAACTAATAATGGCTCACGTCCGCAAGACAAATAGGCATCCACGCAAGACAAATAGGCATCCACGCAAGACAAATAGGCATCCATGCAAAAGCAACATTTGTTTTGAGACACCTCCCTCGCCACCTCATGGCCATTTTTGGTGAGCTTTCTGATGCGATCATTAGTTGGCAAATGCTTGTTCAAAACAGTATAATATAATATAATATAATATCCCCACTCTGATAACAAACCATTCTGAAACATCATATAGGCTACCAAAAACTCAAAAAAAAAAGTTCAAGCCAAGCTACCATTGGCCACTGCATCCGCCATGCGCCCGCCAGCACCCTTGAACTCAGCAGTGGAGTATTGACATGTCAAGGTCTCTGCGGCGCGTTGTTGGTCGGAGTGACTGAAGAGACCCCGGCAGGTCTCACCAGTGCCACCTTTAGCGTGGAAGCCGGTGCCTGGGGCAGCGACCAATGACAAGGCCGGACTGTCAGGCTTCAGGTTAGGTTTGTGGGCAACAACCCCACAATTTGACACTAGTCATGTCACATCCCCAAAATCTGAGATGGTTCCAAACCCGATTCGAAAGCAAACAGCAGAAAATGCAGCTAATGATGCGAGTCCGAAAAAGTAAGGGAAAAAAGGTAGGCTCAAAAAGGAAAAGACTACGCATCATAACAGTTTGTGATTCCGTCTTATCACCCATACCATATGACTGCTGAATGAGCTTCTATCTGTGGTTGCGAGTGACTTACAACCCCCCAATCACAAACTATTTTACCATTTTCTCCTGGTTCTTCCCTGGGATGGCTGCGGTTGACCCACCACTCAACTGTGAAACCCAGAGATCTCAACTCGCCATAACTCGCTATCGGCCAGACCCAGCGACAAGTTGCCAATCATGTCCGGAGTCAATGGCTCCACCAAGGATCCCACGTCGTTGACAAAGGACAACTGGGTGCGGTGAAAGGTATATCTCATGACAATCATCGACTCAAAATCCAATACCAAGTGGAGGGAATCTGTCCATTTGAGGGATCCAACCGGGTTAATGAGGGAGGGGACAGCTGTAAAGATTGAGGTTTGTTACACTGTGAAGCTGCAAGAGTATCACGCAGCTGACCAGGTAACACTAAGGGCTGGGTGGTAATCTCTCAAGATGATCGACCTATGATGACCGTCCCCTTTTCAGTGGCGGAATAAGAAGCATCAACCTACATCGAGCACACGTGACGGCCCAAGACTGGGATGTGTTAGACTGACAAGCTTGGAACCCATAGTGAACTAGGAGACTATACAATCAGGAAAATTGGCCGCCAGTCCCTTCCAGTCCTGACCAGTCGCTACCCTGGCCTGGTCAGCATCATAGAGCTCCTTGAGGAAAGGAAGACGCGGGTGGATTCCGAACTCACTGCAGGGCTGGTTCTGTGCCTGCAAGGGAGGTGCAACAATCAAATTGGATCCCTAGCACTAAGCACCCTTTACAATCCACCATTGTTCAAGCAGAATACTACGATTCCGTACAATAACTCTTACACCATTCACCAGCATCAATCATTTTTGCGCCATTCTTCTTCTTCTTCTTCTTCTTCTTCTTCTTCTTCTTCTTCTTCTTCTTCTTCTTCTTCTTCTTCGCCCCCTCAAAAGTTCATCCACAAGCTATAGGCGAGCACCCAGCGGGAGCAAAGCATCAGCAACCAAATTCACCATGATTACCATCCCTACCCTTTCAATAAGTTCATTTATCACAAGGAGATGTAGTTACCATTTCCACCAGGAACGCATCAAAAACCCTGGTCAGTTCCTAACCACTATTGACACGTTCAACATGTATTAACCATTAACTCACCACTCACTCACCACTAACTCACCATTAACGCACCCATAGTTCCCCAGCATCCCCAGTTCACTCCCGGGGCGATGACTGGCTCCTGTCCCTGCGCCTGGATCTGGTGCACCTCACTGGGCAGCAAGGTGATGCTGCGGCGCACGGTGGCGTACTCGTCGTACAGGGGGCAGTCCAAGGGCACCAACCTGGGCGCGGTCGGGGGGCCCACCACCGTGGTGAACCACCACGGTCCAAGGAGCTCATCTCAGGGCGAGTCATCATGGTGAAGAGTTGGGAATGATGGATGATGATGGTTGAACAATGCTTAAGAGTGAGGAGTTGATCATGATCATCGCGAGTAATGGCTGGTAATGGTTGAACGGTCGAACAATGGTATTGATAGCGTGGTTGATGTGGTTGATCGCTTGAAGTACCAAGCAATGCCAACCATTAATGGTCACAATATCACCCGGCCGTGGTTGATAGGGCTGCACTCAGTGCCAGCACTACAAGAACTGCGATAATGTGAGCATTGTCAACCAATTTTTGTTCATTTGTGCTTTTTGGAGGCAAGCGACCAAAAAATTCATTGTAATTGACCTGTGAAGCACGAGCAGCTATCCACATGAGGTGCGCCATCATCCACCTCTTTGCCCACTGGGGAACATGCATGAGGAATGATCAAAGCAACCAACCAATCCCTCTGGTTTCTGATTCTGCTCCTTTGGGCTTCTGACTGCCCCACATACCGCAAATGCCAGTGCCAACAGGCGCAAAAATCCACCACGGCTCAGATGCCCATTGCCCATCATTGCGCCATGTCCAAGTGGCATCTGAAAGCTATCCATGCCACCCTTCAGGAAGAGCATGATGACAGCCTTGTAACTCGCGCCGCTTCCCGTCTGCGATGGAGGGGGCGAAGGTGGCCGCACACCACCTTCGTGAAGCGAAAGGAAGCGAAGCGCTTCGCGGCCATGGGTCATCCATGCGCGGTTCGCTACTCAAAATGTCATTAGATGACCATCGTCAACCATTGATTGACCTTCTTTGACCTGTAATCAACCATCACTAGCCATCACGAACCATGACTAACCATCATCCATCATTTCACCGGTTCACCATGCGTGCAGGGAATCGCCCTGAAATCATCATGTGGGGGAAGGATCGGCCCACACCATCCCACCTGCCATTGGGTTGCCAAGGGTGTTGAACTCAGGCGTCAAAACCATGGCTTTCTGAGCATCCTGCGAGGCTACCACCGGCGAAGCACCCATTTGTCCCATTGGTTTGATTTAAGACCCAAGCAAAATACCGAAATCTGATCATAGGGGTGGATTGATGGCTGAATGATAGTCAAATGATGGTTAAATGATGGTTGAATAATGTTTGAATATTGGATGGACTCAGCTTCACAAACGCCATGGGAGATCCAGCTCTCAACAGGCCCCCGCATGTCTATGTCTGTGGGTCAAGAGCTATTGGGTAGGCATGCCACCAGCTTACCAACAGCTGGATCTACCATGTGATGGCTGATTAGTGGTTTAACCATGCATGATCCATGAACGGACAGCTTCCAACCATGGCAAATTCCATTCTCAATCGTTCTTGGCCATCAACCTCTCACCAAACCTCATATCATACACCTTGGTGAGTCATTATTATGGCCATGAATCAACAGCTCATCCACCAAGCACCCAAACCACCAAAGTCATGTTCTGCTCACCTTGGTGGCCCAGGTGCCCCAACCACCACCACCACCACCACCACCACCATGCTGCAGCCGTGGCCGCCCCCCGGGGGCACCTTCCACCCATCGCGTTGATACGCCGCCTGCACCGCGTGCTTCGCTTCCAGGCGCCCGCCCGTCAGCAGCAAATCCAACTCAGGCAGCGATGCGCTCATGCCGCCGGCCGTCTGAGAAGCAGGGCAACTGAAAGTCCGTCATGCGAAATTGGGGGCTGCTGTGATCCCGCCAGAAAAAGGCGAGGGTCCAAAAGCAAAGCCCAACCAAAACTGTACAACAAATGTGGACGATGCGGAGCAGGGCAACTGGGGGGGTCTGCCGGTGCTACTGCCGTGGTGATTCACGAGTTGTATGCCATCTACCATCAGTAGTAGTTGCCCTAGTTAGAAGCCAAGTTAGTAGCCATTGATGACAACAAGCAATGAGAACCATCAATAATAGCTGGTAGCAATATTAACCTCCACGATTGAAAACCATGGATGACTGAGAATCGTTAACCATCAGTTCAACCATTTCCTTAACCGTGGTCACCCACCTATTCATGCTACATAGACCAAGTTATAGATAGGGGGCTCCACCTGGTAGTGCTACTGCCGTTATGGTTCTTAGACATCAATTGGTGGGTGACCATCTTTAAGAATGGTTAAACTGAAATGATTCTTAGTCATCAACGGCTTTCCATGGTTCTCATCGCTTATTGTCATCATCAACATTGTGAATCATCGTCATTCCGGAGTGTCAGGATCAACCCTTCTTCGGCACTCACCATTTCCAATCAATAGGCATATCACCCGCAATTAACCACCACAATGAACCGGCAATCAACCACCACAATTCATCAGCAATGAAGCACCATGATTACCCCGCAATCAACCACTGTAACTACCCCGCAATCAACCACCAGAATTAACCGTCACAAAACCACCACAAGAAATGGGCAAGTAACCACCACAACTAACCGGCACTTCAGCACCTTTTCTCCAGTTCCCTGCCTCTTGAAATGCGAAGCTTCCGGAGGAGCAATCAGAGACCGGGACTCCGAAACCCTGGTCGCACTCCGCCAGGCCGTTGTCGATCAACGAGACCATGCCATTGGCAAAGGCCAAGGCGTTAGGTGGCGTGAGGATTTGGAACTCCGGCGCGACCAAACCTGGTTCACTAGGTTGGTCAATGGAAAATCTAGAGGAAACCCCTGTGTTCACCGGATTCAACCAGGTATGAAAATGCTTGAAACCCTTGTTGTAACCAGATCCAACCAGCAATCCAAAGGCTTCTTGGTGGATTTTCCCATCATTTCCGGGGGCCTCGGACTCCGAATTGCTACCCATTTGGTAGATCAATTTGGGTTCATTGGCTCGATGTCAAGGGTAAGCTCCACAGTGCCTGGGGATGACATGTTGGATTTGAAACCGATGAAACCAAACGTCCCCGTTCTACCAGGCGTGCGGATCGCCACAACGCCGGGGACATACAACAACCAGCACAATGCCTTTTGCAATTGTCTTGCAGGCCTTGCGGGAAACCATCAGGTCGGAATTCGGGCATGTAGAAATTGAAGACGGTTGGAGAAGCGTAGGGAAATTGGCCGATGGCATCGATGATGTTTCGCATGAAGATGGGACGGCTACCCTCATCCTCATACTCCATGGATCGCATCAAATGAATCACCTGACACGATGCTGAAGGGCTTCCCCTAAGGGAGAAAATCATGGGCCGCAGGCCGCAGGTTAGCTCGCATTGGCTCCAGCTCACGTTTCTTGGAATGGTCACCGGCTTACACAAATCTTCGCCACCAAAATCATGATGCAAAATCCCTTTAAGCCACACGCCAAACAGTTTTCAGCACTCAAAACTGCAGACCTGCTTGGCATTTCCAAGAGCTTCTGACTGTTCTATGAACTGAACCAGCTGAGCTTGAGGGTTCATCCAGTCATCCCAAGTGGTGACTGCCAAATCGCTGTTTCCACCAGCACTTGGAGTGAATTGCTTCCCAACAATCCAGCGATGATCCAAGAGCCATGATCAAATCATAAAGCAAGCTCCAGCTCTTCATACACCCCCAGCCAGCTGATGGTGCATCACCAGTCATTTCATGATTAAACGGATGGTGGACTCGCAACATGGATCTACCATTCATGTTGCTTAGTGATACCTGGTTGTACTGGCAACCAGCGCTTCGTAGCCACAAATTACGATGAATGACTGCGGATCAAGACTTCGCACAAGAAAATGGCTCAGAGGTGTTTGCTGTGCTGAGGAGCTGGCCCGCGATGTGGCTTTCTAAAGCCAAATCATCTCAAGATAAAGGGGATAGAGATGGATCCCTATACATATATATATATATATATATCTATCTATCTATCTATCTATTTATCTATCTATCTATCTATCTATCTATTTATCTATCTATCTATCTATCTATACATGGATTGTAAAGGTCCCACAGTCAAACTATAGACTATAGTTGAGAATCGTTGCGTAACCACCTTCCCTCACCTTCCCCAGCTCCTTCCCGGCCTTGAGATACGGCTCCCTCAGCGCTCCATAGCTGTTGGCGTTCGCAGGCGTGGTACGCGCCTCGCTGTGCATCAGCAGCGCCACCGTGGTGGCCTTGAGGTCTCCGTAGCTGCCGCTGTAGGTGACGCCGTTGTAGGAGCCTGGCCGGGAAGCTTGGCAGCGCTTCACGCCAGCGGTTGGTTCATCAGTGGGTGGTTCACCAGTTGCTAAGAGATGTTAAGAGTAGGTAAGAGTGGTTAAGAGCGGTCAATGATGGTTGATGAACCATGGCCAATCATGGTTGATCATCTTTCAATCTTTTTTCAGACAGGGTGATGCTGAGATCTTAGGGGTCCCTGGGGTATAGTCAACCAGGGTTGTGGCTGCTGATCTTCACCAGGCCCGTGTGGCAGTATCTGTTGCCAATGGTTCTCCCAGGAGTTGGTGCAGTGAATCTGTACATAGCTTGGGGCCTGGGCGGCGTTAAGGGTCAGACGCAAGGGGGCGTGGATGGTGCCACGACTACCCATGGCGTTGCCTGTCTTGAAGGCATCGCTCACCGCCTGCACGTATGCTCCGGAAGGATTCGAGGTCACAAAGCGTTGGATCATTCCTTGGGCCCACGCCCCGGGTAGAGATTTGGACCGGTCATGAAGGCGCGCGCACAAACGAAAATCTAAAAGTGTGCACATGGAAATGGTCATCGGCACGTGAAAATCAACATAGCATGCACAGTATATGCACAGTGCATGCCTCATCACAGCCTTGGTCATGGATAAGTGCAAAAGCTAATGAGCATTCCAGCGAGTTTGAACTCCACGAAGCCATGGGAACAAGACTCGACCCGCTTGCGGAGGGGCCATCCACAACTGTCCAGCCACCCCTGGGAGCAGGTGATCCGAGTGCTGCCTAGCTGCGATAGGCCACGAAGACCGGGGTGTTGGGATGCTCAACGAGGTGATCCAACAGCGCTTCCACTTCCAACAAGGCATCCGAAGCCCTTGGTGCCTGGGGCCAAGGTGTCCTTATGGCGGGATGGGTCCTGGTACCCAGGCTGACAGTGCAGATGCTCAACGGTGCCATCCCCTGTTGGACCATGAGATCAGGGATGTTGTAGTGCAGAATGATAAGAAACACACATTCTGCACCAACATGTTGTCACATTTTGTTTCGGCAAGCAAGTCCTTATCTTACGAAGAATTTGGTTCTGAGAGAAGCCAAGCGGAGGACGTTGAAAATAAGTGATCAGAATAAACATGCATGAACGGAATCGAACAAGCTCAGTGTGTTTGGCGCCTTTCGGTCCACAAAGACAGGAGGATTTTGCAGCGTTGCCCCTCCAGCACGGATCACGTGCATGCCATCCTGCGCTGGGACGGAAAGGAAGCATGTTGCATTGAACCTTCGAGTTGTAGCGAGTGTGACCCGCCACAATTTCTGATGTATACCTAACTCATGTGTTCGATGCCTTCCTGGCCAAAATGATGTGTCTCGATTCGGTGCTAGAGACATCGATCAGCAACTGAGCTTGCAAACCAAGCAAGCAAAGAGTCAAAATGTTCACCCAAAATTTGTGAATGATCATCATCCTTCATGGGAGATCCATGTCAATACACCCCCATGCTGAATGGCAAACCAGCATTATTTCCCATATGTGATTGTAAGCCACCACCCCCAAGGAACAGCCAAAACCGCTCCTGCTGATCCAATTGCACAGGACACCCGCAAGCCCCGTTGCTGGCGCTGCAGCCGCTGGGGCAACTAGCTGTGTCCACCGGAGGTTCGCCAGACACAAAGTTCCTCAAGAATGATGCATCCCAGGCCCATGACTCACACCACAATCACAATGATCAGGTGATGGCAATGAAGTAATTACAAGAGCCAGAATGGAGGCAAGGTGATAGTGATGAAGCCATTACAAGCGCCAAGAGGATGGCAAGCCCTCACTTCAGACTCCAAGAAGACTTCCAGGAAAGCTATCATAACTGCAGCTCAGAATCCCCAGAAACCTGTTCTGTCGCGTCTGGCTGTCCTCATTGGAGGCTACGTCTCCGTCGGGATAGAGGAGAACCTGGCAGGCCGCCCATTGTTGACCACAAGTTCACCCCTTATAGCAACCATATGAAACCATATAAAACCCCTATTGTTGGTTAAACCCTTCCTGTTGACTATTTCCCTTATTATTAAAACAACCACATGGTTTAAGTTTACCCCTTATAAACCAATATATAAAAGGCCCAGTATGACCCACATGCGCGACCCGATCTCACCACATCTCTCTGTCGTCCCTTGGTGCCTCCGACCCCGGGCCGAAGAACAGCCCGACGCAGGGCGGGCGCAGGAACTCGTAGAACCCGTCCGCCGCCAACACCGTGCGCACCGGCGTTGCCACGCTGCATTCGGTGCCGAAGCAGGGCCTGAGGCAGGTGGTGGTTGGTGGGTGATGGTTGAAGAATGGTTGATGGTGGTTAATGGTGAGTGATGGTTGGCTAATGGTTGGTTAATGGTTGGTTTAATGATCTGATGGTTGATTTGAACAGTGACTTTTTTTTTGCCAGGGCATCCAAGGGTTTGCCCTCCATTGCTTGATGCTTACAGAGCGGAATGGCAGAAGAACCATGAAACCTCTACACACGTATGCCCGAAAAGTACAGGGGGCGCGACCTTAGTGTCAAAGTGATTGATGGTTAATACAGAATAGTGATTGTTGATTTAATCCATGGTTAATGGGATAATGATTACATCTATCTTATGATGTTAACATATGTTAATGATTTGATACATGGGTGTGGTGACTGATTCTTGACATCTTGTCTGATGGTTAATAATGATGATTATTGATGATTAATGATGGCTCATGGGAATGAATGACGTTTTAATGATCAATGATAGCAATGATGTCAATGGTTCATCACGAGTGATTAGCAAAATGGTTTCGTGTGCCTACTGACGAATATCTTACATGGTGTTTGGTGAATAGTTTGTTAAATTTTTATCATGGATGAGCAATGGTCAATAATGACGGGTTTAACGATTTATGATGGTTAATCTATGTTAATCTGTCAGTGTGTGTTCCATGAATCGTGAATTACATTAATGTTCACGGTGGGGAAGTGGTCAGTAATGGTTGATTTAGAATGCATGATGCTTAGCTTATGGTTGACAAATGGGTCAATGATGGGTAGTGATGGCCGATAGCAGCGCTTGGTTCATCATCATGACTGTCAGCTAGTAGAGATAGGAAAACGTCAAAATGATTTTGAAAATGGCCCACGCATCATTGTTCACAATGGCCGATGATGGTGGTTTGCCCATGCTTAGTATTTGATTCAGCTGAAAACGAATCACCCTCGTGTTGGATACCGTGAATCACCCGCCCTTCATGGCAAAGCTAGTGGGTTTTTTTTTATCTAGTATATAGATGAAACATCACCCGCACATATGACAATAAAAAATATTGACCCAAAAAAAAAAGACAAAGCTCCTGGCCGCCCAAAGCATAGAAATCAAACTTCTTCAGGCAAATTCTCAACTTCCAAAAGCAGCCAACCCATCGTGGTTCTACAGGGGTTGACCATCACCAGGTGACCCATCCGTTCCAAGCGCGTCCCAGGCACAAGGTCTCCGTCAGCTCGTGCACCAATCGATGGCTGCACACCTGGCGGCCATCCAGCAGCTTGGTTACCATCAACCCTTATAGCTGGCTCAGTAAGCCCAGGTCATGTTGAAGTAAAACTATGATGCTTCATGGTTGCTAGACCGAGGCAGAAATACTAGAAACTACATGAAGTACAATGGCTGATGGTTACTAAGTTTTGACGGATAATGATTACAACCAACAGGAGGGTCATCAACTGGGCACATCCTCGCGGATCCCAGGACCCACTTCATGTGCAAAGGAAGGAATTGTGAGGCTCCAAGGATCTCCAAGGTCAAGGGTCGCAGGGTGGTGATGCCCAGGGCTCGCTTACTGCTGTCCCCACCTCTGTGCCACCACACAAGTGCTGGTAGAGCGGCGACTCAGCCTCAAGTTGCAGGGTTCGACGACTTGACGTTTCTCACGTGGTGAAGTTATCTCGAAAAATTATGGTTTCCCCGTCAAAGCTGATCTTTGGTTTCTTGGAAAGAATGTTTGTACCCCAATCTGCGTGCATACCTAGTCAATCAACATCAGACACTGCATGACTCTGACGGGATACGGCCAGTAAAATGACGGAAAAAAATGAAGATTGCATGATGTAACAATACCAGCTTGCTGTTGGTGTCCAAGCGCGTTGGAGGCAACATTCTTTTGCCAGCTGGACACTCTCTCCTGTTGCTCATCCATGTTGAAGCTTGGGCAAGCGGATGAGCTTGGAACGTCACCGTCAAGTTTCAGTCAAGCAGCTTGACAAAGCCCCGAAGAATATCAACAGCATCATGCAAGGTTTCTTGCTTCATCTTCCTTCTTCCTGTCTGCAGCATATGCAAGAAGCCCTGCATGAAGCCTTGCCAAGGCGGTCCCCAGTTGCGACTTCAGCGGCCGCCAAAACCGCCAGCTCTGCGGGGGCAGCTGCCGCAGCAAAGTATCAAGACACAAGACTTGATATTTGGCAGCTGCAGCTGCATCTGCCTCTGCAAAGGCCAACGCAAGTGCACAAAAGCAAGCTCTTCCTTGCCTTGAACCTACAGATTCACGGAAGAACTTGCTCTCTGCCATGGCAGCCATGGCGAGATGCAGCACAGTTTCACCAAAGCGACATGCCTGACGGCTGCTGGGTTTGGGCAAAGCATGAGCTTCACTGCTGCGATGTCTCCCTGGTAGGCGGCATTGCAAATCGCAGGCTGGACGTGCTGATGAGGCAGATGCAGCTGCAAGCTGCAAAGATCAGGACACAAGACTTGATATTTGGCAGCTGCAGCTGCATCTGCCTCTGCAAAGGCCAACGCAAGTGCACAAAAGCAAGCTCTTCCTTGCCTTGAACCTACAGATTCACGGAAGAACTTGCTCTCTGCCATGGCAGCCATGGCGAGATGCAGCACAGTTTCACCAAAGCGACATGCCTGACGGCTGCTGGGTTTGGGCAAAGCATGAGCTTCACTGCTGCGATGTCTCCCTGGTAGGCGGCATTGCAAATCGCAGGCTGGACGTGCTGATGAGGCAGATGCAGCTGCAAGCTGCAAAGATCAGGACACAAGACTTGATATTTGGCAGCTGCAGCTGCATCTGCCTCTGCAAAGGCCAACGCAAGTGCACAAAAGCAAGCTCTTCCTTGCCTTGAACCTACAGATTCACGGAAGAACTTGCTCTCTGCCATGGCAGCCATGGCGAGATGCAGCACAGTTTCACCAAAGCGACATGCCTGACGGCTGCTGGGTTTGGGCAAAGCATGAGCTTCACTGCTGCGATGTCTCCCTGGTAGGCGGCATTGCAAATCGCAGGCTGGACGTGCTGATGAGGCAGATGCAGCTGCAAGCTGCAAAGATCAGGACACAAGACTTGATATTTGGCAGCTGCAGCTGCATCTGCCTCTGCAAAGGCCAACGCAAGTGCACAAAAGCAAGTTCTTCCTTGCCTTGAACCTACAGATTCACGGAAGAACTTGCTCTCTGCCATGGCAGCCATGGCGAGATGCAGCACAGTTTCACCAAAGCGACATGCCTGACGGCTGCTGGGGTTGGGCAAAGCATGAGCTTCACTGCTGCGATGTCTCCCTGGTAGGCGGCATTGCAAATCACAGGCTGGACGTGCTGATGAGGCAGATGCAGCTGCCGCAGCAAAGTATCAAGACATAAGACTTGATATCTGGCAGCTGCAGCTGCATAGCCTCTGGAGAAGATCCTCACAATCCTGCTCACAGCCCACAACCCCTGGACTTTGCCGAAATTCAAAAGACCAGCAGGATCTTCAATCAGAATGTTCTTGCCATCTCCATCTTTACCACCTCTCTGCTCTTGGGGGTCGCCTCTCCTCTTGCCATCCACAAGATGGGGGCCAAGGCCTCGATGCTTCACAGCATGTTCACATGGACTTTCCCACAGCTGCTGCGGCTGCAACTTCTTCGACAAAAGTCTTGGTTTCATGCTCCAACTCTGGATATGCCCACAATGCGGGTCGGTGATGATTCTCGCAGGGCGTGAAGGAATGACAGGGGCAACTGAATCATGTGCCAAATGGCTGCGAGGCAAAACATGTCTATTCGTAGAGAGTCTTATCCTACGAAAATGATAAGGGCGACAACCAAAAGGACTGTTGGGTTAACCTGCTTCTGGGACACAGCTGAAGTGACATGGAAGCACTATGCAAAAACAGGGATGATGTCGGTTTCCCTCCCGAGTCTTCAAATAATGTAATCTCAGGGTTCATTGTTGGCGCTGCTGTTGCCTTGTGAGCTAAACTGCTGAGAAAGAGCGATGCAAAAGCTTTAGCTGGAGCCAAGGCACACCAACCAACCATCCTCCCAAATAGCTAGCTAGCTAACCGGCCAACCACGCGTGCAACCAACCAACTACATCTCCACAACCAACCATGGCTGCTCCAGCTGCGTTCCAGTTCCAAGCAGCTGTAAGCACAAGAACATCGAGGTCACTGGAGGAATGCCCCAAGAAGCGGTACGTGGCACCTCCACAAGACATCCGGCGGACTCGCGCTTGTGACGGGAAGGCAAAGGAAGCTACTTGGGAGTTGATTCTTTGGTGAACCATCTGCAGAGTCTAAGCCATTCACCTACTACCACTGGGTGAAGTATTGAGTGCTGGTTTGATGACCATCTCAAGACCACCACTTGGGCTGCTCCATGAATTGCCCGTACATTTGACATAGCCTTGTCTCCTGTTAGTCGTTAAGCTTACATTTGCAATGTGGAAACTACGCCAAAGCTTCGCCACAAAAGCTATTCGCGTTTCATGCCAAATTCTGGTAACAAGCAACTCAATGCTTACTGATATAAAACAATTGTGAAAATAGCTGTTTAAAGTTTAAAGTGACCAACAAAAGTACCATGCAACAATCCCCGCCATTAGTGCTGGTTGCCCACATATGGAACACCACGACCTAAACGCGCACCTTGATGTAAGAAGTTCTGCAGCGGTTGCTCGGAACAAAGGGGATATCCATCCCCCAGGTAGCCACCTGTGCCCAAGGCAATTAATTCCTTGACCCAGAGAAGGCATTAAGGAAAACGTATCAAGTTACAAGATGTGCAAAAGATGTCACCAAATGTCAGGTTACAGATTTGTAGCTGATTGAAAACCAGTTGTCAAATTGTAAGTTCACATGTCAGGAATGGAGGTAGGCTACGTCTGCAACAGTGGCCGAATGATTTTCACAACCAGGTACCATCCAGCTTGGGCTTTGGATAGGCGTCATGCCACTCAGCCCTCATCTGCATCGGGTCGATCATATTGCTCTTCCCCTCCACATGCTCGATGTTGGCACGTTCAGCTTGCTCATCAAAGCCCGTAAAGACCCGGGCAAAGTTCATGATATCCCTGCAGTGGGATGGTTTGACAGGAAGCGGCGGGTCAAAAAAACTCATGATAAGCACCAACTTTTGTTGGATGATGAACCCATTATCCTGTCTTGCCTTTGATCTTCTTTCAACTCCTTCCAATGTTTGATACATGTTTCTTTCATCCTCTTTCATTTCTAGACGTGAAGTAGGCTGCTGCTCACGAACACCAAAATCCGCTCCATGCCTTTTGGTCATGTTCTATCTCTGCTCATCTCTCCTTGCAGTCACAAAAATCTAAACTAAGTATCTAAATCCTGGTTGCTAGATGTTTCCGATGCTTCGCCGCTTCGCTAGTACCGCGACGTGATGCCCATAGAAAACGGCGGATGTGTAAACACATGGCTGGCTTGGCCGTACTCACCACCACCAAACCATACCCCGGCTGTTCACATCCACAAGCCATCACAGAATAGCCATCAAGCTACTGGCACCTGCGAAGTAGGCTACCTAGTTAGGATAATATGTGATAGTGACGTGTATTGACCCATGACCATGGGACTGATTTTGGTAAAATTACGGGCAAGCACCCCAGTTTGCCCGCGCCTCTGTCGTCAGCGAGTCTTGGAACGTCAAAAAACATTTGTTTTTACGGAACAAAATGCACATGTGTGATATGAAGCGTATCTTGACGGCGCGCGCAGGTCCTTGACCTGTGTTTTGCTTGCATTCTGGAGACATACAACCCTAAAACCCTAAAACCCCAAAACCTTAAACCCTAAAACCCTAAACCATAAACCCTAAAAAGCCAAACCGTAAAGCCAAAAACCTAAAAACCTGTAAGAAAAACAAAAAAACCTTGAAACCATAAACCCTAAAACCCTAAAACCATAAACCCTAAAACCCTGAAAACTATAAACCATAAACTATTGCGCGCAAAACCCCCCGTTCGCCCTGTGGGCGAACTGGAGGGTTTGCGCGTAAAATTACCAATTGATCACTCTCTCTCACCATCAGGCGCTCTCGTTTATCTCAGCTAAGCTGAAACATGAGACCAAACCCAGGGCTCAATTTGACCAGAGCCAAATGAAGACCTTCAACCATTGGAAGCAAACAAGTCCACGCCATGTAACTGCTTGGTCTCCTCACCGCGCCCCCGGCGCCTGTTGGAATAGGTTGGCACGGGGGCTCCATCCACCAACACACGAGTGCCATCCGGGTTGAGTTGCCACAAGCCGATGGTGAACCTGGGCGGATCATCGTTGAAGCTGGCGGCTGCTCAAGGCTGGGTTCAGCCACCCTCGGATTTCACCTGGCACTAAAAAATCCACCCGTTTTCTGATGATTTATTGTGAATGCTGACTTTCTATGGCCGGCTTTGTCCACCAAACACGGTCCAGGGAGTCCTTCTCGATATCATGCGGGGCTGTTCATACCAGCAATCATTGGTGAACCCAACTGCTCCTCAGGTCAGCTGAGCCACAGCTGCTGGATTTCGCGCGCGTAGTTCTCATCTGGATACACACCATCGCTGTCGTACGCGCGGTTGCGCTTGTAGGTCAAGTAGTCGCCCATCACTGGGCTATACGTGACCTCTACGCCAGTAGGAAACCAACCCATCCGCACGTGATAGTGGTAGCAAGGGTGAGGTATGTGTTTGCCTGCAATTGCAGCTGTTCTTGTATACAATTGCTTCTCATTGTAGGTGATACAGGGTAAGTATCGCGGAAAATCACTTATCGCCATGCTGGAAAAACTATCAAGAACACCCACGAATCTGCTTGTGGAAAACCAATCTCCCAAACTCCACCTGCGGAATTGCTGGGAGGGGTCCTTTCTGGGAGGGCAGCTCAACCATGGAACGCAATCTTGTGCAGCAGCGGCCACGAAGCGGAAATGCCGTCAGCATGAAAAAGTGTGAAGAAACAATAGGTGGGGTGAATCAACTCCTGATCAAAATGCTGGTGGCCCAACTCAGGTGAACACTCCATCACTTTCTGGCGGGAAGAACCCCTTGAATCCCATTATCCACTAGGAGTTGATTCTTGATCCTTGGTCGACCGTAGAGACCAGCCTCACGAAGCACATCCCGGAAGTTTCCGAAGGCGTGGCGGACGAAGATGTCGTAGTAGTTCACGTACCTCACAGGGACCGCCCCCCAGTGGCACCCCCCCATCCAGGAGCCAGTTCGGCAGCCTGGGGGTCCTGAGTTGCTCATGATCTGTTTCGCACATGGTTTGAGCCCATGGAAATGTTGAAGGATGGAAGGATATAGAAAAAGGATACCCAGAGCACTTTGGGGCCTTCCATGTTTGGTTCACTGTGCTTCTTGTTGTTCTCGATTGTTCGAGTCAACTGGTTCGGAGGCAACAGTGACGCCAAAGTATCTTCAAATTGCCATCATGGCCAGGGCTTCTTCAAAGCCCCCGGTGATGACCAAATACCAAGATCCCAAATGAATCTCTACGATCGTGGCACGCCTAACTTTCTTTCATGTGATGCACACTCCCCAAAAAAAGCTTCAACAAAAAAACCGGCAGACTTCTTCCACCATGCAACCTTATCCTTACATATCATGTTATCATATTACATATCTAACATTTGCACCCCAAACATCCCCATCACACCACCCACCCAGCTTCCCAGGTTGCCGTGGCATGCCATGTCAGCGCATCCAAGCGACATCTCCGTGTGGCGCATGGTGGCGTCATCGGGTGCCACCACGAAGATCTGCGACAGAGCCCAGGCCACGCGCTGCCGCAGCTGATCAGGGGCCTGCAGTGACATGGGGAGATCATAGGTGGGGAAGCAGCGGCACTCCGTGGGGCCAACCCACCAGGAGAGATGTGACCAGCAGATTGTGCCAACATGTGCCAATAAACCAAGGAGTAACTGACAGAGATGTGACCAGCAATTGTTCGAAGCAACTTGAACAGTTGACGGGACCAACAACTTCAGCTCCGTGGCTACCAGCAGCACCTGCAAGGCCAGCATGGTCCAAATCGAGGCGCGGCTGAGCATGGGAACATCCTCAGGAGAGTCGTAGGTCACATCGAAGGTCAAGCTGAGCTCGGCGTCCTGGAACGAACCCGGACCCCCCAAGACTGGCACATCCACTCCTACATCCACCCTATCGCTTCCCAGGAATGGGCAGCAGCCACCCAAAAACGCCAAGCACGTGAAGCGCATTGAAATCATATGACGTCTTGAAACTTAGCCGGGACCACTGGAACCAGGCACGCCTTGGCATGAAAGGGATAGAGGTGCGTAGTTCCTTGTGCCACCTGAGGGTGCGGCGACAGTTTCCCTAACCAGCGAAGTGAAAAACAAAAGCACCGACAATCAATTAGTTGATGTACTATAAACATTGTATCAAGGAAAACTGATGTAATATTTGTTGTTATATGGGATTTTTCTATTGCAGGAAAACTGATGTAATAGAATCGGATGTGCAACAATCAATCAACATAAACAATGGGATCAGTCGAGTTTGTTACATGGTCATACTGTCAGAACCTATTTTTTCTGCCTTGTTGAAAGCATGGGGGTCAGTTTAAAACATGACTTTTGTTCCCTGTCGATCCAATCTTCCAATGACTTTTTTTGTTGACTAGCGTTCCCTGAATTTGCCCACGGACGCTGCACAAATGGATGGCGGGAACTGCAAGTGAGAGGCAGCTTCAATCCAGCGCCCCTGAATGATGTCGGAAATCACCCAACCATCAGCCATACCCAAATCAACTTCTATTCAACGCCTTGCCCGTGATACCAGCAGTCATACCAAGGTTATACCAGTCACAGGATGTCAACATCCCAGTCATACTGCACCATACAGGTCAACCTCCGGTGCTGACATCGCCCATGCGCGGGGCCTCCCCAGGGGAGCCACAGACTTCGGCAAAGGCCATGGCATTCTCCGCGCTGAGAGCTCCGAAGGCTGCTCCCACGCCATAGGTTTGCAGCGGCTGTGGCAAGCTCCTGGGGCCGGCGCGGTCACTCGGGGGTCACTGCTGGGGTGCGCTGGTCCAAACGTGGGAGGTATGTCATCATGGGTCTACATGCATCGCGCCATGTCACCTTGCGGCGTATCAACTCGTATCATAGTTCCGGTTGATGCCATGTCAATCGATACCATGCTCCATTCATCATGTCAGATCATACCGTATTATGGAACAGCACAGTATGAAACATCATGACGAATCATAGCATATCATAGCCCTTGATCTCCCACATGTTCCAAAATCTGACCAAGTGCAAGTCCACCCAAGTTCAAGCTGCTGCCCAGCAGAAAGCCGTTCGGTAAGCAGGTCCTGATATCAACGAAAGTCTCAAAGATGCCCAAGAAGTTTGGCCAAATGTAGTCTTTGGCTATCTGCGATTCGAAGCGGCCCATCGGATGTGAAGCCGGATACTTCCTAGGCGGCCAGCTTTCCAAACCACTTGGATGGTGGTGTTCCACTAGTTCCGACACTGGATGGAACCCTGGTTGATGATCCAAAACCAGATGGCAACACCCACGAGAATCGGCTCCAGAAGCGTTCAGAACTTTGTGTGGGTCGGCAATATCAACTCAAGTGCATTTCGTTCAACGGTCTATGACCAAATTGGAGTACTCAGGTTTTAAACCGATGCTGTGCCACTAAGGCCCCTCCCGCAGGCTCTTGGCCGTTCGCTACGAGGCGGGTTCTTTGGCCACTTGAAGCCCAGCACCTCTTTTTTAAGCCTAAACCACCAAAAGAATCTCAAGCAAATCCGGGCGTCAGCACATATCCCATGCTGGTCCACTTCTTGATCTTGTCTGGACCACCCGGGTGGTTTTGCACCCAAGCGGAGAAGTCATAGACATTTCCTTCGCTCGAGTGCACGTGCTGGAAAAAGCTTCCACCAGCCTTAGGTCTGAAACTGCTCGTGCCCGCTATCATTTTCAGTGGTTCTTCCCCAACCGTTGGTTAATCGGGGTGTGCCACCATGGGACGTCAAATAACCGAGTGAATGAGCAAGCACATACAAATATATCGGTGATAATAGGTGCACATGCTACCCAATAAGCCTGCCATTCAAAGACAACAAGCAGTAGATACCCAGCATGGTAGCCCCCCCTATACCTACGAACAGCCCCGAGGCATGTGCTACCGAGCTACCTCCACGACAACTCCACTGGGCACGCTGGCAGTACAGGCCACGGTGACATCTCGGAATGTTCCAGTGCCTCCTGGGCATCACGAACCAGCAGCTAGGTCTGATCTGGCTATGGGTCAATATTAACCAACCAATTAATGGGGGATTTCCACCAACAATAATAGGGACCATGGTTAATGATGGGGAACACGGGGTACAGGGTTTTGACCCACTGCCATCTGTCAAACAAATGGCCCAATGACATGACGACAACTGGCGCTTCCGACATTGCAATGGGGCAGTGATCCAGGTTTTGTCCATGGTTCCATGACCAAGTCAGCCATCCAACCCATGGACCCATCCAAAGCTTTTGCTTTCCCCCCTCTTACTTGCCATCCTCACCACAAAGAAACCAGGCGCTCCTATCAATCCCACCGCAATGGCCGCCGCATCAGCAGCATCCACTTCGGCGGAGGCGACACATGTCACCGCTGAGCAATCTAGCATCTTCCATCGCGCGGGTTCTCCACACGGTGAGGTGGTTGGCAGCAGGTCGGTCACAGCATAGACATAGCCTCGTGGCTTCATGACCACAGGTGAAGCCCCAAGCAGGGCTCAATGGTTGCAATTTCGCTGTTGAGAACTAGCAGTTGGGAACCAGTGTTCAGCCCAAACCTCCAACTGTTTCCTAGCTTTGTAGCCCCATAATGTTTGTGCCATCGGGGGGCCACCCAATAGAGTGCAGGTCCTGGGGCCGATGTGACTCCGCATGGAAACTATGCGGCAATCGTACCAAAACCACGATCACAAAGAGAGAAAAACAACGACGGTGCGAAAGTAGATACACATACTGGTGCAAATCCTCATGGCACAAATACATAGACAATCAAGCAAGTGAAGGAACAAGAAGGCAAAACAAAATGAAGAAGTGCGAGCAATGAAAGAAACAAAGAAACAAATCAAATCACGAACAAGTTCCAAAAAAAGAATAGATCCACATTGATTAACCCCCAGTTTCACCGCAACTGGCTGGAAATCTACAATCAAATATTGGGGGCATACAAATGACCATCACAAATGCCACAAGCATCAGCCTGAGCCGAGTTGCGACCCTCCACTTCAAAGAATTTCTGCAGCACGCTGACATTCAGCTGGATCTGGACACTTTGCAATTGCAAGGGCGCGCAGCCCGGCAGTAGCTCCTTGTGGGCAGAACAGCTGAGACGTGAAATCTGAAAATAACGAATGGCAATAGTTCGCATACCTATCGATCGATGGATCTATCTATCTATCTATCTATCTATCTATCTATCTATCTATCTATCTATCTATCTATCTATCCCTCTATCTACTCAGCTATCTACCTCATCATATCTCATCTCATCTCAGCTCATCCCATCTCATCTCATCTCATCTCATCTCATCTGTGTGCATATGTGTTCATATACCTTCACGTATCGTTCCATCAGAAAATTTTGCATCGGTTCTCGGAACAAAGGGGCAGGTTCTGCATCTCTGAACCAGCATGATGCGACCCTAAATAGCCCCAACCCTTCAAGGTGGGATCTTGTCTTTCTGCCATCACCTACATTTTGCAACGCGTAGATTGAGGAATGATGTTATTCTTCATGTCCTCCCGACCTGGAACAAGGTCGTAGGAACAGCTCACCCAAGGATCTTCTCTCGAATCTTTGCTGGTTGTGATTCCATGCATGCCATTCTTAACCACTGTTGATCTAACCATTCTTGGCCCCCAACCTTTTATCACCGTTCTTGTCCACCATCAACCATGAACCGGTTCATGAAAGCATGACCGTCCGGGATAGCAGAATACCTCTCATATTCGACATTCAAACCCTTTTCTGGTTGGGGGGTCTGATTTGATGTTACCCCAAGATTTCACCTCAACTGCCTCAACTTGATGGATACCCCAAGATCTCACCCAAATTTGATGTTCGACCTACTCCAGGATCCAAGGCGCACAGCCATCTTGGTTCAGAAAGCTGCGAGGCACGGAGGGACACTCACCTCACGTGGCTGCCCCGCTGGGGGGATCCATGGGCTGTACCGGTAGCAGTTTGGAGCTGGCAGGTGATCATTGGAAACCACCACTGCTTCAAGGTTGTCTTGAGGAGAGCAAGGTCAAGGGATTATGCAACTGTGCATGGTTCCGGTTGGTTGGGGAGGGCAAGGTTAACGGATCACCAACCATCCACAGTTACAAGGGTAAGACCTGATTGATCACATCCGACAGTTCATGCCTTGTGCGATGAGGATTGCGACAGAGCAAGGAGAAAATTTATATATCGATCAATTTTGTTTGTCGGGAGTTGTTCACACTTTCTGAGCATTTTCATCTCTACAGCATTCCCCATAAGCAATCAGGTGCACGTGTAATCAAGATTTCCTCAGAAGATGTCCTCGCTAGGCTGCCAAGGGATGCATCGATCATAGTTGGATCACCTTTGACAGTAGCATTTGCCACTCTAGTACACTTGGGGATACTACCAAGTATTGTTATACTGTATCCCCCTTCTGCTTCAGCAAAGTATGCTGCGAACAAATGAACAAATGACTGGCAACACTGGACTAATTCGAAGGCAATATCGAAAACAAAAGGTCAATGTCAATCCAACACTGGACATGCAGCCCATGCAACCACCACCACCACTGGAGGTTGGGCCCCACCATCCCTTCACGGCACCTCCACTCCAAGTGCTGGCACTGGCAGGTGCCTCCACGGTGTTCTCCACCAGCCCTGGCGCCTGCTTCACCCGCTGGCGGTAGAAGGAACGATGAAGGCTGGGCTCCATGGCCAGCTGCTCCAGGATCCACTGGTCATGGCCTGGTTCAATGGTTGGGTTCACCATCATCAGTGGAGTCACCCTGGAGTCACCGCCATGGATCGGCCATGACTCAACTGGTTGGGTTAAGCTCCGACTGATGGGGAGATCATGCAGGTGAACCACCATAGGTCCATAGGTGTGACAAGGCAACGGCTGCCCAAGACAAGCTGTGGACCAAGGGTACTAAGGAGACAACTCAGTGGGTATAGATTTGCTGGGGTAGCGAACGGCCCTCGTTGGCTTTAGCCAGTTCCGGAGATACACTTGGTGTTCAAGCCCTGCTTCATCCTTGTCGTTGCAAGCTCATGTTTGTCCCAAAAAGGGTGGTGGCAAAGTACCAAAAAAAAACTGCTGGTTTCCTCAAAAATCGTGAATTACACCAGCATAGACCCCAGATAGCGGGCGCATTGCAGACAACGATTTCCTGGGCATTTTGAGAGGCTTGGGGATTGCACATCGCTCCAGCTGCTTCCAAGACACTCTTGGTACCGAGGTCAGCCAGGCTGGAGCGCGTGGGTCCGAAGGATGTGTGGATCAAAAACTGCGCATCTTGCTGCAGCTCGGGCGAGGCAGACACGTAGGGCGTGGTGGTGGTGGTTGTCTTGCACTGGGAGTAGAAGGGGTTGCCATAGACACAGAACCAGCCAGATTCGCAGCAGGTCACGCCGTTGTAGTTCTTGCCTCCGCATTGGTCGTAACGCTTCCGACACTCCACTGATGTAGTTGTGGTGGTCATTGTAACGCCTGAAGTGGTAGAGGCTGAAGTGGTGGATGCCATCGTCGTGCTAGAGCCGGTTGCCGTAGTGACAGAAGTTGTGGTAGTTGTAGAAGGTGCCATGGTCGTTGTAGTAGTGGTGGTAGTGGTTGTTGTTGATGATGCCATGGTCGCTGAGGTCGTGGAAGCGGTTGTGGTCGAGGACGCAGTGGTGGTAGTGGTTGTGGTCGGCATTGTTGTCGTGGTTGGTGATGCAGTGGTCGTGGTGGTGGTCACTACTGTGGTTGTCGTCGCAGTGGTGGTCGCACTAACCTGGATGTCACCCTGCTGCGTTTTGGCAAAATTTTGGATTAATATAACACAGTTCACAAAAAATATGATTGAAACATCAGATCACCACAGGCTGTCCACAAGAGGTCACACCTATCAGTACCTCAAGACGACCGGTAGTTGAGGACCAAACCTTCTTCCGGAGGGTACATTGTGCTACGGACACTCCCAAATGCTGGCGACCCCTGACTCCAGCTGAAGCCAAGTGACCGAAGAGGATTGACTGGTGCCAGTGGTGGTGCTGGTGGGAGGCTTGCAGCCCGAGTAAAAGTCGTTGTCAAAGACGCAAATGTCGCCATTTTCGCAGCACCTGGTGACCCAAATGCCTACTCCCACCACAGCAATTGGCCCCACATCCGTGTTGCCCGCCAACATCTGTCCCCACACTATCGTTTTGCGCACGTGACCTATTGTGAGCCATGCCCACTTGCAGTTCGGCATTTGGTTCACCTGTTTAACATCATGGTCGTTTGGGTGCAATGGAACGGATATTCACCAACATCACATTTATGAACTCAGCACATCTCTGAT
Source organism: Symbiodinium kawagutii (assembly GCA_009767595.1). Taxonomy (NCBI): domain Eukaryota; class Dinophyceae; order Suessiales; family Symbiodiniaceae; genus Symbiodinium; species Symbiodinium kawagutii. The sequence goes on from VSDK01013596.1 coordinate 455,465, forward strand.
GCGTACACGCAAGCCACAACCGCATCACAACCCTTTTCCTGGAAATGCCTGTACAACATTTCAACATTTGAGGCAGCCGACTAAACCTGAGGCCTTTGACACACAACATGATGCCAGTGTCATTGCCGACTCCCAACCATATCCGATTGATTGCTTTCAATCATCTCGGAAAAATTGATCTATATGGTTCATCCCAGGATCGAACTGAATAAAAACAAAAGAAACCAGCAAAGCAGCAACCATCTATCTGTTGGGGTTGTATCACATGATTACGATTGCTTCCACCCCCATGACCGGCCGCTTCCACCCCCATGACCGGCCGCTTCCACCCCTCGCACCTGGGCCCATCCCAGTTGCGACCCCCGCATTGCCGGTAGCGCTTCGCAAACTCGGTCCCTGGGAGGCTGCAGTCCACCACCATGGTAGTGGTGGTTCCAGTGGTTGGACGGCACTGGTGGTAGAAGTCGTTCACCACCTCGTGTGGTTATCCGATGGGGAGAAATTCCACAACAAAGCGTGGACCCTGCCGTAGCCCGTTACAAAGTCAAAACACTCCCAACAGGGCCAACTTCTGAGTGAAAAGATTGATTAAGAACATATTTTTAATCTTTTCTAGGGACAGCTTCATGAATCGTACATGCATCCATTCGAACAAAAAATCCAAAGAACGGAGTTTTCACACTCCGTCGCCTCGCAATCCCAGCCATAGACGCAACAGGTCTCCCCCTTGTAATTCTTCCCCCCACATTGCGCATAGGCTGCGCGACATTCTTTGGAGCTGTTGCTGGTGGTGCTTGGCGCGGTGGTTGTGACCTGTGTGGTTCCAATGGTCGTTGACACTGTGGTCGTGGTGGTCATGACCTGCGTGGCTTCAGTGGTCGTTGGCACCGTGCTGGTGGATGAGGTCATTGAGGCGGAGTACTTCAAACACTTCGAGTTGGACAAGGCCTTGACGGCTCCGATGCCTTCGGGTCGCAGCCACACTTCGCCTGGTGTAGACGTGCCCCAGGTGCACAGTCAGCTGTCCAATGATGTTTGGTGACATGGAGAAGCCAAATCATTTCAGGGGAAGGCTGTGCCTGACTTTAGGCTTTCCCATTCGAGTTCAACAGTGCCGTCCATACAACAGCCTGGGCCTAATTGCTTCATTGGCGACACGCCCAGCATCAACCAACCTTCCACCTTCCCGAAGCAGAACCATCACACCCAGCAGCAACCATGATAACTGGCAGATGACTATAAGCAACCAGTCCAACCAACCAACCTACCTACCAACCTACCAGCCCAGCTGCAGCAGCCCAGTGGCAATGTGTACCCGCAAATTCAATGCCCTGACAGCCGATCTCCTCACGACAGCTCTGCTTGCAATCCTCCATGCTACCGGTGTTGTCCACCACCTGGATTCAGCACTGGGTTGGGACCCACCCTCCGAGGGCTGCTTGGAAAAAGCTCAACCCCTGCTGGTCTGATCTCTGATAGTCCAACAGAAGGGCGAGGGAAAACTAATTGTTCATAAGCAATCTGAAAATTGTTTCTGACGGGCATTGGCAAGATCTAAAGGTGGAAATCCTGGAAAAAACTTTAGGGAAACCTGGGAAAATCCAGGGGATACCGGCCCAACAAGCTCCAGCATCCCACCTTGAAGTATTCGCCCAGGTTGTCATTCACGTTCGCCCCACGGCAAGCCGCTTCATTGACCATGGGATCCGCCTGAAAGAACTCCAGGCGATAGCAGCTGTAGCCCTCCGCAGCTTCCGAGCTGACGATACCATCCTTAACATGAACGAACTGCAAACAGGAAGATTGAAATGGCTAATGGAGGGTGTAACTAGGGCTAACTCATGGTGTAACGGTGTAACAATGGTTAATGAAGGGCGTCACTATGGGGACTTAATTGTGTGGCTATGGTTGATGAATCAAGTCTCTGTGGTTAAGTACTGACATAGCAGCATAGCAATCATTGATTAATAGAGATTTACCAGATGAACCATCACTCAACCCCAAAGACCCTGGAAAACCCGGGAACCAATCTGCCTTTGTCGATTGCTTGGGCTGCCCACCAACACACGACATATGGTAGTGGCTTCCAGCAGGCTTGGCTGTCAACCAGTACCAACAGCCAGAATCAATTCCAATCCGTGATTGAGGTGGTTGGCAACCCTCTGCCAATGGTTGATGGTAAGGTCCAAGAATTTCAAGCGCAGTCACTGTGAACGAGGTCTGACCATGTCCTATGCCAATGGTTGGATGACACAAAACTTCTGCCTGATCGTCCACCACATACCGGGTAGCAACACCCTGTCTGATGAACGACCCGCCAAGCTCTAAACAAGCTCTTTCCGAGATTCAGCTGCAGTCACCAGTGTGCAAGTGACAGCTGAAGGTTGAAACTCCACCCCCTTGCATGCTGGAGTCGCCACGCACCGCAACTTGCAATCAGTCAGCGTTTCCACTCCCTGTTCCACAACATCGGTGTTGCTCTTGCCTGCATGGAGAGGGAGAGAGAGAGAGAGAGAGAGAGAGAGAGAGTGAGAGGCTTGAGTGGTGCAATGCTGCCCCTGATGTCCTGCAAAGGGGTTGGTGTGATATGACGCCGTTCGTCCCCCACCATCGCCCTAATTTGTCAATCCCTTTTAGGGACCATATCTGTGCTGGACGATGTCGGCCCAAGAAAAAACCAAACAACCAAACCCTAGTTGATTATTGCTTGCCGAAGAGATAAGCCCTGATGACTAGATCCACGGGCGGATGGCAGCACCATACCCGGTTCACATTACCGCTCTTGTAGCGCAGTTAGGCCAGTCATAAACCCAAAATTGTTCAAA